>JANAVB010041620.1:7357712-7435212 GCA_029216955.1 Iris pallida | reverse complement strand
CACAGCCAGCTGGACTTATGCCCATTACAATTTATTTACATAAATTGAAATAAGACAAAACCGCCGTTAGTCCTAAACTTAAAATATGAATAAAATATGAACAAAATTTAATAATAAAAATAAAGATAAAATATAGAGTCTCAGATATGGTCCAATCCTCAACTGGGCTAATGCCTCAACGTCCGGGTGGAGCCGATTTCGTTTGCACTTAGCCGGGCCCATTGACCAATACGGTCGTCGCCCAAATCCAAATATCCAATAAAATTCCGAAATCCATTTTAAATTCATTTTTAAAATAATCTAGAATTTACGGAAAAATCCGGCAGCATCTCCTCTGTTTTTGGTCAACCCAAAAACTGAGAAATAGCGCCGATACTTTCCTGCAAATCCCAAACCAGGGAAACCCAAATATGTATATATATAATAATCCACAACCAATCCACTGATAAATTCGGAACGACCCGAATAATTTTCGGAAGTCCGATTCCAACCCAAAACATCACAGAACGCTACCGGAAAAATCCGGAAAGCCAAAACATACCAAAAACCAATTCTCGAAATATTTCGAAAATCCCAAAATAATCCACAGAACCTTTCTGAAGGTTCCGAAAAAATACGACGTCGCTAAAACCGAATTCCCAAGAGGGAATTGGGGATCATTCTCATCACAGACAGTAGAGAAATAGGACGGGACAGGGGTTATACCTCGGGTTGCTCGGCTAGAGCTCTTAGATGATTAATTAAAGAAGAGAAATAGAGATCCGGACAGCAATGCAAACCCGGGACAGCGTCCAAACTGGAACTTAGCCCCTGGCCGGGAACGAAAAGCCACAGAACAGTAGATCGGTGCTCGGAACAGCAGTGGACAGCGAGCAACGCTGTCGCGGGACCGCAGGAACAGCGGATCAGGGTCAGGATGGACCGAACAGCAGCACGGAAGACCGCGAGAAGGCGGTCGGTCGGCCAGAGGGGTTGGCCGGAGCTGCGTCGGGCGCGGGGAGGCCGGGCTAGGGCACCGACGGTCGGATCCGCGAAGAGGGGCGCTGGGACAGCGCTGGAAATGGTGCACAGAGGGTCGGCGCACAGGGGTGCTCGGGCCGCAGGGAGGGTGCACGAAGGGGCTGGAGGCCGGCGGTCGGGTGGCCGGGGGTCGGCGTCACCGGGGAGAGGCGCTGGAAAGGGTCGCCGGACTCGGGTCGGCCGGAAGAAGGGCCGCGCAGGAAAGCCGCGCGAAATCGGCTCGTCGAGTGGTGGAGCTCCGGCTCGAGTTCCAAAAGCTAGGGCACGGGTCTGAGAAAGAGGAAAATGGGGATGGTAGGAGAGTTTGTGAGGATTGGGAGACTTATATAGGGAGGAGAATGGGAAGTTACAGAAGTTCATCAGCCATGGCCGTTCGGAAGATGAACGGAGGGGGTTCGGATACGTTCGGAAAAGGAAACGACCAAGAGCTTAGAAGTTTTCTTCGGTTCTCAACAGAACAGCAATGAAAAAATGGGTTTTCTTAAGGGTTTGGGCCTATTGGGTTGGATTACTAATGGTTTAGAGTAGATAATGGGTTAAAGGATTTATGGATATGAATATTAGAATGGGTTTGAATCAAATGGGCCAACTATTCCTGGACTTGGGTTTTGGCCAAATGGTTTGGGCTTAAGGCCAACAGGTAAATGGACTTAAGAAAAAAATATGGATTGGGTTAAAGATTTTCTTTAGAAAAAATTGTAACTAAATTTTTTTGTAATTATAAAATATATTCGGGCTCTGGATTGGGTTCGGGACTGGGCCAGGCAATCAAAATCCAAATTCATTTACTTTGAAAATAGTTTTCTATTTAACTAATAATAATTTGAAAAATTAAATTAGCAAACACATATTTAATATTTAAAAAGGAATCAAAAATTTACGGGTTTCACAACCTTCCCTTCTTAAGAAATTTCGTCCTCGAAATTTAAAGGATAGGGTAGGATAGGATAGATTTACCACAATCAAGCAGGTACGGTACTGCACCTGTAACTAGAGTCCAACAATAAGAATTTCCAAGGCAGTCGTGGATGAGACGGTTTAGGGACAAGTTTCATTTATGATATCATCCATGCAGAAAAATACAAAAGCGAACCAAAGTACACGAGGTTGATCAGACCATCATGCACCGGTCCTGATTAGATAATATATTAGTGGGTGCACCCAATAAAATACTGTCATGATCAAGCTTGATAAAGAGATAGCTTACAAAACTAGGCTGACTTAGCAGCATCAGTCAAGTTTAGAATGAAAAGATAAGAAGTAGGAGTTTAAGTGATGGCTCAAATTCTGATCTTCTTCTCACCTCTGACTACGCTTGCAACTGGTTTCTCTGGCACTGAAAGGTTGAGTCCAATCTTCAGCTCTGAATTATCCAATATGGGACTCGGATCCGGAATGTAGCGTCTGAGCTGTGATACGTAGAAGACGTTGCACACTCTCAAGATTAGCTGATAGAGCTAACCGGTACGCTACTTCCAACTCGTCTTAAAACTTCAAATGGCCTGATGTACCTGGCTCAACTTTCCTGCTCTGCTAACACTGATCGTTCCTCTGGTAGGAGAAAATCTTCACAAAAGACGCTATCTCCTTCTTCAAACTCCACTGATTGACGATGCTAACTTGGTAGTTGTTGTAAGGAAACTCTACCAATTTTAAATGATCTTCTCCAAGACCCTCCAATTTCCAAAACACAAGATCTAACATATCTTCAAGCATCTGGATTATCTTCTTTGATTGTCTGCCGGTTTGTACTCCATAAATCCGGTAGGGGTGCCTCTCGTACAATGCTGCCAACTTCTTGGTGAATAAACTAACCTTGAAGGAAATAAAGTGTACTGACTTAGTCAGTCGGTCCACTATAATCCAATTGGTGCCCTTTCCTCCTTGGGAACAAGGCAATCCTTACTCAAAGTTCATTGTTATATGCTTCTACTTCCACTCCGAATTGTCCAGCGGCTGCAACAAACTTGTTGTTCTCTTGCTAAATTTCTCATGTTGACAAATTCGCATCTAATCCCATACCTGGAATTGTCCTTCTTCATTCCATAGCACCAATCAATGGAGGCATATTCCGATACATCTTATTAGCTCCTGAATATATGGAATACTGCGACTGGTGCATTTCTTTCATCAACTCGTTCCTCTGTTTGTCAGCCGATACGCAAAATCTCGTACCATTCTTCAGAGTTCCACTGCTGATCAATTTAGAAACTCTCAAGTGTTCCTGCCAATACTTGATCTCTAAGCCTGCAAAGTGCCTCGTTTTGAAACTACGACCTCTTGATTTTGTCCATCAGCCTCGAACTTCATCAATACTGAATCAGCATCCAGCTCCGTCCTTCTATCTCCAAATAGTATAACCTCCAGTCCAAGCTTCTCGACGTCTTCTAGTAGGTGCCACTCCTTGGTTAAGAACATCGCCACTGGTATCGACTAAGTGTATCAGCGATCACATTAGCCCTACCAGGGTGGTATAGCGGGTCGATGTTGAAATCCTTCATTAGCTTCAGCCATCTTCTTTATCTTACATTCAGCTCTTTCTGAGTGAAGACATATTTCAGACTTTTGTAGTCCGTATATATTTTCACTCCCTTTCTATAAAATCATGCTTCCATAGCTTCAAAGTAAGATAATTGCAGCAAATTCTAAATTAGGTGTGGGATAATTCTTCTCATGAGTCTGTAGTTACCTAGATGTGTAAGCAATTATTTTCTCATGTTGTTGAAGAACGCAACCCAGTCCTTTTCCAGAGGCATTACTGTAAATTGAGAAACCACCGGTTCCTGCGGGTAGCGCAAGGATTGGTGTAGTGGTAAGTCTCTTCTTCAGCTCCTCAATGCCGCCTGGCAATCTTTCGTCCAGATGAACTCTTCATTCTTCCAAGTGAGCTTCGTCATCGGCTCAGCAATCTTGGCGAAATCCTTTACGAACTTCTGATAGTAGCCAGCCAAGTTCAAGAAACTTCCGAATTGAACTTGGGGTATACCACTTTTCAACAGCAGCTATCTTCCATCGAAATTTCTTCTCTTGACAACATGGCCAAAAATCCACCTTGTCAAAGAAAATCAACGTTCAGATAGCTTACCATAAAACTTCTTTTTCTTTAAAGTTTCCAGAACTTTCCTCAGATGTTCTTCATGGTCTTCTTCAGTCTTCGAATATATCAGAATGTTATCTATGGAGAAGATAAACTGATTCAAATACTTATGAAAAACTCTGTTCATGAGATTCATGAACACAGCAGGAGCATTTGTCAGTCCAACGTCATGACCAAAGAAAACTACCCATACTTGGTGTTTGAACGCCGTCTTAGAAATGTCCTCCTTCCTGACTTTGATTTGATGGTAGTCAGATCTTAAGTCAAACTCCAAAAATACCCTAACTCCACACAAACAGATCAAACAGATCCTCGATCCGGCAGAGGGTACTTGTTCTTTAGTGTCGGGTAATCGATGCACATCCGTTGTTCCATCCTTCTTGGGCACAAACAAGATAGGTGTTCCCTAAGGTGAAGTTCCATCCTGAATAAATCCTAGAGCCTTCGTTGATCTGGTCCTTCATCTTCTTGGTCTCCTTCGGGTTGACTCTATAGCATCCCTTAGAAATAGGGGAGAGCCGGGGACTAGGTCAATAGTGAACTCTATGTCTAGATCTGGGGTAATCCGGGAAAATTATCAGGGAAAACATCTACCATAAAGGTGTAACAAAGAAGTTTATTCATGTGAAGAATTACAGCAAAAACTCTCTCATAATTGTTCTAAGGACATCATGTTATAACTTCTTAATAGATATTGCTATCCAGCAGTCCTAGGTATTAATCTTCATGGCTCTGGCTCTTGCACGAGCAGTCTCCAACTGCTTCATCTTCTATCATGCCTTCCTGTAGTGGGTGTAGAAGGTAAGGTCTACTGGATGGAAAGAGAGTCCCTAGGTTGTGGCCTAACAGGTGTTGCTGGGAAAGGTATTCTGGTATGATGGAAAGATAAGGGGCAATCCTTTACCCGATGTTCAGCAGATCCACATAACAAATATTTTCCCAATCTCTTACGACAAATATTGGCTTGGTGACCAGGCCTTTTACAGTAGTCACAAACCAATAGCTTCTTACGATATAACTGCCGGATAGGGCTCAAAATGTCTTCTAGATTTCAGGGGTACCCCTCCTAGGGTGAGGTTCCGCTCCAACTTGGTTTAAGATAGCTAAGGCTACATCATTAACGTTCTTCATGTCTTCTCTCGTGATATTCATCTGTTCCTGCTGGGCTTCATCTTGAGCTTTCTGAGACTCCATGATTACTTGAAATAGGGCAACCATTTGGGAGGTGTTTGCTGGTACTGGTGGAGCAACAGGAATGGGTACTTCCCCAAGGAAATGTAACTCAGTTTGAGAAGAGGTAGGAATCGCCAGTGTAGTGAAAACTTCACTGGATGCATTGTGGGGACGGTCAATCAGCTGCGAGGGAATAAACCCTGGACTTGGTTGAGGAGGTGGGGTGTAATCCGGAGATAACACCTCATCGCCAGCAGGATTGGTCTTGTCAATGGTCATTCTCTGGAAGGTTTAGGATGCAAACATAAGCAAGGTATCCTACCAGTCTATAATCAAACAAAATATTTATTTATAATATATTTCGGTCCTATGTTGTGACAAATTGATGTTCTAGTGTTCTAATTGTTTCTAAATATGTTTTCCTAAGTTGTTGTTCAGACCTGCATGGGCCACCACTAAAACATGTCACGACCCGGTCCCAATTTCTTGGGTCGAATCGGATCATGCCCAGCCTGCACCGTTGTTGAGACGGCGGCAGTAAGCTGTATCACTCATGCAGGTAATATCAACAACACAATAATTGTCACAAATTTATTATTCCGAATTTAAAAAAAACTTTTTACAATAAAATGAAAGATACATCTGAAATACACTGTTTTCCACAAACATCATGATTTATAAAAGAAGAAGAAAATCTAGGCAACCAGCTCATCAGTCTCGAGATCATCGTCCTCTAGTTGGAATCTCGGGAAAATACCGCGGAATAAAGCATCATCAGTGATACCTAAAATGTTGGGTCTCCAGTCAGGAGTGAGCAAAGTACAATTTATGCTAATTTAACAATTGAAATAATAATAGAATTATGCACTTTTAAACAGTTTTGAAAATCAACTAAGCAGTTACAGTTTTAAAACAGTTACAGTTTCTGTGATGTAAATAAGTAATGAATATGACCAGCTTGGGTTGTACAGTTGTATCCTATTGATACGATATGGCTTATCCTCGTGTGTATGAGGGGTAAGCTAACACAGTCAATATACTACTTTGGATGTGGTCATACTCATTACACTACTCCCCCAGTCCCCAATAGTTACAGTAGTTACAGTCAGTGCTCTCAGAGAGAGTTCCGTGTTGCATCGTGGTTTAAACTTGCAATAAAATGATTACTAAATAATTGTAAACTAACACAAAATGTACTTGTCTTTATTTTATTGACTGCATTCGTTTGTTGATTTCGGGGTGATGCTAGTACAGTCCTCGAAACCCTACAATTGAAAATTTGACTCAGATTCCAGGTTTACCAATCTAGCTACGCTAGTTGAAATCTCTATTTGTGTCCTAATCCAATTTTAATTCTTTTAATTAGCTAATACAAGCAAAACGCGATTATTAGTGCGTTGTAATTAATACGAGGGAAAAAAGATCATTTCATGTTTTGAATTCGTAAAACTTCGTCGATACCAGATTAATTATTAAAACTTGGTATTTTCATAGTTTATAAGTATAAATCTAATTTTCTTATTTAGTGAGAAATACATGATTTTTAATTAAATAAAAACTTGTCAATTTTAGGTGAGAAAATCTTAATTATTTTTTTATACAAAAATACTTTTTATTTAATTTACTCGTTAAATAGAAAAACTCGTAAAACCAGAAATAACTAAAATCTAATCTACCAATTACAGTTACAGACCACAGCCAGCTGGGCTTATGCCCATTACAATTTATTTACATAAATTGAAATAAGACAAAACCGTCGTTAGTCCTAAACTTAAAATATGAATAAAATATGAACAAAATTTAATAATAAAAATAAAGATAAAATATAGAGTCTCAGATATGATCCAATCCTCAACTGGGCTAATGCCTCAACGTCCGGGTGGAGCCGGTTTCGTTTGCACTTAGCCGGGCCCATTGACCAATACGGTCGTCGCCCAAATCCAAATATCCAATAAAATTCCGAAATCCATTTTAAATTCATTTTTAAAATAATCTAGAATTTACGGAAAAATCCGGCAGCATCTCCTCTGTTTTTGGTCAACCCAAAAACTGGGAAATAGCGCCGATACTTTCCTGCAAATCCCAAACCAGGAAAACCCAAATATGTATATATATAATAATCCACAACCAATCCACTAATAAATTCGGAACGACCCGAATAATTTTCGGAAGTCCGATTCCAACCCAAAACATCACAGAACGCTACCGAAAAAATCCGGACAGCCAAAACATACCAAAAACCAATTCTCGAAATATTCTGAAAATCCCAAAATAATCCACAGAACCTTTCCGAAGGTTCCGGAAAAATACGACGTCACTAAAATCGAATTCCCAAGAGGGAATCGGGGACCATTCTCATCACAGACAGTAGAGAAATCGGACGGGACAGGGGTTATACCTCGGGTTGCTCGGCTAGAGCTCTCAGATGATTTATTAAAGAAGAAAAATGGAGATCCGGACAGCAATGCAAACCCGGGACAGCGTCCAAACTGGAACTTAGCCCCTGGCCGGGAATGGAAAGCCACAGAACAGCGGATTGGTGCTCGGAACAGCAGTGGACAGCGAGCAACGCTGTCGCGGGACCGCGGGAACAGCGGATCGGGGTCAGGATGGACCGAACAGCAGCACGGAATACCGCGAAAAGGCGGTCGGTCGGCCAGAGGGGTTGGCCGGAGCTGCGTCGGGCGCGGAGAGGCCGGGCTAGGGCACCGGCGGTCGGATCCGCGGAGAGGGGCGCTGGGACAGCGCTGGAAATGGTGCACAGAGGGTCGGCGCACAGGGGTGCTCGGGCCGCAGGGAGGGTGCACGACGGGGCTGGAGGCCGGCGGTCGGGTGGCCGGGGGTCGGCGCCGCCAGGGAGAGGCGCTGGAAAGGGTCGCCGGACTCGGGTCGGCCGGGAGAAGGGCCGCGCAGGGAAGCCGCGCGGAATCGGCTCGTCGAGTGGTGGAGCTCCGGCTCGAGTTCCAAAAGCTAGGGCACGGGTCTGGGAAAGAGGAAAATGGGGATGGTGGGAGAGTTTGTGAGGATTGAGAGACTTATATAGGGAGGAGAATGGGAAGTTACAGAAGTTCATCGGCCATGGCCGTTCGGGAGATGAACGGAGGGGGTTCGGATACGTTCGGGAAAGGAAACGACCAACAGCTTAGAAGTTTTCTTCGGTTCTCAACAGAACAGCAATGAGAAAATGGGTTTTCTTAAGGGTTTGGGCCTATTGGGTTGGATTTACTAATGGTTTAGAGTAGATAATGGGTTAAAGGATTTATGGATATGAATATTAGAATGGGTTTGAATCAAATGGGCCAACTATTCCTGGACTTGGGTTTTGGCCAAATGGTTTGGGCTTAAGGCCAACAGGTAAATGGACTTAAGAAAAAAAAAATATGGATTGGGTTAAAGATTTTCTTTAGGAAAAATTGTAACTAAAATTTTTTGTAATTATAAAATATATTCGGGCTCTGAATTGGGTTCGGGACTGGGCCAGGCAATCAAAATCCAAATTCATTTAATTTGAAAATAGTTTTCTATTTAACTAATAATAATTTGAAAAATTAAATTAGCAAACACATATTTAATATTTAAAAAGGAATCAAAAATTTACGGGTTTCACAACATATTTTATATATATATATAACAATTGCTATAAAAATATATATACAGTACTAAACAATAAACTAATTATAACACACACACACACACATATATATATATATAAAGAAAAGAGCACAATTCTCCCTTTTAAACATATCTCTATATATATACATTTATAAAAACCACACATATATTAACAGAACTATAAAACTAATTCTAACAAACCCAACGACACAAATTTTTAGCCAAAAATCTCGTAGAACCAAAACACAACTACAGTACCATAATTTCGATTCTGGAACGGACTACAACTCAATTTCTAACAGAACAATCAATATATATATTGGTCAGAATCCACAGCTGTTATATATATATGGTCCGACCTCAACATGGCAACATAATTTTGGTTCAAAACCGAAATGACGATCCGAGCATTGTCCTAAGTATCCACACACAAATAAAGTAATAGTATAATCGAATCATGTAACGGATCGAGACCGAATCATCATCGACTACTACGGAAGGGACGAACGACACGAATTAGGAATTATATTAAAATTTTGATGACAGAATCCGAAGGGTGGCCTCAGATTCGGATCGTGGCGCATTATCATCGGCTCGAAGAGTCTCAAAATGCGTTTGGACATAGCGCAACATGGTGGCCGTTCGGCACAGCGACAGCGTCGAGCCACGGGTCACAGGAAGGGACGCCATGGAGATGGTCGACTACGGAGTCGGAGGGGGCCGGTCGAGACAGCGGCAGCAGCTTGGGCCACGGGTCCGACACGAAGGTCGGACGTTGGTCGGGTGCGGGATAGTCGCGACGTCGCGCCGGCGAGACGACAGCGGACGTTAGGGCTGGTCGCGCGGGAGTGTGCACCTGCGATCGTAGGTCAACGGTGGCGAGGGCGGCCTGCGGGGGTCAGGCAGTTACGGGGTTGGACGTCACGATCACGGGTGGCCTGTCATGACCCGCTACCCAAATTGTTGGCCCAGGCCGAGCCATGTCCAGCCTACGCTTGGTAAAAGCGTAGTAAGCTGTTCTAGAAGATATTCAGGATAGTACTAAGTGTGCTAATGATTATATTTAAAGCATTTGAGATTGTTTGTCACAACACAGCATTTATAGATGAAAGCAAATATGTTTTAAAGTTTAATACACTTCCAAAGTAATAACTGGAGACAAAGTCCAGTAACTAAATAAAAGTTGTAATAACTCTAAGTCTAAAGTCGACTGGCAAGTCTAAGCAAGGTTCCCCGCTGGGGCCTCTTCTGGAGCAAAGGCCAGGTCCTCAAAAGCAGCTCCATAAAAAGTATCGCAAAGTATTTTCTCCTCGGAAAGTACACCTATAACGTTATCCTGTCAGGACGGGAGCAAGTACTTGTACTACAAACATATAATACTGATCATGTGATGGAAAGAAAAGAAATAACATAATCATGGCATAACTTGATTTATCCAGTTTTTAGATACAATTTATCATGGCAATATATATTTGTTTTAAAGTTTTAAAACTGTAGCATGTACGTGATCGGTCAATAGGTAGTAGGATGTATTGTGGTACATATCAATTTCTGAAGTGCACGTACGTACACTTAACGGCATCGGTGTATATCCATACACAAATGCGAGATCAGACATACAACAATGGTACATATAGAATGTAACAGTGCACGGTAAATACATACGGAGAAGGGGGGCATGATCACGTACTCTACTAACAGTTTTCCCTTACCCGTTTTTAACATGTGAGTGATACGAGAACAGTATAAAGCTTGGTGGATACTCAGAGCAGTATAAGGCATGTGAAACATGAAGAGATATGACTTACAGTTATCCAGAAAGCAGTATTTTAACATGATTTAATCACAGTTTATTGTTTATACGCAGTAAATAAGCTTGTAGGGGTACTTGCCTCGAGCAAAGCAAGAATAAGAATATGAAGGTACAGATGTCGGGTGTCCTGTCAAAATGATATACAACTCAGCCTCTAAGTTTATGATTAAGATTACACTAGTGTTGTGACACGACTTCTAATAGGACACTAGCTAGGTGAAGCTCTAGTAGTCCAAAGTGAGGTGTTACAACATCTAGACTAACAAGTAGGTCTCTACACTAAGGTAGGGTAAGGTCCCGATACTAAAATATTCCAAAAACACACAAAAACACACAAGTCAATATTAATTAATTAATTAATTAATCAGATTGTTCATTATGTTCCAATAATTATTAAGAAAGTTATACAGTACTATTTTATATGAAATAATATACCAAATTGATCCTTGTTAATTATAGTAATTTAATATAAATTTTTTGGAATTTATGATCCAGTGTAAGTATTTATTAAAAGTCAGAATACAAGTGTACATTGAAAATGAGTTCTGGTTTACTATTTTTAAACAGTGTCAAAACAGTAAATTAAATCATAAAAAAATTATATTAAATTATATTAATTAATATAGTATTTTATAGTAAATTTATTTCTAAAATTTATTCAGCATTAAAAAGTGTCAAGAAAATTCAAAGTTCATAAATCACAGATTCTGAAATTAAATAAATAATTATTTAATGTATTTGTCCGTGTATTTGAAATTGAACCGAAGTCCAGATACGGGACCCGAAGCCATGAATCAAGTCCAACATGACTCGACTAGACCTCGAATATGTGTAGGCTCACCTAAGTCCGATCAACCCATGCTAGGCTTGGACTTAGAGTGGTCGTTTGCACAAAGTACGTAAAAATCGTAAATAAATGCGTAATTTAAATACATATAATTTAAAGGAATTTAAATTGCAGAAATTGAAAGCGTACATATTACAGTATAGGTACTGTATTTATAAATACGTATTACAGTATAGGCACTGTATTTATTTACATATTACAGTATAGGCACTATAT
Source organism: Iris pallida (assembly GCA_029216955.1). Lineage (NCBI taxonomy): Eukaryota > Viridiplantae > Streptophyta > Magnoliopsida > Asparagales > Iridaceae > Iris > Iris pallida. The sequence continues at coordinate 7,423,434 of JANAVB010041620.1, read as the reverse complement.
TTATATAAATTTAAATGACATAATTTAAATGACAGAATTTAAAATACATATTACAGTATAGGCACTGTATTTATATTGACATAAATTTAAATGACATAATTTAAATGACATAATTTAAATGACAAAATTTAAAATACATATTATAGTATAGGCACTGTATTTATATTGACATAAATTTAAATGGCGTAAATTAAATGACTGAATTAAATGACATAACTTAAATGACAGAATTTAAATACATATATATTTACATAATATATTCATCCAAAAACTCAAGAGAAATTTAATTATAATATTACAATATTAATATCATAATATTAATATTAAAATCATATATGTATATTATACATATATATACATATAATATATTTAAAACAGTATTTACCTATTAAAAATCAGAAAATAGCATAATTAATTAAAAGGGTGAGTTAACTTGTTGTTTACAATTATTATACATATTTTATATATATATATTTTTCTTTTATACATATTTTATATATATATATATATATATATATATATATATATATATATATATATATATATATTTTTTTTTTTTTTTTTTTTAAATATATATATATATATATATATATTTATATATATATATATTATATATATATATATATATATATATATATATATATATATATATATATATATATATATATATTTTTTATATATATATATATATATATATATATATATATATATATATATATATATATATATATATATATATATATATATATATATATATAATATGTATATAAATATATATATATATATATATATATATACATATTATATATATATATATATATATATATATATATATATATATATATATATATTAAAACAATAATATATAATAGTATATAAATATATACATATATACCATATTTACCAAAAGTATTTAATTCTATATATATATATATATATATATATATATATATATATATATATATAATATATACATTAAAAAATATATATATATATATATATATATATATATATATATATATATATATAATATATACATTAAAACATAAAAGAAAACCAAAAATAACTCAACTACACTCGGGGGGGTTCGAACTCGGTCAGTAGGGGGGGTTTAATACTGCTGCGCTAGCCAGGGGGCCAACTCAGCCCTAATGAAAGAATGGGATTTTACATAGTTTATATGCTTATATGAATTTATTTAAAACTAAAACACAAAACAAAAATATGGCTTTCAGCCTAAGGGGGCTCGAACCAGGGCTGGGAATGAGGAAGGGTTTAACAGCACACGCGCTAGCCAATGGGGCAATTGGCCCGCTGTGAAGAAAAGGGGCTGCAATAAATTTAATTAGAAGTAAATTGGGGTCTTCTTCCGCGTGTCCCGAGTGTTTGGACACTCGGGTTTGTGTCCAGATCTCGTGTCGGGGGTTCCCTGACATGAGTTTTCGTGTCAAAAGATACCGACGTGTTCGCCTTGTCATTCTCGACATGATGGTGTCAACCACGTGTCACCACGACACGATTTTGTGACGTGTCCTAACTAGGGTTTGGGTTTTCTCCGTGTATTTGTGTCGGGGTGTGTCGAAACTAGTGGCAATCGATTCGTCTCAAGGAGACGAACACATTCGTGCTAACCAAGTGAAGAGAAAATGCGTGGACCGAAGTCCGACCTACCTCGTCGGTCGGGCGGGCTATGGCGGCGACGGTACGGTGGTTTTGGTCGCCGTCGGTCGTCGGGAAACAGTGGAGCTCGCTCTCCTCTTTGATTTGGCACTGGTTGCGGGTCTCCTCATGCTCTGGTTGCCGAGATAGGGGGGTCGCCGGAGTTTGTCGCCGGCGATCGCCGGAGTTCAGTAACAGAACAGGGAAGAGAATAATAAAAAAAGAATTATTTGAGGATTCAATTAAAATTAATTTTTGAATTTGGGATTTTTACATTGGGATGAGAGCCTATTTATAAAAAAATAAAATTAGGGCAAACTAACCATGGTCAATTACTAACTTGACCCTAGGGTTAGATTTTTACCGTTTTACCAAAACGGGGAGAAATACAGCTTTTACGGTAGCAGTTATTTAATTACAAAAAATTCAAATGACGTCCAAACGACTCCAAACAAATCGCAGAAAAATTCTAAAATTAATAGAAAAATATTTAGAACCTATTGGAATCAATTTGGGGCAAATTTGGAATTGTTTTTCATTTATTAAAATTTTTGAAAATGGGGGTTACAAATCTACCCTCCTTAAAAAAATTTCGTCCTCGAAATTTAAGGTTGATATGGGCTCAAAACACGATAGTGAGTTTAGGCAATATCTTATGCACGATCAAAGAACAATGAGTCCTCGAAATTTAAGGTTGATATGGGCTCAAAACACTATAGTGAGTTTAGGCAAATATCTTATGCACGATCAAAGAACAATGACTAGATGTGATTAAGGTAATCAAAATTGTTTAGTTACGATCAAGTTAGAATCAAGCCTAAGTATAGAATGGTCAATAGGATAGGCACGATCTAATATAGGGACGATGTGATTAGACATCATTAAGAATAATCAAATGTTTGACCCGATCAAGTCCTAGAATTACGATCGTGGGATCAAAGTCGTTTAGCCGTGCCAGATCATCTAGGCACGATCAAACATGAAGAATGATGGCTAAGTCAAATCATGGTTAGCACGAAACTAGTCATTATTAAGAATTTAAATAGAAAGTTTATGTACGAGTGATAATGGTATCTAGATCCAAACATGATCATGATCGAAATTTCGACACGATCAAAGATAAGGTTAATCTATCCTTGGTCAAACAGTAATTAGGCATGATGAGGAATATAATCGTAGTCCAAGCACGAGCAACATGTTGATAGAGATCTAGGTCACGATGGGATCTAAATCAATTAAGTACGATCAAGGATTAAGAATATTGGTATGATAAAGGAGATGACCAAAGTTGAATGGTCGCGATCAAAGGGATTTAGAAATTAGCGATATTGGAAATTAAAGAATGATTTAAGGATAGGGAAAATCAAATTCCTTCTATCATGATAGAGAAATCAAAATGCAAGATTTCATAGGGAAGTCAAGATAATCATCTCACTCTGCTACTACCAAGTTTATCTGATCATCATTTGCCAATCATACATTTATCTCACAAGTCCAAATATGAAAATCAAACCCTTATATGACTACTACCAAAAATTATAACCTTCAGTCATGAAGATTGGACCCTGCCATAATAATATAGACTTGACCTGTATTCCAAGGTTACTAACCCATAAAGTATGTTCTTGTTAGAGCTTCTCAAACTTTTCTACCCTCCTCAATTTTGCAGTTCATCCTCCATTTAGTCATCTTGAAGTCGAAATTCCTTCATCTTGCCTTTAACCTAGATCCGAAATTCTTGAATCAAGGATCATAAATCCTTAATCGTTATTCCAATTGATACTCTTGTATTGCTCAAGTCTAACATCACTATTGCCATATAAAATTTTATCATTCATTATAAAATCAGTTCACAATCCTTTCAACTTACACCTTTAATCATTATCCTCATTAAATTCAGAATTCTTACAAAAATCTCTAAGGGTTCCTTTAACTCAATAACGTAGTGTTCTCCCTGTTTCTAGTCATTCTCTTACAAATCGTTGTTCAATTTTGTATCATCACAACATACGGTTGAAGTCTCTTCCCCATTATTTTAAATTCCTAAATTGGTATCATAACCTCAAAATAAAATATCTCGAGAATTATTAATCCTAAAATCATCCAAGTTCTCAAAAACATTTTGACCTTGAATATCCATGTCAGTTCTAAAATACATATACGAAATATTAATGTTCTAACCATTAATGTATATTCTACTCCTCTTTTTATTCGAAATTCTCCTATGTTCCTTCCAAATAATTCATCCACAAAATAACTCTCTAGTGTAATCATTTCTAAGCCGATACTACTGATCTCTTCATGTTTCTAATTTCAGCCATAGCTTTCTTCCATAATTTTATCTAAATATCTAATATTTTATATTCCCACCAAGATTACCATATGATAACAACTTACATCCTTTTCGAGCTAGATGATTTACGATACTCTTTTTTTTGGCATTTTTCAAGTGAAGAAATATGAAAATTCAAAAAGATTTCAAAGTGTAACTAACTGAAGTAGATACGAGATAATTGAGATGTAATTAGGACAGGGTTAATTAAGGTGAATAAATAATGGTAAGACAAAAGAAATAATGATAGAAATTTGTTCTTGATTATTTGGTCATAATGAAGTGAATTGATTTAAGATATGATCTGATAACCATACACGTCTTCCTGAAATCATGTTGCCAGAATTTTGCCACGCTAGTAAGCATAGATGCAATAAACGATGGAGTCATAACTAAAGTATACACCCTATAATCATGTTATCTAGAATTCTCACCACGCCAACCAGTATGGTTGTAAGAAAATCTAAATTTCATGACTAGAATAAGTATATCCAAAATCAAACTCTATGTTTTTGTCATACCAGCTAATATGGCTGCAATAAATTCTAAACTCCATAATTAAAGCAGACATTTACCGTTCTCACTGTCATCATCAAATATGTTATCAGAATATACCTTAACTCAATCCATAAAATTAATTGTAGAACCCCTAAATTTTTACTATATTTTTTTTTATAAATATGGTATTGATTTTGGCACTTCGTATTTGTACGTCGCGTACGAGTTTACGTTTCGTAAATTTCTCGTTAAGTGCGAATAAGTGTGAAGTACATATTTTTATAAAATGTTTTAATTATATAGATGTAGAAAATATTTCAAAATAATAGACGATAAATATTTTATATTTCTTGAAGTTGTAAATGCATTGTGCCGAGGATTGTCAAACTTTATTTTTATTTAAAAAAAGGTCATTTTATTTTATGGTACTAGTATAACTAGTAATTTAGAAAAACTGTGTTTTATGTAAGTATTATTTTTGCATGCGAGTGTATATATATTAGTATTTTCGAAATTAATTATTATCATATATTATCTCGAAAAAGGTATATTAAATATGGGTTGATTTAATATGTAATTAATTATGGTGATTTAAGTTAAAAAAAGTTATTAAGTTATTTAAATACAGTTTAAATTAGAGGTAGAATCTATCTACATTGGATTATATTTGATTGAGTTACTTTTAAATCAATTTGAATTAAATAGTGGAAAATTTAAGGGGAATTAAATCTCCTAATTTTTCAAAATAAATATTTGTGGAATTTTTGGATTTTTAAATAACTATTTATTGACTTATTATATAATTTATATTATTTTACATATATTTAGTATAGTGCTCATTAGTGAATTTAGTATAAAAACATATAAAGCTATTTTTATAGTATATTAAGGATCTGAACTATATTATACAATTTTTTTTCAAACTTTTAAGATTTATTTTATAACTTTTATTACTTTTTACATGTTACTTGTATTGTACACTATTTACATAATATAGAATAAATGTTAATTTATTATTAAATATTTCAGCTTGCATAAATGAGATTAGATAAAGGTTGTTTAAATAGATATAAACTCTATTTATTATCTATAGTAATTTTAAATAATGTTATAGACAATTTAGATAAATATGAACTATATTTAAGTTAATCATAATCCCAAGTCTAATAGGAAAGCATCCCTATCTATATCCTATCCTAACAAAGCAAACTCCAATTTATTTAAATCAAATCCTATCTAATTTAGGAGATAAATCTGAAATAAATAACTATATAAACCCAATACATCCCCCTTCTATCAGCCATAATTCGAAATTATTTTTAGTCCAATAGAAACTCTAAAATTCGTCATTAGAATTCAGCCCCGCTTTTTAGTAGCAAGAACAACTTGCAACGACGATATCTCCTAGCTCCGAACTCCGTTTTGCCTCCAGTTTTTTTTTAAAGAAGCATATCGAGGTAAGCTTTCCAAAAACATATTTTAATAGACAAAATTCATTCTGTAGATTTCTACAAAATTGTTTGAGTATCTAGTGTCCCAAAAATAAACGGGTTTCAGTATTTTTGCGATTTCGGGAGATTCCGGAAACGAAAATGCGATCCGTTTAGTTTTTCGGAGAGCTAATACAAAAACCTATGCCATATCCTAACTTTAGAATTTATTAAATAAATGTAATAGGTGCAGTATTATTTATAATTAGATAATAGACTATTTTTAGCATCCGAAGTTGTACCTATACCTTCCTCTTGTGTGCTGCTGTTGATTCGTCGCCAGGACATCATCTTACCTCACTCGGACATCAGGCAAGACACCTTGCCTTTACTGTTTAATTTCTTGTTTAATATCATGCATGCTTTTTCTTTAGGTTGTTCTTTCAAAATTATATATATATGCAAATTATTATATTTTATGCAATTGGCTTAGAGTTAAGGGACCACCGTATGTTTAGTGTATCTCATAAACTGTCACGATGTGCCAAGGGTTGTATGTGAGTTGTGAGTCGCCTATAGTTTCGGACTTGCGTACCGACCGTACATCGGTACGTACAGGCCGTGCGATAGGATATAACTGCTAATAGATTATGTAGAAGACTTGGCAGTTAATAAGGATTAAATAGTGTCGTGGAGTCGACATATGTATAGTATCATGGGGAGGGGGGGAGACAGTTATTAGCGTAGGGGCTACATGTTCAGTACACACATAGATTTGGGCCGATAGTGTCTCGGATGAGCGCTACTTACTACCCCGGAGCCGATAGTTCTCGTATGAGAGCTACTTTCTGCCCATGGTCGATAGTGTATCTTATGAGCGCTACCTACTACCACTCTCTCTCCATCTATGCTGAACACCTAAGCTCCTGCGTAGAACGTTGTCTTCTCAAAGTGTATATCACATAGAATGGTTAGGAACCTTTACTCATGCATACTTTTCTGTTGAGCTTTATTTATTCAGTTTATCAGCATGATATTATGTGTCTTGTTACGTCCCTCTGAGGACCTGGTTTTTCCCCAGGTGTGTGTGTTCATGTTTTCTGCAGATGTTCTAGCCAAGGCCGTGATCTTTTCCATTTCTTGAAGATGATTGCTCTTGGTTTGTTTTATCATTTTGTCGATCGCTTTCTTGTATATTTATATCATTGAGATAGTTGGTAGTGGACTTTGTCTCCGCCCAACGAATGTACCATAACTATTCAAGTTGATCCTACCTTTATTTTATTTATATTTCTAGATGAGAGTTAGCATGTCTTGGTTCTCTACATTTTACAGCTTATGTCTATATACGAGTCGTATATTTAATCATATGTATACAGCTGGCATGATACGTATCTAGTCTCAAGTATTGGGACTGGGGCGTTACATGATTTTGTGGTGGCCCATGCAGGTCAGTTTGTCACTTCGGTTACGTAATTGTACCGATATGAGCCTGCAATATAGGATTAGAATCTAGGAATCTCATCCATACAGCTTGACCTCTTCCCTTGGCTTCAATTTCTGAACTCTTGTTCGACCTCCTTGAACTGTATCTTGTTTGATTCCTTTCTACCGTTGATTCTTATTTTCGTGCTTAGTGTCAACTAGGAAGATGACTACACTAGTATATGCTCATAGGTCAAACACACGACTAAAATGGTAATATTGGCAATTGGAATACATTCAAGACTCTAATTGAGTTAAAAGGCTTTTTAGTGTGATTTAATAATTAGTAATTGGTAATGTAGGATATTACCACGGAAAGTTTTAACCTTGAGATTTCTAAATAGTAAACACCAGAGGATTTATAGAATTTCATACTTGGTTTAAGAAAGTGATTGATTTTCAAGATTTGATATTTATGAATTATTGGATTATAGTTATACATCCTTGCATAAGTATAAAATTGATTTGCTTTTCGAGTTGTGATATTTATGAGTTTTGGGTGACAGATATACATCTTTGAACAAATATAAAATTTATTTGATTTTGAGTTTTGATGTTTATGATTTATTGTATTATAGTTATACACCTTTGAACAGTTATAAATTTGGTTTGAAAATAATCTTAGCTTTTAAAAATGGCCATAAGAATTATTTAAATTTGAGTTGTACAACTTGCGATTTTCGTGTTTATTAAATTTTGAATTTTAAGTGGAAGTAATGATGGTGAATTTTGGTTTAAAATATTTAAAAGTTATGAAAACAATTTTTGAGAAATTTTTATTTTAAATGGTGTCCTATGATTGAGGATTTACAAATCTATTTAGATTTTTGGTAAAAAAAATAGATTTTTACTGATAAGATTATTTAAAAATTTAGTTTAATGTTGGATTGCTAATATCGCAAATTTTGAAATAAAATAAAAATATAGTAATGATGTGATAAGGTTGTTTTGATTGATCAAATAAAGTTACCATTTAAATTTTTGATTATGTTGGTATGACTTAGTATGAATAGAAGTTATAATTGATAAGAGCATTGAGCGTAATTTTTGAGATTGCTTTTAATATGCTAAGAGTTTTATTATGAGTTATTTGAAAATTTTAGAGTGTTAAATTTTTGATTGATTGTGAAATTTTTATGGATTCGTAAATTATAAACTCTTGAGTTAAATAGTTGAATTTAAACGTTAATTTTGGAAAAGGTTAGTAGTAACGTGATAAAATTTTGCTTTAAGATTTATGAAAGTGATTTAAATTTTTATGATGAATTTGAACGGCTTGGAGTGAATACAAATTTTGGTGGTTTATTTTTGAAAGTTTAATTTTGAAACTTTTGGAGAAAATTTGAGTTAAATTTTAATGGTAGGCCATCAAGATAGCTCAAATGAGATAGATGTTCTCCACATTAATTGCCATGTCACTCATGACCATGATAGTAGTATATACACCAGTGTTGTTAGTCATCTACCAAGCTATGTGACTGTATTTCCACCTTGACTTACTCGACCTTCCCTCAAATCTAGATCTTTTATGGTGCCTTCCAATCGTTTAGAATTGGAAAGATGATATGATTGTTCATTGACTGTATTCATCTAATGGACTATCTTCTCTCTAGAACTGTATCCCTAAATTATTTTTACGGGAGACCTTAATTAATTTTATTTCATGCTTCAACCTGATCTATTTTATTTTCGTATGAGTTGTCACCTTAATGAACTCCCACTTTCTATTTTTGACCTTTGGACGTCCCTTACCATGACTTGGATATTTGGAGCACAACACTAGACTTTTCCTCCCAACAACTTTCATATGCAAGACCTAGACGAGCCTACCTTCATGTAGGTAAATCATGTCCCACTAAAACACGCCCCTTTGTGCTCTATTTGCTTGATACGACCTTCGACTCGTAAGGACTAAACTCAATTCTTTACCATTAGAACTAATATATTTTTTAGCCTGCGGATAAAGACTCAACCTTGACTAATTCTTTCCACCCAATGTGTGATTGTGTTCTATCCGACTCCTTAAAATGCTTGACTTGTGCTTACCATTGATTGCTTGACCCATCGACCCTTTACACTACTAGTTTAACTCTTGTAAGTTGGGTAGAATACCTCATGACCTAACAAACCTTTGTCCTTGTGACCCATATTGATAAGTTTATTTGGACCATAGAATTCAGTGGACCCTAACTTATCCAGTCAACCAAGCCGACTGTATAGACCCAAACTTTGGACAAGACTTAGATTTTAAAGGATCTTGGACTATTTAAATTTCCTTCATCATCCACTGCTTATAGTTTGACTATCTTATGTTTCTATTATAGTCTAGTTTTGCAAGGTTACTCCTTATCGAGCTTGTTCGTGACATATGTTATAGTGGGCATCCACTAATACATTGTCTAATCAGAACCGATGTATTATGGTCTGATCAACCATAGTGCACTTGGTTCGCCTTTCGTATATCATTCTATGTAGATGGAGACATAGTAAACTTGTCCCTAGAGTCTCCTCCGCGATTACCTTGGCAATTCTCTTGGAATTATACAACCGCCTTTGAATCACATATTGACATACGAAAATATCTCCTTTGGACTCTTGTTGGCTTTCGTCTTTTAACTATTCTAGATAAGGCTTGTGATCAATAGATAGATCAAACCATTCTCCTATGACCATGATATTTGTATATACTTGGGGATAGTTAACCACTGACCAACCAATATGACTATCCCCGTCTTGAGCTACTTGCCTTTTACCTTAACCCTAGATTCAACTTTCATGACCTTTTTGAAATTTGAAGACGATTCAACTCTAAACCTAGATGACCCTACTCTATCGAGGAACCATAATTTCTACGTCCCTAAATTATTCCTTTTGATTACTCCATTCCTTACTATACTCTGAATTCATGCAATCCTTGCCTTAGTTAGCGATCCTCTATCAATATCATACCTTTGAATTATTTTTCTTTCGCCGTTATTGAAATCACGAATTAAAACATCGTTCTCGCCTAATGATTGAAAGTATTAACATACTCTTGTACCCTACCTACTCCTAAATTTTGAGGACAAAATTCTTGTAAGTTGGGTAGGATGTAAAACTCCTAAATTTTTACTATATTTTTTTTTATAAATATAGTATTAATTTTGGTACTTCGTATTTGTACGTCGCGTACGAGTTTACGTTTCGTAAATTTCTCGTTAAGTGCGAATAAGTGCAAAGTATATATTTTTATAAAATGTTTTAATTATATAGATGTAGAAAATATTTCAAAATAATAGACGATAAATATTTTATATTGCTTGAAGTTGTAAATGCATTGTGCCGAGGATTGTCAAACTTTATTTTTATTTAAAAAAAGATCATTTTATTTTATGGTACTAGTATAACTAGTAATTTAGAAAAACTGTGTTTTATGTAAGTATTATTTTTGCATGCGAGTGTATATATATTAGTATTTTTGAAATTAATTATTATCATATATTATCTCGAAAAAGGTATATTAAATATGGGTTGATTTAATATGTAATTAATTATGGTGATTTAAGTTGAAAAAAAGTTATTAAGTTATTTAAATACAGTTTAAATTAGAGGTAGAATCTATCTACATTGGATTATATTTGATTGAGTTACTTTTAAATCAATTTGAATTAAATAGTGGAAAATTTAAGGGGAATTAAAACTCTTATTAGTCCTTATCTAAATAAGACTTTTGTAAATTTCCTGATTTTTCAAAATAAATATTTGTGAAATTTTTGGATTTTTAAATAATTATTTATTGACTTATTATATAATTTATATTATTTTACATATATTTAGTATAGTGCTCATTAGTGAATTTAGTATAAAAACATATAAAGCTATTTTTATAGTATATTAAGGATCTGAACTATATTATACAATTTTTTTTCAAACTTTTAAGATTTATTTTATAACTTTTATTACTTTTTACATGTTACTTGTATTGTACACTATTTACATAATATAGAATAAATGTTAATTTAGTATTAAATATTTCAGCTTGCATAAATGAGATTAGATAAAGGTTGTTTAAATAGATATAAACTCTATTTATTATCTATAGTAATTTTAAATAATGTTATAGATAATTTAGATAAATATGAACTATATTTAAGTTAATCATAATCCTAAGTCTAATAGGAAAGCATCCCTATCTATATCCTATCCTAACAAAGCAAACTCCAATTTATTTAAATCAAATCCTATCTAATTTAGGAGATAAATCTGAAATAAATAACTATATAAACCCAATACATCCCCCTTCTATCAGCCATAATTCGAAATTATTTTTAGTCCAATAAAACTATAAAATTCGTCATTAGAATTCAGCCCTGCTTTTTAGTAGCAAGAGCAACTTGCAACGACGATATCTCCTAGCTCCGAACTCCGTTTTGCCTCTAGTTTTTTTTTAAAGAAGCGTATCGAGGTAAGCTTTCCAAAAACATATTTTAATAGACAAAATTCATTCTGTATATTTCTACAAAATTGTTTGAGTATCTAGTGTCCTAAAAATAAACGGGTTTCAGTATTTTTGCGATTTCGGGAGATTCCGGAAACGAAAATGCGATCCGTTTAGTTTTTCGGAGAGCTAATACAAAAACCTATACCATATCCTAACTTTAGAATTTATTAAATAAATGTAATAGGTGCAGTATTATTTATAATTAGATAATAGACTATTTTCAGCATCCGAAGTTGTACCTATACCTTCCTCTTGTGCGCTGCTGTTGATTCGTCGCCAGGACATCATCTTACCTCACTCGGACATCAGGCAAGACACCTTGCCTTTACTGTTTAATTTCTTGCTCAATATCATGCATGCTTTTTCTTTAGGTTGTTCTTTTAAAATTATATATATATGCAAATTATTATATTTTATGCAATTGGCTTAGAGTTAAGGGACCACCGTATGTTTAGTGTATCTCATAAACTGTCACGATGTGCCACGGGTTGTGTGTGAGTTGTGAGTCGTATATAGTTTCGGACTTGCGTACCGACCGTACATCGGTGCGTACAGGCCGTGCGATAGGATATAACTGCTAATAGATTATGTAGAAGACTTGGCAGTTAATAACACTACACCAAAAAAAGGCTTTTAGGAATAGTTTTTATATGTTCCTAATATTTTTAGAAACATATCATAACCGTTCCTAAAAGTGGCGTTGCAATATTTGGAACACATATAAATCGTTCCTAAATTTAGTTTGGAACATTTATCAGGCGTTCCAAAATTAGATTTTTGGAACATATATAATGCGTATCTAAATTATTTTTGGAACATATTTTAAACGTTTCAGAATGTCATTTTGAAACACTTTAAGCTCGTTCCTAAATATAATTTGCAACACTTTTGCATTATTATTATGGCTAATTTTGCAGCACTTTATTAACGTTCCTATTTATTTTTTTTAATTTCATTTTTGTATTCCACTTTTTAGGTTGAACCACAATTAGGCTAAAGACACAAATTAAATAATAGCTTAAACAAAATAGTCAATAAGAGAACATTTGAGCAAATTATTAACACATGTACAACATCTCTTCCAAATTAAATAATAGCTTAAACACTTTATTAAACAGTGTCGTGGAGTCGACATATGTATAGTATCATGGGGAGGGGGGAGACAGTTATTAGCGTAGGGGCTACATGTTCAGTACACACATAGATTTGGGCCGATAGTGTCTCGGATGAGCGCTACTTACTACCCCGGGGCCGATAGTTCTCGTATGAGAGCTACTTTCTGCCCATGGTCGATAGTGTCTCTTATGAGCGCTACCTACTACCACTCTCTCTCCATCTATGCTGAACACCTAAGCTCCTGCGTAGAACGTTGTCTTCTCAAAGTGTATATCACATAGAATGGTTAGGAACCTTTACTCATGCATACTTTTCTGTTGAGCTTTATTTATTCAGTTTATCGGCATGATATTATGTGTCTTGTTACGTCCCTCTGAGGACCTGGTTTTTCTCCAGGTGTGCGTGTTCATGTTTTCTGCAGGTGTTCTAGCCAAGGCTGTGATCTTTGCCATTTCTCGAAGATGATTGCTCTTGGTTTGTTTTATCATTTTGTCGATCGCTTTCTTGTACATTTATATCATTGAGATAGTTGGTAGTGGACTTTGTCTCCGCCCAACGATTGTACCATAACTATTCAAGTTGATCCTACCTTTATTTTATTTATATTTCTGGATGAGAGTTAGCATGTCTTGGTTCTCTACATTTTACAGCTTATGTCTATATACGAGTCGTATATTTACTCGTATGTATACAACTGGCATGATACGTATCTAGTCTCAAGTATTGGGACTGGGGCGTTACATTAATCTTGATACATAATCAAAGTCTACAACGAATATCAGAGATCAAATTCAACCACGAATTATGGAAGAGTAAATGAAAACAAACGAAAATAGATTTCGAGGTAAGATTTAGAGTGAGATCCTCAGGGGTCATTCCAAGGGTACTATTTTGGTCTAAATTGACCCACTTAATTACAAATAAGAGACTAATTATATTTAACGGTCCTATGCTGTGATGAGTTTTTCCTATGTTGCAATCCTAGTAATCCTCTAGGTGTTCTAAATGTTATCACTAGTGTTATCAAGTTGTCCTAAGATCCTAACTGTAGGCTTGCTTGGTACAATAACGTAACCAAACAACTTTAGTCTCGACCTGCATGGGCCACCACTAAAAATATGTCACGACTCGCTACCCAAATTGTTGGGTCAGGCCGAGCCATGTCCAGCCTATGCTTGGTAAAAGCATAGTAAGCTGTTCTAGAAGATAGTCAGGATAGTACTAAGTGTGCTAATGATTATATTTAAAGCATTTGAGATTGTTTGTCACAACACAGCATTTATAGATGAAAGCAAATATGTTTTAAAGTTTAATACACTTCCAAAGTAATAACTGGAGACAAAGTCCAGTAACTAAATAAAAGTTGTAATAACTCTAAGTCTAAAGTCGACTTGCAAGTCTAAGCAAGGTTCCCCGCTGGGGCCTCTTCTGGAGCAAAGGCCAGGTCCTCAAAAGCAGGTCCATAAAAAGTATCGCAAAGTATTTTCTCCTCGGAAAGTACACCTACAACGTTGTCCTGTCAGGACGGGAGCAAGTACTTGTACTACATATATATAATACTGATCATGTGATGGAAAGAAAAGAAATAACATAATCATGGCATAACTTGATTTATCCAATTTTTAGATAAAATTTATCATGGCAATATATATTTGTTTTAAAGTTTTAAAACTGTAGCATGTACGTGATCGGTCAATAGGTAGTAGGATGTACTGTGGTACATATCAATTTCTGAAGTGCACGTACGTACACTTAACGGCATCGGTGTATATCCATACACAAACGCGGGATCAGACATACGACAAAGGTACATATAGAATGTAACAGTGCACGGTAAATACATACAAAAAAGGGGGCATGATCACGTACTCTACTAACAATTTTCCCTTACCCATTTTGAACATGTGAGTGATACGAGAACAGTATAAAGCATGGTGGATACTCAGAGCAGTATAAGGCATGTGAAACATGAAGAGATATGACTTGCAGTTATCCAGAAAGCAGTATTTTAACATGATTTAATCACAGTTTATTGTTTATACGCAGTAAATAAGCTTGTAGGGTACTTGCCTCGAGCAAAGCAAGAATAAGAATATGAAGGTACAGATGTCTGGTGTCCTGTCAAAATGATATACAACTCAGCCTCTAAGTTTATGATTAAGATTACACTAGTGTTGTGACACGGCTTCTAATAGGACACTAGCTAGGTGAAGCTCTAGTAGTCCAAAGTGAGGTGTTACAACATCTAGACTAACAAGTAGGTCTCTACACTAAGGTAGGGTAAGGTCCCGATACTAAAATATTCCAAAAACACACAAAAATACACAAGTCAATATTAATTAATTAATTAATTAAACTGTTCATTATATTCCAATAATTATTAAGATAGTTATACCGTACTATTTTATATGAAATAATATACCAAATTGATCCTTGTTAATTATAGTAATTTAATATAAATTTTTTGGAATTTATGATCCAGTGTAAGTATTTATTAAAAATCAGAATACAAGTGTGCATTGAAAATGAGTTCTGGTTTACTATTTTAAACAGTGTCAAAACAGTAAATTAAATCATGAAAAAATTATATTAAATTATATTAATTAACATAGTATTTTATAGTAATTGTTTTAGAATTTATTCAGCATTAAAATGTGTTCTGAAAATTCAAAGTCCATAAATTGCAGATTCTAAAATTAAATAAATAATTATTTAATGTATTTGTCCGCGTATTTGAAATTGAACCGAAGTCCAGATACGGGATCCGAAGCCATGAATCAAGTCCAACATGACTCGACTAGAAATCGAATATGTGTTGGCTCACCTAAGTCCGATCAACCCATGCTAGGCTTGGACTTAGAGTGGTCGTTTGCACAAAGTACGTAAAAATTGTAAATAAATGCATAATTTAAATACATATAATTTAAAGGAATTTAAATTGCAGAAATTGAAAGCGTACATATTACAGTATAGGCACTATATTTATATAAATACGTATTACAGTATAGGCAGTGTATTTATTTACATATTACAGTATAGGCACTGTATTTATATAAATTTAAATGACATAATTTAAATGACAGAATTTAAAATACATATTATAGTATAGGCACTGAATTTACATTGACATAAATTTAAATGACAGAATTTAAAATACATATTACAGTATAGGCACTGTATTTATATTGACATAAATTTAAATGACGTAAATTAAATGACTGAATTAAATGACATAACTTAAACGACAGAATTTAAATACACATATATTTACATAATATATTCATCCAAAAACTCAAGAGAAATTTAATTATAATATTACAATATTAATATCATAATATTAATATTAAAATCACATATTTATATTATACATATATATACATATAATATGTTTAAAACATTAATTACCTATTAAAAATCAGAAAATAGCATAATTAATTAAAAGGGTGAGTTAACTTGTTGTTTACAATTATTATACATATATATACATTTATTTATACAATTTACTTAACCATATATATATATATATATATATATATATATATATATATATATATATATATATATATATATATATATATATATATATATATATATATAACAGTAATATATAATAGTAATATATATAACAGTAATATAAATATATATATATATATAACAGTAATATATAATAGTAATATAAATATATACCATATTTACCATATTTTTGGTTATATATATATATATATATATATATATATATATATATATATATATATATATATATATATATATATATATTTATAGTTGAGTTATTTTTTTGTTTTAATGTTTATATATATATATATATATATATATATATATATATATATATATATATATATATATATATATATATATATAAACATTAAAACAAAAAAATAACTCAACTATAAATATATATATATATATATATATATATATATATATATATATATATATATATATATATATATATATATATATATATAAACATTAAAAAAAAAAAAAGAAAAAATTATATATATATATATATATATATATATATATATATATATATAAACATTAAAACATAAAAGAAAACCAAAAATAACTCAACTATACTCAAGGGGGTTCGACCTCGGTTAATTGGGGGGGGGGGGGGGGGGGTTAATACTGCTGCGCTGGCCAGGGGGGCCAACTCAGCCCTAATGAATGAATGGGAGTTTACATTGTTTATATGCTTATATGAATTTATTTAAAACTAAAACACAAAATAAAAATATGGCTTTCAGCCTAAGGGGGCTCGAACCCGGGCTGGGAATAAGGAAGGGTTTAACAGCACACGCGCTAGCCGATGGGCCAATTGGCCCGCTATGAAGAAAAGGGGCTGCAATAAATTTAATTAGAAGTAAATGGGGGTCTTCTTCCTCGTGTCCCGAGTGTTTGGACACTCGGGTTTGTGTCCAGATCTCGTGTCGGGGGTTCCCTAACACGAATTTTCATGTCAAAAGATACCGACGTGTTCGTCGTGTCATTCTTGACACGATGGTGTCAACCACGTGTCACCACGACACGATTTTGTGACGTGTCCTAACTAGGGTTTGGGTTTTCTTCGTGTATTTGTGTCGGGGTGTGTCGAAACTAGTGGCAATCGATTTGTCTCAAGGAGACGAACACATTCGTGCTAACCAAGTGAAGAGAAAATGCGTGGACCGAAGTCCGACCTAACTCGTCGGTCGGGCGGGCTTTGGCGGCGATGGTACGGTGGTTGTGATCGCGGTCGGTCCTCGGGAAATAGTGGAGCTCGCTCTCCTCTTTGATTTGATACTGGTTGCGGGTCTCCTCGTGCTCTGGTTGCCGAGATAGGGGGGGTCGCCGGAGTTTGTCGCCGGCGATCGCCGGAGTTCAGTAACAGAACAGGGAAGAGAATAATAAAAAAAGAATTATTTTGAGGATTCAATTAAAATTGATTTTTGAATTTAGGATTTTTACATTGGGATGAGAGCCTATTTATAATAAAATAAAATTAGGACAAACTAACCATGGTCAATTACTAACTTGACCCTAGGGTTAGATTTTTACCGTTTTGCCAAAACGGAAAGAAATACAGCTTTTACGGTAGCAGTTATTTAATTACAAAAAGTCAAATGACGTCCAAACGACTCCAAACAAATCGCAGAAAAATTCTAAAATTAATAGAAAAATATTTAGAACCTAATGGAATCAATTTGGGGCAAATTTGGAATTGTTTTTCAATTATTAAAATTTTTGAAACGGAGGTTACATGGCCGACCGAGAATGCAAGGGTGTGGGGTCGGGCGGAAGGGCCGCGGTGGCAGGGTCGGGGAGTGGGTTTGGAGAGAGGGAAAGAGAATGAGTGATGGTGGGGGGATAGTACTAGTAGTTGTTAGCTTGTGTGGTAGAGAGGGATTTGGGGAAAAGAGGTGTGAACGTGTGAAGGGGAAAATGGAATGAGGGAACGGGTCAGGAGAGGGTTTTTTATATTAATAAAATTAGGAAAGGTTTTAGGGTTTGGAAGGGCTGGGCTTGGGTCCAGACAAAAGCACATTCCAATAATTAATATTAAAAATTAGAATCTAATTTTTTGACTAATAAGATTATATAAATAATAATAATAATACTAACACTAATATTGTTAATTACACTATTAGGAATTTAACCTAAATTAATTTCCTTTCAAAAAAAAAAAACCTAAATTAATTTAAATCCGAATTCGGTTTTTACAACTAGTATGTGTCAAATGTTATAAAAAAGTATCATGTGATAGTAATAACGAATGAATATACTCATATAAAGATTGATATAAGATGTGAATATTCCTGCAAAAAATTAACAATACAGATTTTTTCTAAAGTTGATAACATAGCTAGAACCCTTTCCTTTTGATTTACAACCAGAGGTTAGATTTTCTTTCCACCGGTAACATTGTTTAAAATGAGATTCTTGATTATTTTAGCTGCCTCTATATGTTTCCTGGGTATCAATAAACATCCTAGAGCAGTAAATATCATAGAGAATTTTTGGTTGGAAATACTTGTAACAGTCACTACAAGAAAAATCAAGACATTTGTTGACAATTTTTTATTGACGGTCAGTAATCTCCGTCAACTATTCTGTTTTATTTGACAGATAAGGTCTTGTGTCAACTAAACCCCTATTTTGTGTTAACTATACAATATTGTACCACTTTAGTTGACTGGTTTGGTGAAACCGTCACGTAATCCACAATGTTTAGTTTACGACTAGTTTAAAGCCGTCAAGTAAAGTGGAGGAGGGAATTTTCGTGACTATTTCAGATGCCATTATCATAATTTTTTGATATTTTTGGCTTAGTGACGGTTTTCATGTTTAATCTCCGATGCTCAAAGGCCCGCTCTCTCTGTAAAACATTAGAAGTCCCTCTCCCAAAACTCTCAAAACCCCTCTTCTCCTCCGTTCCTCTCAAAAAACCCTATCTCCTCTCAGAAATCTCTTCCCCTCCACTCCCTAAATCTCTCTCCTCGGCGTCCATGATCTCCTCGGCGGCCTATTTCTCCTCTCGAAAACCCTATTCTCAGTGGCAACTTCACCATGCGACAACTTTGGTCTTCACCATGCGGTAGGTTGCAATTATATTCCATATTTTCTCTCTGCAATTCGATTTTATGGTAGTGCTAGTTGAAGTTAGGATTTTTGTAGATTTTTTGAGAGTAGAGTTTTCTGACAATATAGTTTTTTGTGGATTTTATTGAAAGTAGGGTTTTATGTGTCTGGCTACTGTGTCATGTCCTAGTTGTGAATCAATAGGGTTTTTAGGTCAAATTTGTCAGATATGGGTTATGAGTCTTGCTACTGTGTCGTGTCCTAATCACATGACTGTGTCGTGTCCTAGTATTTGTGAATCAGTAGGTTTTTTAGGTCAATTTTGCCATATGATGTGAGTTTTCGTTTATTCACAGAAATGTGTCTTGTCCTAGGGATTTTCTTTTTTCACAGAAGTGTGTCATGTCCTAGGATTTGTGAATCAGTAGGCCTTTGGTGGGTCAACTGTGTCGTGTCATAGGATTTTTGTTTGTTAACACAGAACTGAAACTGATCTGCTACAGTACACTGATCTGCTACCACATTCTTATTGCAGGGAAGTAAAAAGCACCCAGCTTGAGGTCGGGATTACAATCATCTACAGCTGTTGCTCAGGTAGATTTATAACCTGATTATATAATCTGCTTTGATTATTGGGATTACAACCATGTTTAGGTCATGGATGTCGAAGGATAGAATTTACCTGAATATGAGGAAGGAGTTGAAGAGTTTCTTAAGTTTGCAAAGCTCCATTTAGATAATCCTATTTCTATTTGATGTCCATGCAAAAAATATAGAAATTTGATATTCCAAAAGCTAGGGGACATAAGAAAATACTTGTTTAGTTGGGCTATCGATCGAAGTTATACAGTATGGGTTTGGCATGGTGAGGAACACCTTAGCAGAGGATCGACAAGCATTGCAGCAAGTAATGAACAAACACCTAACTATAATGGGTTTGTCTTCTTTCAAGATGGTAGCTCCTTTGAAGATGGTGCGGATACTGTAGAAATGGTTAATGCGGCATATGAGCATGTTTTCAGTGACCCAAAGGCATTTAAATCTCTACTTGAAGATGCCAAAAAGCCTCTTTATCCTGGTTGTTCTAAGTATAAAAAGTATCGGGCTTGATGAGATTGCATAACATTAGAGGAAGATACGGGTGGTCTGACAGTAGCTTTTTTGAGTTGTTGAAAACACTTTATGATATGTTACCAGCACAAAATAAAATACCTTCATCAATGTGTGAGGCTAAGAAGACAATGACTGCTCCGAATTTGGAATATGAGAAGATTCATGCATGTCCTAATGATTGCATACTTTATAGAAAAGAATCTAGCAATTTATCTGAATGTTCCACTTGTGCAACGTCAAGATGGAAGAAGGCAAATGATGATTCTCATCAAATTTTGATTACAAAAATTCCAAAGTTCTATTGTATTTTCCTTCCATTCCCCGATTTAAAAGGATATTTTAATCCTCATATATAGAAGGGACTTAACTTGTTATGCTTCTGAAAGAGTAGTTGACGGCAAACTTTGTCACCCTACAGATGCCTCATCATGACAGCTAGTTGACCATAAGTGGCCAAAATTTGGGAAAGAACCAAGAAACCTTTGACTGGCACTTTCAGTTGATAGCATAAATCCACATAGGTCCCTTAGAAGTAGGTACAATTGTTGGCCAGTTATATTGGTGACATGTAATCTACCGTCGTGGTTGTGCATGAAAAGGAAATTCATGATATTGTCGCTATTAATATCAGGTCCGCACCAACCGGACAATGATATTGATGTTTTTTTTAGCACCATTAGTTGAATACTTGAAACTTTTATGGGAAGAGGGAGTTGAAGCTTATGATGCACAAAAGAAAGAGTTATTTACTTTAAAGGCTATATTGTTGTGGACCATCAACGATTTTCCTGCATATGGAAATCTATCTGATTGTACTACTAAGGGGTATTTTGCTTGCCCCATATGCAGGGAAGATACTTATACACCTAGACTCAAACATAGTGGTAAACATGTGTATACTGGTACAATAAGGTTTATCCCACGCCACCATCCGTATCGTAGTCAAAAGAAAGTTTTCAATAGCCAGCAAGAATTTTGTGGTCCTCCAATACTTTTGAGCGGAAAAGATAGATTAGAAAAGGCTAGCCAAATTTTGAACTCCTGGGGTAAGAAACAAGAGAAGTGCAAAGCATCAAAGTCTACTGAAAGATGATGGTTGAAGAAGAAGTCGATCTTCTTCACACTTGACTATTGGGAACACTTGCATGTTCGCCACACACTCGATGTTATGCACATCGAAAAAAATGTTTATGAGAGCATATATGGTACATTGCTTAACATTCCTGGAATGACAAAGGATGGAGTCAATGCTCATTTTGATCTTGTGGAGGAGGGGCTAAAGACCAAACTACAACAACCTGATTTTAGGGAAAAAAAATTACTTATTTGCCGCAAGCTTGTTATACATTAACAAAGGATAAGAAGAAGATATTTTGTCAAACAATGTTCGACGTAAAGGTTCCTGAAGGTTACTCTTCTAATATCAGAAATCTTGTCTCAATGCAAGATTTGAAGCTTTATGGTCTCAAATCTTATGATTGTCATGCACTAATGCAACAACAACTACCTATGGCAATCCGTTCAGTTCTGTCTAAGCCGGTTAGAGTTGTTATTACTCGGTTTTGCTTCTTCTTCAATACAATATGTAAGAAATTGGTGGATGTGAATATGCTAAACGATATCAAAAATGATCTTGTGGTCACATTGTGCATGCTGGAGAAGTACTTTCCACTGTCTTTCTTTGACATTATGGTCCATTTACCTCTATATCTTCTTGAACAAGTCAGGATTTGTGGACCCATTTTCTTGACGGGGATGTATCCTTTTAAAAGGTGCATGAAACCTTTGAAGGGTTATGTGCGCAATCATAACCATCGCAAAGGATGCATTGCAGGATGTTACATTGCAGAAGAAGCAATAGAATTTTGTAGCGACTATCTATCATATTTGAGGGAGTAGGAAATCTCCTTGCAAGGAAGGGCAACATTGAAGATGAAAAACCTTTTCCTGGAGGTTATCTCGTAGCAATTGATCACGAAGAATGGCAACAAGCCCATTTAAATATTTTGGAGAACACAGATAAATTTAACCTTATATTGAGTAAGCTTCTTTATCATAAATTTTTTGATTTTCTAATTCATTATATTAAATTTTTTACATTGTATAATAAGTTCTCATAATGACTTGACAATGAGCATATGGAGTGATTACACTTAGATTATCCCTAAAAGTCTAAAAATATAAAGTGGTTGCAGGACAAACACAATCAGACATTTATTTATTGGTTGCAACAGACGGTAGTTGTTAAAACAAAATTAATATACCTTCACCTACTTCTTATTCAGAAGTTACAGAATATTAATAATGTTTAATTTGTATAGGTTGATGGTGCATTAGATGTGAAAGAAGACATCTCACAAACTGTCAAGTGGCTAGCACAAGGGCCTAGTCACCATGTACTTAAAAGTTCTGGATATGTTATTAATGGTTGCCTCTACCACACAGGATCGTGACAATGCTTGAGTTAGCCAAAATAGTGGAGTTAGTCTTTCAGCTACAACAATACAGATTGCAAGTTCAAAAGATAAGAATCCTATAGTAGGGGACACGTGTTTCTATGGAGTTATCAAAGAAATATGGGAGCTCGATATCATACCTTTAACATTCTAGTATTTAAGTGCGATTGGGTTGAAAGTAAGGATGTTAAGGTTAATGAATTTGCTTTCACATTGGTGAACCTTAATCAAGTTGGGTACAAATCAGATTGTTTTATTCTAGCTTCGCAGGACAAGCAAGTATTTTATGAAAAAGATCATCAAATCCTCGATGGTCTATTGTTTTGTCTACTAGTCCAAAAGATTATCTACACAGAAGATTTTGAAGACGTGGATAATTTGATGGAACATCATTCCTTTATTAATGCATCGTTGAATGATGGATTGTTAGATGTTAGGGATGACGATAATATGTTTTATAAAAGAGTGGGTTGTGAAGGAGATTTGGTTGATTAGTAAATTTGTATCTGTTATTCTGTAACAAATTTCTATTTTCTAATGAAGCTACTGTTCAGATTGGGTTGGTTAGTAACTTCTTCTTTTCTATTCATTTGTTTTATTAATGAAGCTACTGTTCAGATTAGTGTTTATTTGTTTTCTAACTTCTTTCCTTATGCAATATGTTTATATTAGTGTTCATTTGTTTTCTAACTTCTTCTCTTTACATATGTAATATGTTTAGATTAGTGTTCATTTGTTTTCTAACTTCTTCTCTCTACTTATGCAATATGTTTTTACTTGTGTGTAGACATCCCCAATGCCTAAAATTAGCAATTCTGTTAAAGACAGGAAGAGAAAATCGAAAGAGGTATACATTTTTGTCAAACAATTTTCTTGTAGTGTGTCTCTACTATGCCTTATATGTATATGAGACACACACACGTATAATTATACATTACCAATGACAGTTCCCCTATGGACTGATACACACATATTAGCACTCAGACACATATTTCCATATGTTAGGAACAAACCCTGTAGGATACTCAAGTACAAATTGATACTCCACACAATCCATGATACTCTAATGATATATCACAAACCAAATCTATATTTTTAATAATATATCACAAACCAAATCTATATTAGAGTATCATGGATTGTGTGGTGTGTGTGTGTATATATATATATATATATATATATATATATATATATATATATATATATATATATATAATATATATATATATAATGTATAGCCATATATATATATATATATATATATATATATATATATATATATATATATATATATATATATATATATATATATATATATATATATATATGGCTATACATTATATATATATATATATATATATATATATATATATATATATATATATATAATGTATAGCCATATATATATATATATATATATATATATATATATATATATATATATATATATATATATATATATATATATATATATTTTATATACATTATATACATTATATATATATATATATATATATATATATATATATATATATATATATATATATATATATATATATATATATATATATATATATATATATATATATATATGTTGCCATAGGTAGGGGCTCTAGGCAAATATCAGAGGACAAACCATGCTGGCCTTGGCTTGGATATTGTCCTATTTATAGCTAAGTATTAGAACAAAGCTTCCTGTATGGGGCTAAGGTAATGTATAGCCATATATATATATATATATATATATATATATATATATATATATATATATATATATATATATATATATATAATGGTTTGTCCTATATAATGGTTCTAATACTTAGCTATAAATAGGACAATATCCAAGCCAAGGCCAGCATGGTTTGTCCTCTGATATTTGCCTAGAGCCCCTACCTATGGCAACATCTCATATGGACTGATGCAATTCCCATATAGGATTGATGCATTTCCCTTAACACATGCACACATATAGTCTAGACAAAGTATATCTAGAGATACTGATATGCACTGCCCTGCCACTGAGTGGCTCAACAGGGACTCCCAAGTCCCTCTAAACTTCTAAGTGCTACTGATAATTATTCTCTTGATTAAAATTAGGCTCTGGTACATCACTTATTTATGTTGTCCCAGGTTCTAGAGAGCCCAACACAAGCGGAAGATGGCCCCTCCAAAAGAGGAACAAGAGGACCTACAATGATGGAGAGAACAATTAAAAGAAAAAGTGATAGATCGAGGAAGATTGCCACTTTCAACGAGGCTGGACAACCTATCGGAGAGGTCAGGGCAGAATGTATTAGTCTGCTAGGGGTTGTTGCAAGAAGTATGATATATACCAATCACTTACAATGATTGGCGGAGAGTCCCTACAAATGTTAAAAAGAATGCATGGGCCTCAGTTGTGGTAAATTGATATTGAAGATTAAAATTGTTTTGAGTTTATTGCTTGGTTATTACTAATCTTGCTTAATATACAGCAAAGCTTTATTGTTGACCCACGAGCTAAAAAAAAATTGATGCAAACGATGGGTGTTGCAAAAAAGTCAGTTTGGCATAGCTTAATGGACTATGTTCTTGCCAATAAGGACGACCTTGCTGTTTTGAAATATCCACCTACAATGTATAGTTTCATCCATCAAACTCAATGGAGCAAGTTTATGACATCCAGACTTTCAGAGGACTTTCAGGTATCGGTTCCAAGAATTTGGTTAACTTGTCTACTTCATAAGTTGTTACTTATCATATGTTACTTATGATTTCAGAACCTTCGCATAAAGCAACAAAATAGGAGAGGCAGACTTGTATACAACCATAGGCTAGGCTGCAAAGACCATACGAATTTAAAAAATAAAATAGTAAGTAATCTGAACTATGTACAACACTTTGAAACAAGTGATGGATGCAATGCAAATGTGTACACTCACCTACGTTCATTTTTATGATAAAAATAGAAAAAAAAAGATGCAACGTATACTGAGGAGGAAGTTGACCGCGGCCTTTTTTGGAAGCTAGCTCAAAAAAAGCAAAGAAAGTCTACAAAAAAGTCTACTGGGGATGCCAATACCAGTGAACATGATGGGGATGATTCTGTTTCAATGGTTTACGATCCAGCTACTCGAGCAATGGTGGATAAGATTGGAAGAAACTCTAAACTTTGGTCTCATTTCCCCTAGCTTGCCTTGCTAATCCACTGTTGCTACATATCTAGTCTGACACAACATTCCCCCTTCCTACCTGGCACTGTTGCTGCATATCTAGTCTCATTTAGATACTTAGGCCACTGGACACTTAGACACTTAGGCCACTGGATACTGGTGGCCTATCCACCTATATGACTTTCTAACTGTCTAAGCTATCTTTCTATATATATATACACACTCTACCGTCTAAACCTATCTACATTTTTATAGGATGAAGTGAAGAAAAAAATTCTTATGGCGAGTTGTCTATTCCGGTGAATGTGATGCTCTTTGTTATGCAATGAAGAAGCTCGAGCATAGTGGTCATGCTATGGCCATGGGTAAATATGTCACCCCAAGTTCTTATTTCCACTCCTAAAGCTCTAATTGGTTGGGAGGAGGAGAAACAAAAATTGCTCGATGAGATTGAGAGGAAAAACCAGATGATAAGCAAGTTAATGACACATGGGAACTGTGGTACACCAATATCAAATATTGATTCCAACTTCCGGGTAACTAGATCCCCAATTCCTCCAATGCTTCCTATCAATGCACCGAGTTCAGCTTCCAAAGGATTATGGAGGCAAAATCATATAAGAAAGGTATAATTTCATTCCCTTATCTAGAATTATGAATTTAAGTGCTAACATTTTCCAAATTTTCTAATACGGTTGTAAATGTACAGTCTCCTTTGAAAAGTAATGAGGAGATGGTACATGTGGAAAAATCTGTGTATGGCTAGAAGGATAAGACACCAATAAAAGAGAAGACACCAAAAAAAGTGAAGACACCAATTTAAGAATCCACCTGGAATGGAATTCATAACGTCGGCAACGTAAATGGAATTGATAAACAGGGTCTCTTGACAGCTAAAAAATGTCATTAACCGTCAGCTAGGCTAGTGTCAGAAAAAGTATGCACCAATATTGACGGTCAAAATTGGTCTAAAACTGGGTTTAGTTGACGGCTAAAACCCGTCAACTAAAGCAATTTTAGTGGACGACTAAAACCTGTCAAATAAAGTCATTCAGCAACCGTCAACTAAAATGGAGACTTTTGCTGACACTGGCCTAGCTGACGGAAGGGAAACCGTCAACTAAACCCTTTGGTGACGGAGAAACCCGTTAAGAAAAGCCATTTTTTTTGTATTGAGTAGATTTTTTGAGTTTTGTGAATATGCTGCCTCCATATTTCTGAACAGTGCAGTTTTTTAGCATCGTGTGTAGTTATTGATTTTCAGTTTTTGAGTATTCCTTCAAATCTAGTTCGTGAGTATCCATGGTTTATATTCTATTTTGAAGAAACTATTTGAAGAAATGTGGGCTTGTGGTTTAATCCCAAACAAATTTACTTACACTGCCTTGATGCAAGGACACTGCAAAGCTAGAAGTTATGAAAATGCTACCAAACTTTTAGATGAGATGGTAGATAGTGGTATTGTTCTAGATACTGGTATGTATAACAAATTGATGTCTGGGTTATGCAATGGATGGGGAATGCAGGAGGCTTTTGAGGTATGTGACAAGATGTCTGAAAGAGGATTGGCGCTTGATGAGGTTTCACACACAATTTTGGCTCATGGGATGTCTCTAGTTGGGCATAAAAAAAGGCCGCTTCTGCATCCCAAGACACAGTCAAGCATGATAGCGGACCTTAGCATGTTTAGTGTCTTCACTAATTGACATCCTTCTATACTTTGACAACCATAAGTGTAGTTCATTTTAAAAACTTTGCTGCTACACTTGTTACATTTCTATTGACTATGAGCCTTATATTGGAGGGGACTACCACATGGCTTAGCATATTATTTTATTATTGATATACACGAACCCATTCATTAATGTGAATGAACAACCAGAGCTTGCCTTCGATTTATGTGAAAACTCCTAGACTAACAATGCCAACTTCGAGTGAGCGTACATTGGTTAGTTGTTTGTTTTATTATCACTAATCGTTTCTCCTCAAAAAGCACAACCATTTTTTTTCTGTTATGTTATTGTTATACATTTTGTACGCAAGCTAAAGGAGTTGCTAATAATAGTTATTATTTAGCAAGATATGTGGTATCCTAACTTGTAATCTTCTCTACATAGGTTAACCAGTCAGTTCTTTGTCCTTTTAGATTGGAGGGGAAAATATATCTAAATATCCTGTGCTAGCAAAAAATTGGAACATTATCTCTCAAATATTATACAATTGGTCTCCATTTAAACCTAACAGCTGGTGCTTGCTAAATTTCGATGTAAATTGGAGTATATGGAAATAAAGACCTTCAGGTATGGAATCTTTTATCCCAAAATTTTGTGGTTTGCTATTTGAATCCTTTTCATTCCATTCAGCTCTTTTAAGGGGCCATTTCAATTGTAACATAATCCCTTCTTACAGACTCATCTGAATTTGTTTTACCTTCTCCTTGTTCTGAGCAAGAAAAGAGAAACGGTAATTATTAAATGTCTCCTTGACGGCTAAAAATAGTCAAGAAACATTTCTTAGTTGACGGTTTAAAACCGTCAAGAAAAACGGATCTAGAAACCGTCAAGAAAATGAAGACTTTTCTTTACTCTGGTCTATTTGACGAAACCAGAACCATCAAGAAAACTCTTTCTTGACGAGGAAAAGCCGTCAAGAAAAGCATTTTTTTCTTATAATGCATGTTAAAAATTCAAGTTGTGGCCCAAGTCATATTTGATTAACTAATTAATTATATAAGTCTTTATGAATTTTTAGAAGACACGGTTGCATCAAACCTTTCCGAACTTCTTCCAAGCCAAACCCAAACCAACGTAGACATGTTGGGCATTAAAACCTATTTAAACCCTTAGCCAATTAACTAGTCAACCCAACTCACCAACAAACAAAACAAACCAAGTGGGGCCTACAATGATGTAGTGTTCGACAACCACAACCCCCCTTTGGCCGACTTCCTCTTATAATAGGGTTCCAAATCCTATTAATGCATGCAACCCACAAAGGCTCATATATATACATAAACTCTCTTCTACCAGACCCTAACCTAATATGTCCTCCACCTTCTCCCTTACTTGACCGAATACTTTCCTTCCCCCTCTCCAAATTTCGGTAGCACCCTCTCCATCTAAACCCCAACATCTTTATCCCCTTCATTAAACACCTTTTCCTCCATCATAAAACTCATCATTTCATCTTTCTTTCATCCAAACTCCACCAAACAAATTCTAGAAGTATCATCTTCGCCATCCAACCTTCAAGAGCCATTGCCAACACCTTCAAACCCATAAAGAAGGGGTTAGCAATCAAGCAAGGCAAGAAAGTTAGGATCTTTGGCAAGGAGGATCACCCACAAGCCTTCTAGCAAAGGATTTCGGTAAGATACTATCTTTTTCCATCTTGAATCTCATAATAATAATTCTATAGAAAATTTGAGATTAATTTGTGTTGAGAACTAATAAGGGATTTAGTCCCACATTGGAAAATGTAATATGAAGAGGAGCTAGACTCCCTATAAGTAGTGGATTAGCCCATCAACAAAAAATACAACAATTATTCTCTACATGGTATCAGAGCCATAACCAGACACAAAAAATTCCCACCCCTTCCCCAACCCGGCAAACCCACCCCCCTGCCGACCCCTCCCCCACCTGCTGCCCCCTACTGCCGACCCCCCCCGCTGACCCCCCCCCGCCCCCCCCGACGCCCCCCTACCTCTTCTGACCCTACTGCTGCCGAACCCCCCCTTTTTTCTCAAAAAAATAAAAAATAAAAAATAAAAAACCCTAATTTGAGAGAGAGATTATGTGAGCGGTTATTCAAAGACGGATGGCTGTCAAATACTTTATTTGCACCTTCTGTTCCTAGATTATGCCCTCCGGAATTACAAATGCTTTATTTGTTTTCCGTTCTCGATCTGCAAATTAGGATCTACATGCGTGCGCCGGTGTTGGCCACGTTAACAGCACATTTGTAAGGTCTTTGTTGAATACTTTACATAAAGAAGACGACGACGAAGCCGACGAAGATGACGACAACGACGAAGCCGACGAAGACGACGATGACGACGGATCACAGTTGAAGACACCATGGATTCGATCAGTGGTAAACTGACAACAGAAGAGATGAAGGCCTTGGTTGATTATATTTTATCAAAGAGATTAACCGAGGCAACCCCACGTGTGATCCATACTGATGTGGATCCATCACCCTACAAAATAGGGAAGCTGGACAAGCTGGAGACGAAGTTGGAAGGAACGTCCAACTACTTGAAATGGTCACGGTAAGCCATACGGACGCTGAAGGGACGTGGCTTGGTTGGCTACGTCAATGGCCAAACCAAGACGCCAGATGATCCCTCCTCAAAGGAGTTTTCTATTTGAGAAATTGTCAACAATGTTGTGGCTGGATGGTTGACAGCCTCCTTGACCGACCAGGTGTCAGGCAATGTAGAGGCGATGGAGGCTGCTGCTGATATATGGCAGACTTTGAAGGATATATACTCAAGCTCAGGCAATCCTATGCGGGTCTTTCAACTGCATGATGAACTTGATAGGGTGGCCCAGGACGACCGCACCATCTCTGAGTATGCAGCACTGTTGAAGAAGTACTGGTCTGATCTGGATCACTATGATCCTCTTGGGATGGAAGATGCCCAAGTCGAACCAACATTTATGAAACATTTCCAAAAGTTCTTGGATTATATTTCGCGACAACGGATGATGAAGTTCTTGAAGGGTCTTAACCCCGTATTTGAGCATAGAAGGAATATACTCCTAGCACAGCCCATGCTTCCAACCTTAGAAGAAGCCATAGTTGTCATGGCACAAGAAGAGGCTCGTTTGAAGTTGATGCCCAACAAGGGCTCTTTATAGGGGAAGCAAGTCGCTGTTGACAAGTCTGTACTTGCCGCCTTCAATCAGCCTCCCTCTGTGGCCGGTGTTTGCCACAACTGTGGAGACTCAGGGCATTACATCAAATTTTGTCCAAAACCCCTACAAAGTCAGTCGAGTGATCGTGGATGGGGCCGCGGAGGACGTCAAGGTGGTAGAGGCGATTATGCTGGTAAAAAGGGAAATTATTCTAGAGGACACAAAGCTAATCTGGCGGAGGAAGGGGGAGAAAATCACCTGGCTGAGTTAATCCCTCTTGAGAAGGAGTTCCTCGCGAGGTTATGCAGCACGAAGCTGGGTTCGGACAGCAGTCATGGAGCATCATCTACCTCGGGGGACCACATCACTTGCTTTGCCCAAACCAGCACAGGTATTCCTGTGCGTGCTCTTGCAGCAGCTGTCCACCAACCAGGTTGGATTATGGACTCTGGGGCATCTCGCCATGTCACGGGGTCCCGCGGTGAGTTCTAGGACTATACTCACCTACCGACGCCGGAGAGCATTCAGACTGCTGATGGTAACTCCAGCCCTATCATGGGTAAAGGCACTGTCGCATGCACCCCTTCTCTCACTCTCACCAATGTCTTACATGCTCCGTCTTTTCCTATCAATTTTCTTTCTACTAGTGCCATTATTCTTGATCTTAACTGTACTGTTTCCTTTGACATTCCTACGGTAACTTTTCAGGAGAAGGGGACAGGACGACGACTAGGGACTAGCACATGGCATAAGGGGCTGTGGTACTTGGACAGGACTGGACTGGACAAAGCATTGACATCTCTGGTAGCAGACACACCACCGAAAGATTCACGGCGCAGTGTAGAAGATGAATTGCTACTCCACTACCAGTATGTCAGTCATTCTTCTTTTAAAATTATTAGTCGAATGTATCCGTCCTTATACCAAAGGGCTAATAAAGAGAAGTTATTTTGTCATGCTTGTGAGTTGGGTAAACATACCAGAAGCACGTATGTGAGTTCAGGAAGTAGAAGTTCAGCTGCATTTGATATGATACATTCGGACGTATGGGGCCCTTGTCCTACAACCGATATTAACAGTTTTCGATGGTTCGTCACTTTTATTGATTGTTATACTCGCGTGACATGGGTCTACCTTATGAAGAATAAAAGTGATGTCTTTGAGGCGTTTCGAGACTTTCATCGCTGGGTAGAAACTCAATATGGCACTAAAATTAAGTGCTTACGGTCTGACAATGGGACGGAGTATACAAATAAGAAGGTTGCTGAGTATTATCCACTTATGGCATACTACACCAAACTTTCTGTGCCTATACACCGGCACAAAATGGTGTGGCCGAACGGAAGAACAGACACCTGCTGGAGGTCGCACGGATGATGATGCTGGCTATGAATGTCCCGAAACACTTATGGGGGCAGACGGTGTTAACGGCATCTTATCTCATCAACAGAATGTCATCTCAGGTATTGGACTGGAAGACACCGTTGGAGATGCTTACTGGTGCAACCACGTACACTGTTCCACCGAAAGTATTTGGGTGTGTATATTTTGTCCAAGATAATAGGCCAGAAGTTGGCAAACTGGATCCTAGAGCGGTTAAATGTGCCTTTGTCAGGTACGCAGCAACTCAGAAGGGATACGCATGTTGGACCCCAGTTGAGCGAAAGATGTTTGTAAGCATGGACGTTACATTCAGAGAACTGGAACCATATTATGGTTCGGATGACAGTTCAGCGTTTGGTGACACACCTAACACAGAGGGTGTTAGATGTGAGGGGAAAAAAATAAGTCTATCTGTGGTGGTCGAATCGGTCCCATGCCCGGTCGTGGAAAACTGGACGAAAGGGAGAGAAAGCAGTAACTCCGATACAGAAGATGAAGAAGATACATATGTTAAACAGGGGGAGCAGCAGACAATTGAAAAGGAGCTCCAAGTGCAGACAATGGAAAAGGAGCTCCAAGTCTACAGAAGGAGACAGTAGAAGTCCAGTACTGTGCCTGTACCGTGCCCTATGTCTCCTGTACCAAGTCCCTCGTCTACTCCTGCTCTAACTCTTGAAGATGTTGCCCCCGCACTGAATCAATCTGATTCTGATGCGGATCTCTCTGACTCTGATGGTATGATCTCTCCACCACCGATTGCTCCCTTAAGGAGATCTTCTCGCATCAATGCGGGTAAGGCTCCTAGTCGTTTTGATGATTATGAAGATGATATTGCCAACTACCTGTCTTATTCTAACATTTCTTCGAATTATCGAGCCTTCATTGCATTATTAGACTCTACTTCGTTGCCCAAATGTTGGCAAGAGGCAAATAAAGATCCAAGGTGGAAAGCTGCAATGATGGAAGAACTTGGGGCACTGGAGAAAAATAAGACGTGGGAGCTGGTTCCATTACCCAAAGGGAAGAAAACTGTAGGATGCAAATGGGTGTACACAGTAAAGGAGACGTCAGAAGGAAAAATGGAACGATACAAGGCAAGGTTGGTTGCAAAAGGATACGCACAATCATATGGCATCGACTATGATAAAACGTTTGCTCCAGTAGCAAAAATAAGCACCGTAAGAACTCTGGTCTCCATTGCAGCAAACTATGGGTGGAAGCTATACCAGTTAGATGTGAAGAATGCCTTTCTCCATGGGGACCTACAAGAAGAAGTGTACATGGAACTCCCGCCAGGGTGCTACGCTACAGAATCAGACGGAGGGACATCGCATGGAAAAGTGTACAAACTAAAGAAGTCGCTATATGGACTCAAGCAATCTCCTCGAGTCTGGTTTGACAGATTCAGAAAGGCTATTATAGGCATGAGATATCATCAAGCAAATGCAGATCATACGGACTTTCTTCAGTATGCAAGAGGCCATATCACTATACTTGCTGTATACGTAGATGATATAGTAATCACAGGTAATGATGAAGTCGATATCGCTAAGCTAAAGTCAAAACTCGCGAAGGAGTTTGAGGTGAAGTATTTAGGAGCGATGAGGTACTTTCTAGGTATCGAGGTGTATGAAGGCGAACAAGGAATTGTTCTCTCACAGAGAAAATACGCACTAGATCTGTTGAAAGAGACAGGAATACTGGGATGCAAAGCAGCAGTCACTCTAATTGACCAGAAGTGCAAGTTGGGAGCAGAAGCAGGAGAGCCAGTTGATCGTGAAAGATATCAACGACTTGTAGGGAGATTGATTTATCTGGGGCACACTCGCCCTGATATCTCATTTGCGGTGAGTGTAGTAAGTCGCTACATGCATGATCGAAGAATGTGACATATGGATGCAGTGTTTCAGATCTTGAGATATCTGAAAGGGACGCCGGGAAAAGAGCTATGGTTCAAGAAGAATGGATGTATAGAAGTTGAGGGATACTGCGATACAGACTGGGCGAGCTGCATAGACGATAGAAGGTCTACCACGGGATATTGTGTCTTTGTAGAAGGAAACTTGGTCTCATGGAGAAGTAAGAAACAGTCAGTGGTAGTACGGTCTACAGCTGAAGCAGAATACAGAGCAATAGCTTTAGGAGTGTCGGAGTTGCTGTGGGTGAAAGCGTTGCTGACAGATTTGAAGCTGGACAAGGAAGCACCGTTACGTCTTCTGAGCGATAGTCAAGCTGCAATAAGTATAGCTAACAATCCAGTTCAGTATGACAGAACGAAGCACATCGAGATCGATCGATTCTTTATCAAAGAAAAGCTGGAATAAGGGATACTGAAGATTGATCATGTTCGCTCAGAAGAACAAGTGACAGACTGTCTGACTAAGGATCTTAGTTAATTAAGTCTGTTGAAGCTATGTAACAAGATGGAAATGATTAATATCTATCGCCCATCTTGAGGGAGAGTGTTGAGAACTAATAAGGGATTTAGTCCCACATTGAAAAATGTAATATGGAAAATGTAATATGAAGAGGAGGTAGACTCCCTATAAGTAGTGGATTAGCCCATCAATAAAAAATACAACAATTATTCTCTACAATTTGTTAGATGTTAGATTTTAATCTCTTTTATCATATATTTTTATCCTTAGAAGTTGCATATAGAATTGTTGAGAAATAGGATTATGGTTGCGTTGATTTTTAGTATCGTTGGGAAGGAACCATATGTTATTTTTGGAAATTTTCAAAACTAAATCTAGTATAGGTTTATTACCTTAAAATATGGTTCTTACGAAATGTTTCGTGATTTTATCATCTTAGATCTGATCGAAAAATATAGGGGTCGAAATATAGCTTTTCGGGTAAACTACTGACCTAGAATGGCTATAAATTAGGGATCAAATTTGTGATCAATGGAGATTTTATTTTCTGATAAATAATCTATATTAATTTTGCTTTAATATATTATTTAACATATTTAGCCATATTGGGTAGTTAATGATGTTCCAAACAAGTTTTGGGTAGGCTTGCTAGCCACATAGAAGTCAAATAGTCATAAATTTATCTTAAAATTTTAAATCTAAATTTCAAAGCTTATTTTTGTGTAAAATAATTTAAAATATTTTTTATAATTTAGATGATTTTAAGGCATACCCTCGAAGTAGGGGCATAAACGACAATTTTGGAAGTCAAAAATCGTAAATCTAGGGCCTGGTGTCTCATGGAATGTATGTGTTATTGAATATGAATCTAAGTAATTTCATGAGATATTTGGATATAGTTATTATGGTTTAAAATATTTAATTATCTAATTAAGTCCTATTATAAATTTTATGATTAAATACTTAAACTAGTTAATTAATTATTTATGAGCATTTGATTTCGGAGGCGTAGACACAAGCGCTACTTTTCATCTCCACACTATTGAATCAGGTACATGCACCTTGCTATCATTCCGTTCATGTTCTATCTTTGTTCTTTATTTCTTATTATTTTTATCATTGTCTTGGACCTTAATAGTTATATCAATACGTGCTTCCAGATTATATTCGGGTGCATTCAACTGTTAAGTTGTCTAGTATTGATATATAGAGCCTGCTTGAGATCTATGGATTTTATTTCCATTGAGACTTGTAGGAGACATGTGATTTCTGATACGTGTGCCAGAATTTCTGATTTACTAGATTTCCAGATATTGGAGGTTAAGATTGGTGTTTGTCATTTTATTTTTCTTTTAAATCATGTGTCATAGGAATTGTCATCTAGATAGACGTCAGAACGGTTAGTTATGGATGCAACTTATTGACTCTTGAGAGTTTAGGACAATTACTACTTACATGGGCCATGCTGTGCACTTACACTTTATATATACGTATATATATTTATATGGAGAGGAGCCATGTTTTCCGAGTAACAACCTCTCTTAGTTATCATTAAGATTCTGACACAGTGCTACGACTATATGTATGTTCCTACCCTGTTGAATTTACTTTGGAAATGTTTGCGCTTGCGAACGTTGTCCTCAAAGTATCACATCAGTTTGGTTTAGTCATCCCAAGATATTTCATTTACTGTAATTTAGCTTATATATTATGTGCCTTGCTATGTCCCCCGAGGACCTAGTTATTTCCCAGATATAGCTGACGAGATCTTACATGAAAAGTATGGGCCGGAAGTCTTTTTTTGTACCAGCTATTAAATATGAGGTTGATCCGAAGTAGTTATTCGTTGATTGTTGTTTTTATTTTATTTTCTGCAGAGCTGAGGACTTGTAGTAATTTCTTTTATATTTTCATCTGAGACTTGTATCATTCATTTATTTTATTGAGACTTGTATCCATGGATTTCCCATGTGACTATTTTATTTGTATTTGACATTATTCTAGTTTTCTTTATTCAATACGATGATGTCATGTTTCTTGTTACTTCATATTTAAATCAATGGATGAGATTAGTACTTGTGACTGCCATATATATTTTTTACAGCTTAAGATACTTTCCAACAGGTCCATTAAATTGGATATACCTATGGAGTGTGTCTACTGTCATGCATGCCACGTGTTCTAGTCCTTATAGATTTTGGGACTGGGTCATGACAACACCGATCCTGACGGCGAGACGACCATCGTCGGATATCTAGAAGGGCTGGCAGAAGAACAGACCGCCACCGTTGATGAAATTAGGGTTAGGGTTTTGTTAGAGGAGGACTGCGAGAGAGACAAAGTTGGGGAGGCTGTACGGGGAATGGAGAAAGAGTTCTAAGGAGAAAAAAATAAGGAAAGAGAGAGAGAGTTAGGACTTGGGAGGCGAAGGGACCCACATATTTGGGGGAATAGTTTTAAGAAAAGTGGTTTTTCCTCTTTTGTGAAAGCTGAGTTTAAATGTTAATCTCCATAATTTTTGAACTCAACATTCTCAATCATCAGTGCCAAACGCTGTTTCTATTGGATTTAAAATTTAAACTAAAAAACTGAGTTATAAACTGTAACCAAATACAACCTAAGCATCTCCTAGTACCCTATCACGTCCTAAAAAAGGAATACGAAGGACATGGGCATAACATTGCCAGGTAGGTAATATGTTCCTACACCTCCACCCTACACTAAGGTCACGATTGTAAAATGACTTAATTGATTCATTTAGCTTGCAATACAATCTTATTACCCACTAGCAATCCTAGATACATGCAAGAAAGAAGCTACAAGAATAATAATAAGTAAATAGCATAAATTTGAGAAAAATACAAAAAATGAATGGAATATGATAAATAAAATGAAGATTTAATAGCACGGTACTAACATGCTAACACCTAATAAGTGACATAACTGTAAATCTAGTTCTCAAAAATATACATAAACCCTAAAGAAGACAAGAAGGATGAAACAAGACTAAGAACGAATGTAGTTAGTTTTCTATGTTAGCACCATAATTACTAAATGAAAATAAAAATAAAAATTCCATCTTAACACGACTTAAATAGAAGTAAAATTGAAAGTTATCCCTAACATACCCATGGAACATGCCAATATACATCCACCATTGATCCTGATTTTGTTTGTCTGCCAAAATAACGATAGACTAGTGTTTGAATGTCAAGAAGCCTCAATCAATAAAGTTTGGTCCCACTTGAACCGGAGGGCTTAATATGTCCCTAACGATATCAATCAATATAGGGATGTAGCAATACTAATGTTGATAGATATATTAATCAATATAAGTAGTCCAATAAGATCAACAGAAGCATAACCAGACTTGATATGAGGCTGATGAGGTGACTGCCACAGGCCTAAAATTTTGCAGGGCACCAATTTTTTTTGTATACCATTTAATATATATAAATCCAATTTGAAGAAAGGTCCAACACTACTCATTCTAATCCCTTTAGTCTGCATAAAAAATTGTTATAAGATATTTAAATGTCATATACTTGAATACCAAGATACAAGTCGCTTAATTACTTGTAGAAAGAAAAAAGTTGGTGCAATCGTTGCCAAAATATTCTCCCCCATTCGCCCTTCTAACGATCTGACATTCTCAATCTCTTATACCCTTTCATCATTGTCGATCTCCTTTACCCTTCCGTCATTGTCTCTCTCATCTCTCTCTCTCTCTCTCTCTATATCTTTTTTTGGAGGTAATTGAACAACATAACAAGTTGCTTTTTTTTTTCTTCTTCTTTTTGTTATTATTATTATGAACTGTCCGAACATTGTTAGCTTTCTTTTTGTTTATTTGGCTGGAACATCAGTTTTATTTTTTGATTTGGAACATCTTCAGTTTTATTAGTATTTCATTATGACATATATTATTTTGGATATTATATTTTGTTTATTGTCTTACTTCTTAAATTTTGTGTTGATAATACTATTGCATCAACATCCATAAAAAAATATATGAACATTAAGCTTTGAGAGCATTACATTTAAAGTTCGCCTAAGGTCTCAAAATTTAATGTCTGACACAGACATGAAGCTTTTGAAATCCCAACATGATAAATTTGCTGGCAGGAGTAGAAAATGCATCTTTGTTGGGTATCCACATGATAAAAAGGGATAGAAACTGTATGATTTGGAGACTGGTGAATTTTTTGTGTCCCGTGATGTAACTTTTTATGAAAAAGAATTTCCTGGGTGTGGCTCTGCTAGCGAGATGTCTTCTGCGACACGCCATACATCTGTTGAGGTGCAGGGAGACGATATAGAGACTTTTGGGATGGTGCCGGCTACGGTGGCTGAGGCCGGAGTGGTTGCTGGTAGCGCGGCACCGAGTAGCGAGGATGCACAGGTAGCTGCAGAAGTATTGACAGAAGAATCCGCTGGGGGTAATGCGGATACTACTGATGATACAAGGGATACAGTATTGCCAGAGGTGCCCGACGAGGTAGTATTGGGAAGAGGAATGAGAAAGAAATCACAGCCAGTGAGATTACAGGATTTTGTGACGAATGTTGTTCGAAGTAAAAGCCCCCCTTCACCACAGTTCATCTGTTCCCGTCACTTTCTCAGGTACTTCGTATCCTCTAACACAATTTCTAAGTTATGACATATTTACTGCTGGACACAGAGATTTTCTTACAGCCATCACTGCAGGTGTTGAACCTACTTCATATCGCCAGGCCTCGCGAGATTCAGGCTGGCGCGCGGCTATACAAACTGAAATACAGGCTCTGGAAGATAATGGGACATGGAGTCTTGTCGATTTGCCTCCTAGGAAAAAAGCATTGGGAAGTCGATGGGTGTATAAAATCAAGTACAAATTCGACGGAAGTATTGAGCGCTTAAAAGCACGGCTGGTTGTGTTCGGTAATCATCAGGTTGAGGGGATCGACTATTCAGAGACATTTGCCCCGGTAGCTAAGATGCCTACAGTTCGAGCGTTCTTGGCTGTTGCAGCTATGAGAAGCTGGACTTTGCACCAGATGGATGTGCACAATGCTTTTCTTCATGGAGATCTGACAGAAGAAGTATATATGAAGTTGCCGCCAGGTTTTTTGCATAGTGAACCCCATAAAGTGTGTCGCCTGCGTAAATCTCTATATGGATTGAAACAGGCACCACGTTGTTGGTTTGCTAAGCTTGCTGCTTCTTTAATATCCTATAGATTTGTTCAATCTTATTCCGATTATTCCTTTTTCTCTCTTTTTAAAGGGAAGGTAGAGTTGCATGTTCTGATCTATGTGGATGATATGATTGTGTCTGGTAATGACTCAGGTGCTTTAGATGCTTTCAAAAAGTACCTTAGTTCTTGCTTTCATATGAAGGACCTTGGTGTGTTGAAGTACTTTCTTGGTATAGAGGTGGCTCGAAGTGCAGAAGGAATTTCCTTGTGTCAAAGGAAGTATGCTTTGGACATCATTTCAGAATGCGGCTTGATGGGGTCTCGACCTGCTGGTTTTTCCATGGAGCCCAATCACAAGCTGGCCGAATCGACTAGTCCAAAGATGGAGGATGTAGAGCCTTATCGGTGGCTGGTTGGGAGGTTAATTTATCTATCATTTACTTGTCCTAACTTAGCCTATGCTGTGCATATCTTATCTCAATTCTTACAGGAGCCTCGACAAGATCATTGGCTTGCTGCTTTGAGAGTTGTCAGATATCTCAAACATGCACCGGGACAGGGTATTCTTTTGAAAGCTGATTATGATCTCCGTCTTTCTGGTTGGTGTGATTCCGACTGGGTAAGTTGTCCCTTGACTCGCCGCTCTGTTACGGGCTGGTTGGTATTTCTGGGAGGGTCTCCTATTTCTTGGAAGACCAAGAAGCAACCAACTGTTTCCTGATCTTCCGCTGAAGCTGAATATCGATCTATTGCTGCGCTTATTTGTGAGTTAAAATGGTTGAAAGAGTTATTGGTGTGTTTGGGCGTTCGCCAGGAGTCTGCTATGTCGGTGTATTGTGACAGTCAGTCAGCCCTGCACCTGGCTCAGAACCCGGTATTTCATGAGCGCAGTAAGTATATTGAGGTGGATTTGCATTTTGTTCGCGATGCAATTAGAGATGGCACTGTAATAGCCTCGCATGTTCCTACTTCTACTCAACTGGCTGACATCTTCACTAAGCCCCTTGGAAAGCATGTGTTTGATTCTTTCCTTCCCAAGTTGGGCATTTGTGACTTGCATGCTCCAACTTGAGGGGGGGTGTTAGATTGTTAGATTATATTTGTAATGTAAATATGACCCATAATCCATAAGCCCAAATGTAGACACTATATATATTGTAACAAACCCTAGCAATGAGAACAAGGCATTATTATTTCCTACACAATGCATATATGTTTGTTATAGTAACTAACACTACATTCATTTCATCTGATCCCGTATCATGGACATTT
Source organism: Iris pallida (assembly GCA_029216955.1). Lineage (NCBI taxonomy): Eukaryota > Viridiplantae > Streptophyta > Magnoliopsida > Asparagales > Iridaceae > Iris > Iris pallida. The sequence continues at coordinate 7,382,060 of JANAVB010041620.1, read as the reverse complement.
TAGAAAGAAGCCTATATGTCGATACACCATAAAAGTATGATACAATTAATTCAATTACAATCCAATCCATCTTATCAATGATAATTGATAGCAATATTTCAGTGAAGAACTAATCACTATATCAATAACATAGATCATCGAGATATACCATTGTAAGCCCACTTTTCCAAACTCCATATTTAAACTTTCGCATTATATTATTTGTATTGGGGTGAAGCTGGAATACTTTTCTTTCGCTTAGGATGCTTGATCGGAAACAAGTTGACTATTCCAAGACTTGTTGGTGTGAGTAATATTCCAAGATACCTTCTTGATTTTCTTAATCATATAGAAACATGGTTAATTTGGGATAAAATACTTATAATCACTTATAAAATTCACACAAATATCAGTGCGACCCATTACCAAGATCAGTCAAACTTGTAGAATAGAAACACTAGAAGACTCAGATGATCACCATAGCCCACTTGGAAGCCACCTTGGATGAGCACATCTAGAGTAGGGTGGACATTCGATGAAAGTCTAAAGAAAGTCCACGCTATGAGACCCGTTTCATGTATTTTGTAATTCACAATTTTCCTATAACACGTGCTTATATCTCATGTTTTGAGTTTTCGACAGTATATCTTGATTTTTCATGTTCCATCATCAGGTACTTGAGTTTCAATGTTGTCTACCACTAATGGCTTGTATTTTGACCTTGGAGTTTGTTTTTTGAATTTTTCTCAATGTTCATGTCTCAAGTATCGATCATAAAAGAGAGAGATTTGTGCGATAACTAGTTTCCAATGAGAATAAAGATTCATGTAACGTAGTAGGTATTTCTTGGAATTCTTGTATAACTAAGCTACTATGCAAATCAATTGTCATATCCCATATCCTTAGGATGCGAATATTGCCAAAATTTTCGTATTTTGGAAGATTTTAGAATTTCGTTTGCTTAAAATTTTATTGGTATTTAATTTTATAAGCTAGATTCTTGTTTTGATTCAATTGCTAACTTTGGTTTTTATGATTTGGTAGAACCCTAATCTATGTTAACCATGGTTACTGCTAACCACGGTTAATCCTTGTCCCTAAATCCTTGTACCTAATACTATTTTTCCTCTATTTTTTATTTAATTATTGTTATTATTATTATTATTTATTGCTATTATCACTCTTAATATTATTATTATTAATCATAATATTATTTTTAATTATTATTACGATTATAATTATAATTATTTTTAAAGATATTATTATTATGACTAGTTGTTGTTGTTGTTGTTGTTGTTATTATGATTATGATTATGATTATTTAATTGCTATAATATCATTCTTGTGCTACTGACTATGATTTTAGTATGATTTTAGTAAGATCGATGATAGATGACGATATAGTTCGACATGAACTTATACTTCCTAGACGTTATGATGTGGTACTATAATTTTGTGTGTGACCCTGGATACATATGTAGGCCTATGACACGGATATAATATGTATGGTAGGACACAAACTCCTGTATTTGGTCTATAATTGATACATGTGAGTTGTGCATCAACTAGTTTACATGATTTACTTCATATACAAGTTAGCCTTATCAATTATGTGGATTTGTACCTATTTTGTATGGTTCTGGGTAAGTAGTGGACTCATTGGAGATATCATTGGGCGTGTAGGACTAATACTAGTTGTTTCTGATGTAGCATGGATTCCAACTCCGAATCTTTTTAGTATTTTTTTTCTTTTGCTTTATCTTTTTTATAGAGTTGGTAAGAATCCTATTTCTTTTAGGACTCTTATTTTGACTCTATCTTTTATTAGGATAGATTTTATCTTTATTTGATTAGGATTAGATTGTCATAAAAGTCCTATAAATAGGCACATTCTATATGCAATTGAGGACAACTTTTTAATCAATGAAATTCTTCTTTAAGTTCTGAGATTTATTCTCTTTTTTTCTTTGTTATGGACTCGACTGTTTCGTGGATTCAGAAGCCCCTCGCTTGAGGTTTTCAAGCAACCTTCGTACGGACCCCTCACAAGGCCATCCACCGGAGTTTTATGGCACTACTTCGCTCTCACCAAGCAATGGTGGTCCAATTATCGTCATCACCGATAGACTTGGCCATTGCCAAGCACAAAGGTAACTATCATGCTGCATCAAGTGGTATAAGAGCCCCACAAATCAAGGATTCTAATTTTTTTTTTCAAACCTTTGGAAATATCTCTTTTACAAGATAACAATGGTGAAACTAGTAAAGCGCAAGGAGTTTGAACAACCAGTGTATATCGTTAAGCGGCTATTGTGGGAATGTTGAGCACCTTTACAGGGGTGAATAGAGTGCAAGTGTGTGCAACAGAATGATAATCACTTCTAAAATATTTTAAGGCAGTAATCAAATTAATGTGAAGCATACAATATATAAGTAAATATGTAATATAAATAAGTTCAGAAAAGCAAACACAAACATCGAGGTTTATACTGGTCCCTCTGGGAGGATTAGTCCAATCTCGAGTACTCTAGCTCGGTGTTGAATCCACTATCTCATGAAATATAAGCTTTGATTCCGAAGCGCTTGCAATTCCTTACAACACGTGATTTTATCCAAAGAGCACTACTTCAACTTGCAAGTCTTTAATCCGAAGGACTTGCCGACTTCAGGAACAAGATAAAAAATAAAATAGTTTTTAAGCCTTTTTTACAACTCGAATGAACTTCTAGATCGAACTGAACGGACACTTGCTTGGCTAGGAGTCGTAAAGGCTTAGATAGGATGGCTAAGTATCTCTGAGAACACTTTAGGAATAAAAGAGAAGAGAATGGAATGAGATGAAATGAATGGAGAAATCTCTTCTATTTATAAGGTTGTAGGGACCGAACTCGAAAAGAGTTCGGTTGCCTAACGTTCATAAATTCGAACGTTGGAGCTGATTCACCAGGATGACCTGATCTAATGGGATACTGGATCAGAGGGACCAATTTTGGTGCGAGTTTGGTTGCCCTGTATTCAAAATAGTTAGGCTCTTTTGAGTGGTTTTGGGATCTTTTTTAGTGGACTTTTGTGTTGATTTTTTGTGGAATGAAAGAACATGATTGTATAGGCTTTTGTAGGCTTTTTGGGTGGAGTTTATGAGAAGGTAAGCCAAGTGACAAAATAATTCGTCGTACAAATTACCTAGACTCAAGTAAAGATCAAATACATAAATAAATATAAAAACCAATAGTCCTTTAATGATGCCTTTTTTCTTAACATTTGAGCAGACTTGAAGATGCCTTTTTCCTTAACGATAGTTTTCCAAAGATAAACAGATCTGGAAATCTGTGTACCTTTCGGGGGTTTTGCCTTCGAACCCCTATGGAGGGCGCTACCCCCCTCGACCCCTATACGCTGACCATGCAACGAAACCCTCGAATTCTAGGCCCCGGATAGGTTGTTGGAAAGCTCAGAGAAATTTTCTTGTATAACACCGTCTTTGGCCCATCATTAATTCTTTATTGTATATGTTCTGGTTTGATCATGCTTACTATTTGCATGCAAGTACATGTTAGGCAAACAAAGTGGTATAACAGTATAATAATTTAATGAACAGTAGGACAATGCTAAGTTTAAATAGCAATATGATAGTGATTACATGAATATTAGTGACATCATTATGTTAAACTTAATCGATTATCCATATTCAAAAATATGATACAATCATTGGGCTAACTGCTATTGCTACCCCCAAATATTGAAGAATTATTGCAGTGCCATAGTATCTTTCGAACCTGATGCAAGGTCAAAGACAAGCTATGCGATCGACATCATCATTGATAATGGGTGCACAAAGAAAATTATTTTAAGAGCAATGGTAGAGAAGATGGGATTGGCCAAAGAAGCATATCTGGCTTCATATAAGATTGGATGGATTCAAAAGGGCCACAACATGGTCGTCTCTGAAGTTTGTCGCATATCATTCTCCATCGAAAAGACCTACAAAGATGAAGTCATATGCGATATTGTCGACGTGGACTATTGCCATATCGTTCTCGGTCAGTCGTGGCAATTTGATAAAAATATCACGTACCGGAGAAAAGACAACACACATATTCCTTCCTTCAAGATGGGTGACTCCTCACCCTCCTTCCATTAGCACCGAATGATATTCCTAGGACCAGGCCACAACCACAAAAGGGGCTCGAGCATTCCCATAACAATTGTCCACTCAGAGCACCAGTTGCCATTGTTAACTATGAAGACGGTGAGTTGGATGAACCCATTGCAGATGCTGAACTGAAATCTTCAACCCCTTAAGAAGACAAGAAGTTGTCGGTTCTAATTAAGAAACTGAACAAATTGAAGAGAATGATATGGTAATCTTTGGTGAAATCATTGTGGACGCTATAGAGATCAATTCTTCACGCCCTTAAGAAAAATACCCAAAATAAGACGATGTCCTTCCCAAAGATGATGGTGAAGAACATGGTGCAGGATTTCCACCGACAATTATGAAAAGATATATCAGCAAAAGTTTACATGACAAGAAGATAATTTCAGTGGAGTCAACCAAGATATTATTTTCATCATCATGTTCGTTGTATTATTCTCTTCAGTATACGACTCAGCAAGAGAATCTCTCATGCAACGAAGCATTGAAGAATATACCTATATTAAAATCTTCCAATGCTAATGGAAGACCTCATCGTCACAAGCATCATAGTGGTCCGCCAGACACATCGTCTATGTTCGATCGTTGGTCCCTAGAATTTTGAGATATTGTAAAAAGTCCTACATATATGTGTTTTCTTCAAACAACATCAAGGCCACCGCTTCCTTTGCATGTTATCTACATAAATACCTTCTTAGAGATCAAAGCTTATGGATGTGAGCTTGTGCCAAAGAAGGATGGCTCGTTGCATATGTGCATCGACAATCGGGCTATCAACCACATCACCATCTGCTACCATCAGATTTAGATCGACCTAGTGATGAATGGAAGACTATTTTTAATATCCAAGAAGTACTCTATGAATGGCTCTTTATGGCCTTTGGACTTTCGAATACGTCAATAACCTTTATGCACATCAAGACTCATGTTTTAAAGATATTAGCAAGAAAATTTATAGTCATCTACTTTGACGATATCATGCTTTATTGCAAGAGTCAAGCTGATTATTTGAAGCACCTCAGGAAAGTTCTTAACTTTCATTAATTTAAGAAGTATAGCTTACTTACTAACCAACTCATCTTATTGGGATTTGTGACTAGCGACGATGGCTGCAATTTTGATAAAATGAAGATTCGAGCAAACCGCGATTGGGCTACTCCTAAGACAATGACTGAACTTCAAAGCTTCTATGGTCTCGCCAACTTCTATCGACGATTCATCCGCAACTTCAGCACTATCATGATGCCAATGATTGAATGTATGAAGACGTGCAAATCTCATAAACCTGCAATGTCACCGAGCTTTAGAATATTTTCCACCTATCGAATCGCTTTACTCTGAGAAGAACGTTCGGGGATGAGTTCTTTTGAAGCATGGGAGACTGATGTAGCATTGATTCCAACTCCGAATCTTTAGGATTTTTTTGCTTATCTTTTTATAGAGTTGGTAAGAATCATATTTCGTTTAGGACTCTTATTTTGACTCTATCCTTTATTAAGATAAGTTTTATCTTTATTTGATTATGATTAGGTTGTCATAAAGGTCCAATAAATAGGCACCTTCTATATGTAATTGATGAACAACTTTTTAATCAATAAAATTCTTCTTTAGGTTCTGAGATTTTCTATTCTTTTCTTTGTCGTTGACTCGACTGTTCCATGGATTCGGAAGTCCCTCGCTTGAGGTTTTCAAGCAACCTTCGTACGAACCCCTCACAAGGCCATATATTAGAGTTTTACGGCACTGCTTCGCTCTCACCAAGCAACGGTGGTCCAATTATCGTTATCACCGATTGACTTGGCCATTGCCAATCACGAAAGTAAGCCCGTTCCACTACCACGCTGCGTTAGTTTCAGTTACTATGCACTTTTTGTGAACCGTAGACTCCAGAGGACCCATAGGAATGATGACACTTTATGAAAATGGCATCTTGTGTTTGAGAAATGATATGCACCTTATTTATATGATTTGTTTAAGTATATGAATAGATGGTCTCAAGCTGAGAACAATGCCTTGTTACTTATTCTATTCAATACCCATACTTACAAACTTTGTCTGCACATTTCAATTACTTAGCCATTAGAATGGATATATTTCTTATATATTATTGTTAATAGTATTGTGTTTACTTTATGGCATGTTTCTATGTATCTTGCTACGCCCCATCTAAGGTCTAATTTTCTTAAGGTTTAATGAGCTTGATCATGCAGAGCTTACCCCTCAGAAGTGTTGATGACTCTTTGCTTAAATTCAAGTATTATTCAATATACTTATATTGTGTACCTTTCATAGCTATATTTATTGTGTTATTATTTTGCTTCCATAGCCCAATATTTACAGTCCTGTTGTTTTTCTAGGGCTTGTTAGGGCTGGTGTATTTTAGGGTAGACAACCTTAATACATTATATTCAATTTGATATTTATATTTATGTTGATAGAGATTAGTTTTGATAATTTTGTCATAGTTTAGGATAACTAGACTGTTTAACCTTGAATAGCCGCTATGTATCGATTTGGCTTGAGTTTATTTAATGCAAAGATACCGATTGTAATGTGTCCTATATCAGCATATTTGGGACGAGTTTGACAATACTGGCAAGGAGGAGGATAAAAAGACTTCCCCTTGGCTTTCTCTACCTTTTACCTAGATTGAGGAAAGTATAGCATGCCATATAAGGAGGCATTGCCTCGTTACTTATTTTTCATGTTCTCATATAATTTCTTGTACATCTTGAGCCACTAGGACACACTCTATGCTAGAATTTCACCTTTGATTTCAAGTACTTTGAAGTTTTTTTTATTTGTGATCACCAAACCTAAATCTAGGGATAAATGATCATAATGTTCACCATGAGACTTGTTTACGCACTTTAGGAAATTGATTTAGGATATTACCTAGTTTGTAGATCTTGAAAAGATATAGACTCGATCAAGAAATTGGAAGAGAACTTGAACTCAAAATAGGATCCTAAACAATATCAAAACCACATGTATACTAGCAGTATACTGATAGGTATGCTGGTGACCTGAACTAAACTAGAAATTGGTTCTGATTTTTAAGTTCAAACATCGGGGGATTCTACCAATTTCCATATGGCCTAACCCTCTGACCTAGCATGGCCTACTATTTTAAATACCTATTATCTAGGCTTGGTTTGATTTTTATATTAAATAGAAATGTTGATATTTTCGTGTCATAGTTTATCCCTCTATGACACGAGTACATTCTTTTCTAAATACTTCAATTTTTTTCCGATTGAGCTAATATGAAATACTTATATGCTAAACTAGACTCGTGTCTACTTGACATGAACCATGTCAACTACATCCTCCAAGCCTACATGTCTTACAAAATTTGTAGGTCTCGAGGATGTAGTTGATATGAGCCATATAGAATAGACACTTGTCACTTGTGTTTTCACTACAAAAATACCCCATAAGGCAACAATATTTCAGTAATGCAAATTTTTTCCTTACTAAAAAATCTTTTTTACAAACATACTGGTGTCGCTGCTAAACAAAAAGTTTAGCAACAAAACATTTTGTCGTTGCCAATTTTTGTTGCCAATGCCTAGGAAGTAAAAAAGCAACATGGATGACGATGCTAATTTATCTATTTTTGTACTAATATTAGCAATGAATTAAATTGTTGCTAATACATTTTCATCGATAGCAATAAAATATATGTTGCTAAATATTTGGAATAAATTTATTGCTGCCAATTATTTGCCGAATTTGGTTTTGGAGGTAAACCAAAATATTTTCCTTTTTTTCGAACCCTGTCACAACCAAAATATTTGCTTCAAAACCCAAAATTTGGAGACTAAAGTACACAGCCTCTCCCCCTCCCAAAATTCCTAAAATACTAACGAAATCCCCCTTCCTCCCAAACTTACAAAAAAAATCCCTCAAAACCCCTCTCCCTCTCTCTTTCGATAGTATGTTATGTTCTCTCCACAGAGAAACTCTGTCGATAGCTTTAGGGGTGAGCATCGGTTCGGTTCGGTTCAAACCGAACCGAATATGTGAAAACCGAAATAACCGTAAATCGTATTTCTCAAAACCGAAAACCGAACCGTTTTTATAAAAACCGAACAAAATCGAACCGAATTAATTCGGTTCGGTTTTCGGTCGGTTCGGTTTCATGGGCCAATGTGCATGGCCTTCAAGTTTTTAGCAAAATGAGCCTATTTAAATAACAAATTTTTAAAAAATATATGACATTATTGCATATTATGAATTATTATATTACATAGAGTGAAAGATATTAGTATATATAGATTGATGGTAGATAGAGAGAGTGCTCAAAGAAGCACCGACATAGAATAAGAGAAGAGAGTGCGCTCAGTTAGGGGTTAATAAACATTAGTATATGTATATTGTGGATAGTTTGATAAATTACTAAATCTAAATCGGTTTTCGGTTCAGTTCGGTTTTTCGGATGAAGAACCGAAAACCGAACTGTTATTTCAAATTTTCAAAAATTTACACCGTAAACCGAACCGATAACCGAAAAACCGAACCGTTTGTCATATTTCGGTTCGGTTCGGTTCGGTTTTCGGTTTTCGGTTTTCAACCGTTATATGCTCACCCCTAGATAGCTTCTCTACTCCTTCCCATCCTCTCTCTCTCTCTCTCTCTGTGTGTGCGACGGGCTCTCCACGGATCTCTAGCTGGCTCTCCATCCGCCTACTACAGATAGCCACTGCCGGCTTTCCAGCCGCCTATCCAGAGTCGATCATCGACATCTCAAGTCAACGCTCTCGGTTATCTTCTCTTCAGGTTGGACTTCCCCATCTTTCTCTTAAAAAAAGATCAAAAGAACTAGGATTTTTCTCCTACCCTTATTTAATAATAAATATTTTTACCCATAAATCTTCTTTGCATGTGGATTCAGTTTTAGTTTTCGATAATGCATAAAAATTAACAAATTAAGAAAATATGTACCTAAAGGGTGCTTTCAGTAAATCTGATGCATGTATAATTTGATGAAGTGAGTTATATATTTTTTATTTTCTACACATTATTTTTGGAACAACATCTCTCTATGCGCTGGTTGTTGGTGCAAATAATTTTAACTACCAAGCATGCAAAAGAGTCATTGTTGTTGAAGTATGAACAAGAGGAGTCATTGTTTCTCAACTTGTATATTACAAGATGATTTGAGTTTTGATATCCTATTCGTCATATGGAAAACCCTTAACCCAAAGGAATTTACAGGAAGAATTGATCTTTCTTTTATCACTTATCAGACTTCATCACATGATTCTCTTCACATTGACGAAAGACACCACAAACCAATTACAAGAAATATAACTTACAATAATGCACGATCAAGATACATTATCTATTGTTGTAGTACTATTTTGTTCTGTTTTTAATGAGAATGTTTGTCATGATATTTTATATGGCTCTTCTTATCCATGGTTTAATTTTTATTTACTCTTCTAAAAATGAAGCGACCTGAGCAAAGGCTTTCCGAGTAGGAGAGTGGGTGTACACAGAGCAAATTTTATCATATAGGGGGATTAGTAGAAAACCCTAAAGTCCAATTTTGTTTACTTTAATTAAGGGCTATTGTTTGATTAAATTTAAGGGGCATTTAATTAAGGGCTGTGATTAGTAGGCATAAATATCTCGAACTAGATATTAGATGTATATATGTATTTGAGATATTATATTGTGTGTTACCTAGTCTTCATTGTTGAACCCCAAATAAAGTTCTTTAGAATTGAGATCAAATACAAATATTAAATAGAAAGGAAAGCACGAGAAAGCAAAAATGGTCTATGGTAAAATATACTTTACACTATCCAACACCAGTATCAGTAAAACATATCTATGCTGATCTGTAACTGTAAAACCCTAGTTTTTCAATATTTTTTATTTTATTTTGGCATGAATAATAATTTTTTGATATTTTTTTAAAAAGCAATATTTATTGTTTATATAAATAGTCTTATCCATGGTTAAGTTCTGTTATGCATGTGGACTAAGAATTTTGCCATAGCTCCTGTAGTTGTGTGTCATGACTAGCATATTAGCCATAGAAGGGATGACCTAGACATATTTATGTCCCTTGTATAGAATAAGTCAAGTTGTGGCTTAAACCATATATTTTGCTTCATTAATTATTTTTTATAGACTTTTGGAATTTTTAGGAGACCCGGTTGCACCAAACTAGCCCGTAATTAACCCGAACCGAACCCAAACCCATGTAGAAATGTAGTGCATCCAAATACCTACATGTAGATTTTTTTTATATATTAATATAAAATTAATACGTTTTTATATATAGAAGTTTCCAGATATATGGTGCTTATGCATATATTGCAAGTTGACATTAGTGTCTAAACTTGACCCAAAGTAAATCCAGGCCTAATTACGCATGTAGTTTATCTAGCATATATTCAGGTATAAATATATGGGGGATTTATATATTGCGGTTGGATTGTGTGTGTGCGTGTGTGTGTGTGTGTGTGTGTGAGTGTGTATATATATATATATATATATATATATATATATATATATAACACACACACACACACACACACACACACACACAATCCAACCGCAATATATAAATCCCCCATATTGCGTGTGTGTGTGTGTGTGTGTGTGTGTGTGTGTGTATAATATATATATATGGGGGATTTATATATTGCGGTTGGATTGTGTGTGTGTGTGAAAAAAAAAATATATATATATATATACACATATAATATATGGGGGATTTATATATTGAGGTTGGATTGTGTGTGTGTGTGTGTGTGTGTGTGTGAGTGTCTATATATATATATATATATATATATATATATATATATATATATATATATATATATATATATATATATATATTATAATTTTTTATTTTATTTTATTGGAAAAAAGAACTTTATTGATGTATCAGACGCAAAATGTCAAATCCTAGCTATACAAGTAAGCGCATCAAGCGCGAGCTGAAAAACAGACAACCAAAAGGTCCGGAGCAGAAAACTGCTCGCAAAGACGGGCGCCATGCTAGGACATAATTGACCGGAAGAAATCCGCGGAGTGCGAGCAACTCCTTCACGCCTTAGAGATTTGTCCTAAGGTTTCCCTGAGCAGCTGGTTGGGGTTGTATTGGCGACCTTCCTATCTGAATTTGTTCCGATTCTTCCAAAAAATCCAGATGCCGGCGGCTGCGACGATCTGATGCCCGTGGGAGGAGCCCCAATTGGCAAGGAGATCGTTGACGCCCCCGGCTTAGAGGTCGTGCCTTCATCGAAGGGAGAGGTTGTCCCATAGGCCAGCGGCGAGGTCGCCGGAGAGCAGGATGTGCTCGGCGGTTTCTGGTCGGGAAGAGATGCAGCAGAGGCATTTCGAATATATTCTTTATATATATATATATATGTGTGTGTGTGTGTGTGTGTGTGTGTGTGTGTGTGTGTGTGTGTGTGTGTGTGTGTGTGTGTGTGTGTAACCACCACTTTTCTAAAATGAGGATAATTTTAAACTTTTGTAAAATTGATTATTAAATAATAGGATTTAACTCATGTTAATAATTTTTGGTGAATTTTAATTATTAAATACTATTTAAATTGGTGGATTGTGATTTTGTTAGTCCAACCCTAGAATTACTTGACCTAGAGAGTAACCATAACCATAGAGACCTAACCATGTGATTAGGTTGACTAATTACCACTTTTTAGGTTAAGGATATTTTGGTCATTTTTGACTTTTAATGAAAATAAATTTTGATTAACTAATTTTTTGCAAATCTCTATTGTTAAGCCTTAACCTAGAAATGACCTAACCTAGATATGATCAAGAGACTAGATATTCCAATAGAACTTTCTCACTAAGTGTCAAGATTAGTAATATATAGATATTAACTTTAGCTAGATATTTACTTAAGATATTTAGCTTGAAACCTAAATTACATGGGCCTTTACCTAGAAAGCCTTGAATTGAACTTGTAAAACCCTCCTAGCATAAATATCTACCCCAAACCCTAGCCTAGCACTCTATAGCCGGCCAAGGAGGCCCCCCCTATATATATCAACACTTGTTAGGATCTTGCCTCTTTTCATTCCAACATTAAACCTAATTTGTGTTCTTCCCCAAATTTCTTTCCATTTATACAAATCAACTCCAAATTGAGCCAAATCAATTGCAACACACTTCCCTAGTGTAGAGGAAGACATTGGTGGCCAGCTAGCAAGGTTTGGAGGCTTTGGGACCATAGCAAATTGAGGAATACCTCATTTCTAGGCTTGTTCATTGAGATTCCAACTCTCAATAGGTAATGGCTCCTAAACCTATTAAAATTTCAATTTCTTTCCATAGATGCATTCATTTAGGGTCCCCCTTGCTGTTGACCAAGTTTGGTAGGAATTCGTGTCCATTTGATACGCACGCGTATTGGAGGCGTATCGGAGTGTAGTACAAGGTGTTTGATGAAATGCCTCAATGGATTAAATGTTAATGATTTTCAAAACTAATTATATATATTTGTAGCTTATTATGTGTAGATTAATTTGGTATCTCTTTGAGTTGATTTTCGTGTCGTTTCCCATGTCAAAATGGACACGGGGACATGTGCTGGACACTGTACATGAGAATACGGTGCTCCCCTGCAGCTGTCGTGCCCGTTCTCGTCGGAAATGCCACGTGGTGACACCATTTTTGGTGGACACCTAGGGGCAATGTCTGCCAGCATGTACACGAAGTTGGGTTTGATTTTGTAGAGAAATCGAGGAGATCTCGACTCCACAGATGTCGTACCACACTCGCACACACGCGCACAGACCTCTCTGATACGCACTCACACACACGACACGACACGACGTGGATACGATGAGACACTTGGACACGAACCCTGACACCTAGGCTAACTAGTGGACACGTGGTGCTGCATGTCGTGTCCTATTTGGGTCTACATGACAGTACAATGCTTGCTGTACACACTTCTCTGATACATGACTTGACACGGCGTTGACACATTGTTTGGACACAGTATGGACACGAGACACCTCCTGTGTGGACACGTGTGTGGGCACACTTTTCTCCAATTTTCCATGTATATATGTATCTATATATGTATGTATCTATATATATGTGTATTTATGTATATGTCTGTATGTGTCTATATACATATAAATGTATGTGTCTGTGTCTATTTATATTATATATATATATATATATATATATATATATATATATATATATATAATAAGAAGAGGGAATTTTATTGATGTATCAGGCGCAAAATGTTAAAGCCTATACAAGAAGCGCACCTAGCGCGATCAAAAGAGAAATATATATATATATATATATATATATATATATATATATATATATATATATATATATATATATATACACACACACACACACACACGAGATGGCTCTGCCCCCCTTTTCCCTCCTGCTCTCCCCAGCGGGATCCCCCCCCTCCGCCGCTAGCCGGCGGTCGACGGCCCCTTCTTCCCTTCCTCCTCTACTCGGTCCCATGGCTCTCCCTCTAGATCTCCTCGCTTTCTCCGGGATTTCCTCCCCGTCGCTCCCATCCTCGCCCGCCGCTTCCGCTTTTCCTCCTCCGCCGCCCGTCCACCTCTCCCACTCCCCCTCCCCCGCCGGCTTTTCGCCTGTTGTGCCGTCCCCGCTCACCCTCCTCCGCTCACCCCCTCCCTTCCTCCTCCCCCTCCGTCCTCCCCCTTCCTCCTGCAGCTTCTTCCACCAGGGCGACCTAGTGCGGCCCTCCGTCCGAAGATCCCGTCGGAGCCCCTTTCTCTGTCACGACCCGCACCCGCTTTTCGGACGCGAGCACGTGAGCAAGCCAGCTACGCATCAAGCGGACTCCAGCCCAACTCGAATATGTAAACGCTGTCAAGGCTATGGTATACTGCCAAATCATGGCAAAACAAATCTATATCTCAAATCCACAATAAGTGTACGAAACATGAATGAACACTATGGATCGTGGTCTGCAGCCCACTAGCATATATGTCCGATAAGACTCAAGGAATATAATAAGAGTCTATAAACAGAATCAATAAATTGGATATCGCATGATAATGAAAGAAAAGTACGAGCTGGATAATAAACATGATATCATTACCTGAATCTTGCAAGCAACATCGTAATCATCTGAAACCCGCAAGTGTCATACTCATCCGCCATCCAGAACTGCTAACTAACTCCATGCAATAACAAATCCTAAAGAGATTATCAAGTACTCAGGGGACATAGCAAGATACATATAAACATGCCTATCTAGCAGTTTAATCATGCATAAACTATAAACAGGATATAAGCAAAGAAGGAGACATACACATGGCAAGAGACTATGACCAAAACTGCTAACAAGTGACTATCGACAAAGGCTACTGACAGGTGACCATGAACTGGAACACAAGAACAACTACACGTAACTGAACTGCTGGATGAACAAGTGAACACGAGATCAATGGAATACCAAACCCTCGCCCCGAGTGGACTCGCAGGTTTGAACTAATCACTAAACCTCGTCCCGAGTGTGGACTCTCTGGTTAGTTCTAATCACTAACCCTTGTCCCGAGTGTGGACTCTCTGGTTAGTTCACGGCAAGGTACCCTCGTCCCGAGTGTGGACTCTCTGGTGCAAGTATAAGTCAACATTCTCGTCCCGAGTAGACTCTCTGATGTAAACAGATCAAGACAAACACCCTCATCTCGAGTGGACTCTCTGGTGCCAAGGAAACAAACACCCTCGTCCCGAGTGTGGACTCTTTGGTGCAACGGATCAACCCTCATCCCGAGTGTGGACTCTCTGGTTGAGAACAAACAATACAGGAAAATAGCAGTTCAACTACACGTACTTGTTCCAAGACATGACTCAGTCAGGGTACAGGTGAGACAAAGTATGACTCAGTCAAGACACAGTCAATTCCAGTATAACTACACTGTCAGTCAAGCAAGACCATAAACTGGTAAACACGGTATATAGAATCTCGATAAATTAAGTTGATTAGAAAGCTAATGAATCATATAAAATCTATAACAAATAGAGTATCTATGATAATACAATAATAACATGAAATTAAAGTATAGAGGGAGGCAAGGTATCTTTCCTGGAGGTTGCACGCAGATCCAACAAAATATAGTCAACTGCTAAGCCATAAAGTCCACATCATCACAACTGTCTCCGAAAGCTGAAACAGACTTTGCCAGCATTATCAGAATAGCCAAATTAGCTAGGATTTCTTATCCTTAAGTCCAAATCTGGATACAGGGGCAAAACGATAATTTTGGGCCAAAATGGTGTCCGCCGTTGGACCCGCTTTGCACCGAAAAGCGTGCCAGAGTTAATGGCCTCTAAAGTTGCCAAACTACATGTCTACGAATTCGTTTAGATGATACGAACCCAACGGTATGTCCAATTTTGGATTTCGGTGGGCCGTGCACAAAATTGCCCGTTGAATCGGCTCGTGGGGCCCGCAAAACGGTGATCCGATCAACTATCTCAGAATTGGACCAAACTTGGCATACAGGACCAAAAAAATGATACGGTCCTGTTGGCGTAAGTTTCGTCTCGATCTGGCGAACGTGCATAAAGTAATTGGAAAATTTGCACAGAGGCCGATACGGTGAATTTAGACGGATACGCATCAAATTCGTCGCGCACACGCAACCAATTTGAATTCCGTCAAAGCCCACACGTCCACGAAGCCGATACACACCTTTCGATGCTTTCGGTTCGTGACCACGTTGCCCGGATTGGTGGGACGCACGTCGTATCGAAGGTTTTTCTAGTTTTTTTGAAAACAGTTATCATGTTTTTCCTCGATTTTCAACCCTATTTATCTTACTGTATAAACCATTAGAAATACAACTAATGATGGGGTTTCCATCTCGGTTAGGTTTTCTATGATTCTATTCAAACACAATTTTGAAACAGAGGAAGGACCGGCGAGAAATTGCCTTCCAAAACGGATGTTGGGACTGGGTTTTACCCTGTTTACAAACGTGTTTTTCGTCGACTTTGAGTCGACTTATCGGCCAACATAAACTATGTAAATTCAATCTAATTGAGAGGAAATAATCTTGTATAGATTGGGGACATACCCGAGAAAATGGCACGCGAAACGATCGCGTATATACGACGGAAAGTCGCCGCAAAGATGGCCTGGGCGCTGTACACTGCTGCTGCTGCTGTCGTTCGATGTGCTCGCACGCACGCTGTTGCATCCGCACGGCCGTGGCCGCGCGCGACGGTGCCCAGGGTGGCGTGCGATTACGCCAAGGTCGGGGTCGGCGCTGGGGGTTGGAGTCGGGTTAGGGTTTCTCGATCTCACCCTCTCGATATATTTGTACATGCGGTTCTGTTATAGAACAGGGGTCGGGGAGATATCGGTTTACTGTGTTTGGGAATTTCGTCGGCTGGGTTGGGCTTTGCATGCTGCCTGGGTTCGAGCATAGGGGGGGGGGGGGAACTTGTATGGGTTTTCTTTGGTTTTTCTTTTTCTTTTTTCTTTTTATTTTTCTTTATTTCTAGCATATATATATATATATATATATATATATATATATATATATATATATATATATATATATATATATATAAAATATATATATATATATATATATATATATATACATATATATTATACATTTATATTTACATACACATTAACACGTATATCGTATATATTTATATATACCTACACACACACACACACACACACACACACACACATATATATATATATATATTATATTATATATATATATATATATATATATATATATATATATATATATATATATATATATATATATATATATATATATATATATATATATATATATATATCATCATGATGATTTTCCGCTCGCTAGAGTTCCCGAATTTACGGAGCAGCGATCGGATGGTAAACTCAGCGGGGGGCTCCGACCCCCCGGATATATATATATATATATATATATATATATATATATATATATATATATATATATATATATCATCATGATGATTTTTTGCTCGCTAGGGTTCCCGAATTTACGGGGCAGCGATCGGATGGTAAACTCAGTGGGGGGCTCCGACCCCCCGGATAGCTCGATGGTGGGGGACCTTGGCCACCCCCATCTCCTGACAGGTGGCGCCGCCCTGGGGGTGGCCTGACGGGCGCCTCTAGGACCTCGGCGGGGGGGGGGGGGGTCCGCCCCCATGGATGGCTTGACGGCGGGAGTTCCGGGCCACCCCCGTCTTCTGGCGGGTGGCGACGCCCCTGGGGGTGGCCGGACGGCGAGCGCGCCTGTAGGCGCTGGGACGGTAGGTGGCTCGGCCACATCAGACGCGGTATCCATAGGGGCCTCCGGCCACCCGGGCCGGCCGAGAACCGTTGTGCTGGGCTCCACGGCGGGGGGCTCCACTTCGTGTTCCGCTGTTCACGGTAGCGGTCCGCCCGCTGGAGGTGGTCCTTCTGATCCTTGCGGCACTGAACGGATGGAGGTTGCGACGGGGGGCTCCGGTTCTTCGGGCAATGTCAACGCTCGGGATACGGGGAGGGAGGCTGCCCATGTCCAGAGGGGGCCTCCACCCCGGGACAAGGTGGTGTTGAGGGTGGAACCTCCGGCTGCGGAGGTGGCCACATCAAAAGTGGCAAGTGGAGGGATGGGCCGCACGGAGCGGACCTTCGCTGCGGCCGTGGACGGTTCCGCGTCGGCGTCTACGGGTGGAGTGCCGCGGGTGGACTTCAGACATGCCATTGACTCCGATGGTCGGAAGGTGGTTGTGTTTTCCCAGTCAGACATGGAGGCCCTCACGGTGCCGTGTGGGTTAGATCTTATTGGCAAGTTTGCTTGGCGGAGACTTTCGGTTGAGGCTATTCGTAAGGCTTTCGACTCGCGGGGTTTCAGGGGGTTGATCGACGTGAAGGCTATTGATGATCGACACGTCCTTATACGGCCTCATGTTGAGAGTGACTTTCTCCGACTGCGGTCCAAGGACTGTTGGTTCGTTGGTCGTGTTCCAATGGCAATTTTCCGGTCGTCGGTGGACTTCTCACCGTTGAGAGAGGACCCTCGGGTTCCGATCTGGGTAGCCTTCCCCGGGCTTCCACATTGTATGTTTGATACCAATGCGGTGCTCTCCATCGCATCTGGTCTCGGCACTCCGCTCAGTACTGACCGGGCTACGGCATCCTTTTCTAGACCGGGGGTGGCCAGAGTACTGGTTGAAGTGGACGTCAGCAAACCACTTCAACATGAGGTGTTCTTCCAGCTACCTGATGGTGTTCGTTCGCAGCCAGTTGTATATGAATGGAGGCCACTATACTGTGTCTCTTGTGGCCACCATGGTCATGTGGAGAGTGCTTGCGGGCGGCCCCAGGCGGTGCCTCCGTCCGTGGGAGTAGCTGATAGTCCGCCCATTACCGACGACCGTGCTCCAGGAGATGTGCATGAGAAGGACGATCCGGTAGGTGGCCGTGGGCTTAGCAGGGGTCATCGGATACGACGATCAAGGTGCGAGAAAGGGAAGGGAACACGGCAGATATGGAGGCGCGTTGAGGGGCGTGATGATAGCTCGGGGATCACGCAGCACGGATTGCGCGGGTGTAGTATTACTCGCGCGATGTCCTCCCCGCCTTCCTGGCACGTGGGGGAATCTTCTTCGGGACAGCTGGCTCTTGGGTCGGATGACGGTCGGCCTATGTTGGAGGGATGCAGTGATCCAGGCTCTTGCTTGGATGGGCAGTTGGGCCCTGAGCGGGCCATTGGGTCTATTGATTTATCGGTTCTTTCTATTATTATCCATAGCCAGCTGGGACAGGGAGTTATAGCGGCTGATTCTGACACCGAGGATCGTAGCTTGGTGGTATGGGAGAAGGCCGGTCACGGTTCGTTATCCGTCTGGGGTTATGACACTACTAAAGTATGCTCTTTTAGCGACGTCGTTTAGCGACGGAATGAAATTACGTCGCTAACTATATAATATAGCGACTCCTTCCTATTGACGTCGCAATACGTCGCTGAATTGCGACGTTCGGCGACACTAGATAAAGTATGTCGCTGAATAGCGACGTTCAGCGACATATTAAGAAAATATGTCGCTTATATTAAAATTATTGCGACGGTTAGCGACGTCAATAGTGGACGTCGCTAACTTTTTTACTTAGGGCACATGACTCCCTTTTCCCCCTCACTCGAAAAATCGAAACTCGAAATTTTTTCCCCCTCTCCCCCCGGCGACTCCCTCCCCCGCGGTGACTCCCTCCCCTCCCGTCGACTCCCTCCCCCCCTCCGTCGAGCTCCTCCTCCTCCTGGAGCTCCTCCTCCTCTCCGGCGGTAAACCCTAACCTAATTCCTCCTCCTCCTTCTCTCCCACACACACACACACCCACCCACACACACACACACACACACACACACACAAACTCAAAATTTTGGACACTGACACTGTGTGTGCGTGTTTTGGACACTGACACGGACACGGACACGACCCTTGGACACTGACACGATCCTTGGACATGTTTTGGGTTTTCCCTTACAGCTTGCGTCTTGCATTTAGAAAATAAAAGATTTCCATGTGCATTTCATACTACTCAGAAAGAATAAACAACAATCTCTCTTTAATTTTTTTCCTATATATAATTACCTACTTGTCCATTTTAAACTTAATGAACAATTTTACTCAGTAAACATAAACAAGGATATGTTTGGAACAAAAAAAAATTACGGTGAAGCCTCAACTTTTCTTATTATATAGTAGTATAGATAGAAAAAATCCTTGAGATATGAAACGTAACATAATGATAGAATGTGATCGGAACTCTGGACCTTAGCAAAAATGCATTTCAATCACAATACCACACCTTTTCTTGGAATTATAAATGACTTAAGCTGCTATTTCTTGATTTTCTTAAACTATATATATATGCTCTAAATTAGGTCTGGAAGATGTGAAGAATCAAAGTATGCCTAAAACGAGGGGAGAGATAGTAGCTGAGAAAGTGTATTTTTAATGTGCATGAAACCAATATCAAGAAGAATGTCATTAGTCTAGAGTCCTAGACAGATTCTAAATATACATGACAAACAAATAGAGATACAGGAAAATAAAAGATTTCCATGTTTTGGACTAGTGTTTTAGAAACGCCAATTTGATATAAAAGTCCATCCGGAATGTAACTTGCGTCTTGCATTTCACACATAATAGAACCCCGAATGAAACAATTAAACAGTAGCTATGGATGAATGTCACATGTTGGAAATTCGTATCATATATATAGGGTTGCTTATAATTTGGACACCTGGAATAGTCCCAAATGAATAGAGTGCATTATTCAAGTATAGTTTCCATTGTGGTTTGTGGGAGGAGAGCCATTTTTTTTCTTGGAGCTCTCGTTGAACTAGCTTTGGCTGGTTTGAGCCAAAGTCATCCAGAGGTGTAAGTGAAGTGTAGTCTAGTAACTGTCCAATGTCGGTATAGTATCGGAACATGACAATGTCGGTATCGGCCTGTTGGATAATATCATTGTTATTAGTAACTGTCCAATGTCGGTATAGTATCGGAACATGCCAATATCGGTATCGGTCTGTATAGTATCGGTATCGGAACATGCCAATGTCGGTATCGGTCAATATTTGGTATCGGTATCGGTCTGTATAGTATCGGAACATGCCAATATCGGTATCGGTCAATATTTGGTATCGGTCTGTATCGGATCGGAACATGCCAAACCGTATCAGTATCGGTCAATATCATTGTTATTAGTAACTGTCCGCTACTAATGTGTGTCCCATAATAAGACATTATATACGAATTTGTGCCTGTTGGATAATGTGTGTCCATCTTTGCAGAATTATTTTCAAATGGATATGAATTACTACTTGCAGAATCGTTCATGGATGTACAATCGTCGTCCTGATGATATGTATGGTGTGCGGGATGAATACATAGCGGGAGTAGAGCAGTTCCTGCAGTTTGCTAAGGCGTTCCCTCAGTACATGGACGACACCAAAATTAAGTGTCCGTGTGTGAAATGTCATAACGTGAAATATTATCCAGAAGTGGAAGTGACATATCATTTGTACTCGAGGGGTTTCACGCCTAATTACTATCAGTGGACCGCACACGGAGAACTTGTGTCTTTAGCATCAGAGCCGGAGCCTTACGTTGAGCCGTATATGCATGCGGGACCTAATTTTGTTTCAGATAATCATGCATACGATGACGGGTGCATGAACATGGTTTTCGACGCTGCGGGGCCTAGTTTCGTTCATGATGCACCTGAGGAGGCACCGAACGCCGATGCTGCACAGTTCATGGAGTTGCTGGAGAATGCAAGGACTCCATTGTATCCTGGTTGTGAGGATCATTCACCGTTGGAGGTGGTTACAAGACTGTTGAGCATTAAGTCAGATTTTAACATGTCGCAAGAATGCTACAACTGAGTGTTAGAGTTGATTATAGAGATCTTGCCGGCGGGTGCTAAGTTGCCTAAAGACTTCTACCGGTCTAAGAGGATGGTGAGATCGCTCTGGATGGGATACGAGAAAATCGATTCCTGTCGCAATGGGTGCATGCTGTACTACAAAGACGACAAGGACGCAGATGTGTGCAGATTTTGTGGTGCTGATCGCTATAAGACAACTAGTACAGGAAGGTCTATCGGTGCAAGAAGACCGACCGATTCAATGCACTACTTGCCTTTAACGCCGCGGTTGCAAAGATTATTTATGGTGAAAGTGACGGCCGAAAATATGAGTTGGCACATGCGAGAACAGATTGAAGGAGTGTTGGATCACCCATCCGATGGAGAAGCGTGGAAGCACTTTGATCGAGTGTATCCAGATTTTGCTTCAGATCCGCGAAATGTCAGGTTGGGACTATCTTCTGACGGTTTTACTCCTTTTGGTCTTTCGGGATCCCAGTATTCGTGCTGGCCTGTGATTGTTACTCCGTATAACCTACCGCCTTGGATGTGCATGAAGACTCAGTACATGTTTCTAACCGTTATAATTCCTGGTCCGAACAATCCCAAGAGGAACATTGACGTGTACATACAGCCTTTGATAGATGAGTTGAATCAGTTATGGGAAGTAGGCGCTAACACGTACGATGTTTCCAGGAAGCAGAATTTTCAGATGAAGGCAACCCTTATGTGGACCATCAATGACTTTCCGGCCTATGGAATGTTATCTAGATGGAGCACTCATGGCCGTCTCTCATGTCCGTATTGCATGGACCGTAGTAAGGCTTTTCGCTTGAAACACGGCGGAAAGCCGTGCTTCTTTGATTGTCATCGGCAATTTCTGCCAAAAGATCATCCGTTCAGAAGGAACAGGAATGCTTTCCGTGCCGGCGTTGTAGAGAAGGGTGATCCACCGCCAAGGTGGTGCGGAGACACGAGGACTCCAGCTTTTCGGACGCGAGCACGTGAGCGAGCACGTGAGCAAGCCAGCTACACATCAAGCGGACTCCAGCCCAACACGAATACGTAAATGCTGTCAAGGCTATGGTATACTGCCAAATCATGGCAAAATAAATCTATATCTCAAATCCACAATAAGTGTACGAAACATGAATGAACACTATGGGTCGTGGTCTGCAGCCCACTAGCATGTATGTCCGATAAGACGCAAGGAATATAACATGAGTCTATAAACAGAATCAATAAATAGGATATCGCATGATAATGAAAAAAATGTACGAGCTAGATAATAAATATGATATCATTACCTGAATCTCGCTAGCAACATCGTAATCATCTGAAACCCGCAAGTGTCATACTCATCCGCCATCCAGAACTGCTAACTAACTCCACACAATAACAAATCCTAAAGAGATTATCAGGTCCTCAGGAGACATAGCAAGATACATATAAACATGCCTATCTAGCAGTTTAATCATGCATAAACTATAAACAGGATATAAGCAAGGAACGAGACATACACATGGCAAGAGACTACGACCAAAACTGCTAACAAGTGACTATCGACAAGGGCTACTGACAGGTGACCATGAACTGGAACACAAGAACAACTACACGTAACTGAACTGCTGGATGAACAAGTGAACACGAGATCAATGGAATACCAAACCCTCGCCCCGAGTGGACTCGCAAGTTTGAACTAATCACTAACCCTCGTCCCGAGTGTGGACTCTCTGGTTAGTTCTAATCACTAACCCTCGTCCCGAGTGTGGACTCTCTGGTTAGTTCATGGCAATGCACCCTCGTCCCGAGTGTGGACTCTCTGGTGCAAGTATAAGACAACATCCTCGTTTCGAGTGGACTCTCTGATGTAAACAGATTAAGACAAACACCATCATCCCGAGTGGACTCTCTGGTGCCAAGGAAACAAACACCCTCGTCCCGAGTGTCGACTCTCTGGTGCCACGGATCAACCCTCATCCCGAGTGTCGACTCTCTGGTTGAGAACAAACGATACAGGGAAATAGCAGTTCAACTAAACGTACTTGTTCCAAGCCATGACTCAGTCAGGGTACAGGTGAGACAAAGTATGACTCAGTCAAGACACAGTCAATTCCAGTATAACTACACTGTCAAGTCAAGCAAGACCATAAACTGGTGAACACGGTATATAGAATCTAGATAAATCAAGTTGATTAGAAAGCTAATGAATCATATAAAATCTATAACAAATAGAGTATCTATGATAATACAATAATAACATGAAAACTATAAACATAAAATTAAACTGTAGAGGGAGGCAAGGTATCTTGCCTGGAGGTTGCACGCAGATCCAACAAAATATAATCAACTGCTAAGCCATAAAGTCCACATCATCACAACTGTCTCCGAAAGCTGAAACAGACATTGCCAACATTCTTAGAATAGTCAAATTAGCTAGAATTGCCTGTCCTTAAGTCCAATTCTGGACACAGGGGCAAAACGATAATTTCGGGCCAAAATGGTGTCCGCCGTTGGACCCACTTTGCACCGAAAAGCATGCCAGAGTCAATGGTCTCTAAAGTCGCCAAACTACATGTCTACAAATTTGTTTTAATGATACGAACCCAACGGTATGTCCAATTTTGGATTCCGGTGTGTCGTGCACAAAATCGCCCGTTGAATCGGATCGTGGGGCCTAGAAAATGGCGATCCGATCAACTGTTTCAGAATTGGACCAAACATGGCATACAGGACCAGAAAAACGATACGGTCCTGTTGGCGTAAGTTTCGTCTCGATCTGGCGAACGTGCACAAAGTAATTAGAAAATTTGCA
>JANAVB010041620.1:7307712-7355212 GCA_029216955.1 Iris pallida | reverse complement strand
AATGAGATGTTGCCATGCTAATATAGATATTTTTTCTGAATATGACTCATTGTCATGCTTGATAAGAAAAGAGAGAAGCTGTTGGCTATGTGAGAAGAAGAAGAAGAAGAAGAAGGCACGAAATGAACGTGTCGTACATCTGCAAAGGAATGAAATGAACATATCGTATATCTGCTAAGGCACGAAATAAATGTGCCGTATATTTGAAAGATCTGATCAAATCTGTTTCATCTGATAGAAATGATAGAGCATGCATTGGTCTCGGATAACTTGTGCACAAGTAAAACTTGTCTCTCGCGTGGTATCTGGGGGCGCCTAGAACCACTCGGCCTAGGAGAAATTAAGAGCACCCTGAGGTAAAAGAGACCTCATGTTAAAAGGGTAGCCGATATCTGAGTCCTTAGCACGAGCTGAACCAAAGAGTCACAATGGCTAATCATGGGATTTTCTGTGGACCATCATATAGATAAGTGTTAATTGGTGCAGAGCTGAACTGGAGAGTCACAGCTGCCAATCGAGTCTGCATGTCTCGATAACGATTTTTCTAAGAGCCAATGATGCAGAGACGAACAGGAAATAAGAATGTTGGTTATGTTATGTTTATGCTAATCCTTGTCTTATACAGGGATGGACCGTCGGCTATGGTAGGAATCACTGAAAAAGTGATACATTCGTTGCTAAGTTTCCTGAACATGAGTTGCTTAAAGAATAAATTGTTGCCAAAAATTGCTATGTTCCGTCCAAAGAAGTTATGATAATTATGCTTGTAATCTCCCTGAGAATGTCTTGAATAAGTGAAAAGAATGTTAATGCTGTTGTCCCTAATAAAATGATATGGTTCATGAAATACGCTACGCACTGCACATGAAATGAATAGTCATCGTGCTTGAAATGAACAGTTCCCTTATATGCTTGAGATGAAATAAAATGAAATGAATTATGGCTTTTCAAAAAAGTTTTCAAAAGAGATGTAAACTGACTCTGTATACATGAAATGAACGTAGGTAAAAAGTAGCAAGATCACATCACAAGAAACATTTTTTTTACTAAATGAACAATGATCATTTTAGACAAATGTAGCTCTTTGTTCACAATTCACCAGTATACTGATAAACTGACCCACAATCAGTCTGCATACAGGTGCATGATGCATTAAGAAGGATAGTCTAAAGTGATAGCCCGAGCCTTATCCTCAGGAGCTAGAAATCCGAAGAGATGCCATGAGATGGACATCTATTGTAAGAGTTGGTTTTATATATAAAGGGATGTAATGTATGGGAACGGGATCATTGTAATCTGTACAGTTTTTGAGAGAATATAAATATTGTATCAGAGAGAAACGAGAGCTTGTAATATGTTCAAATGAAAACAATAAAAAGAATTATTTATTGTTACCATTGTGTTTAATTCAAATATCTGTAATATGTTCCGATGCGTATTGTCAACTTTGTCTATCTTGTCTTGTTACAGGTCTTGGCCTTGTGTAAGTAACTTAGGCTTGCACGGCATCACGCCCAAGCGAGGACGAACGGTCTCTCAGAGTCCAAAGCGAGGACGAAAGGACTCTATGGGATCAGGGCGTGATAGAATGGTATCACAGCAACATGATCCTCTAGCCAATTTTGATTCAATTGAATTTGAAGATGTTCTCCTGATTAGAAATTCCTTGCCTGCTTGATATCATCAATGAGATGAACGTTCCATACAATAAGTCCGTAAATATTTTTATGATGCCGATAAATGCTTTATCGATTTGATTGATTGAGATTGATGCTTTATTAAATAAAAGTTTTGATGTGATCTGAATTATGATTTCATAGATTGATGATGGCAAAGGATGAGGACTATCGCTGCTATGGATATCGTAAGTTTCTCCTTAAGTTTCGAGGATGAAACTTTTTTTTGGTGGATAATTATGTAGTACCCTGCTCCGTAAAGGCACTAGATAAATAGAGAAATTGGATTGCTAGCTCCGTAACAGAAGTCAATTGATACGGGTGAGTGGATGAAGTCTCATTTGCTAATTCGCTTATGCCTTATTAGAATATAAGTTTTTGATTGAATGCTATTGTTAATAACAAGATGGTAAATCACTAAGTATGCTTATAAGAGAATTCACATGCTGCCATGCTAAGAACAAGAAAAGAGATAACCTGTATGCTAAGAAGAATTGTTGCCTGCTAATAAGAAATAAACTGATGCCTGTATGCTAAAGAAAGGTTATTGCCTGATAAAAGAAATGAACGTTTACTATGTTAAATCAAATGAGATGTGTAGCACCCAGTTTCCCACATGAGGGTAATTTTAAAATTTTGTGTTTATAATTATTTTAATAATAATATTTAATTCATGATATGATTTTTGGTGATTTTAAATCATTTTAAAATTATTTAAATCAATGACTTGTGGTTTTGACGTTTTGCTAGTGAAACCCTAGAGACTGTTTGACCTAGAGCCTAACCATGTGATTATGATATTTTAATATCATTTTTGGCCTAAGGATATTTTTGCATTTGAACTCTTTGAATTATTTTGATATTATTTTATTATTTATGATATTGTTTTGGGGTTATTTGAGTCGGGTTCGAATTTCAACTCAATCCGACTTGAAACGGGGACCCGGGGGTAGTTTGACTCTAGTGGGACCCACGCACTAGTTAGGCATGGCCCACATGATATTAATTTTAGTCCACATGATAGAAATATTTAGTTAGAGGTTAGACTAATTATTATGGATAAGGTTAGTGTAATTAGAGACTTTAGAATGACTAATTTAGCCCCAACCAATTAGCCCTTTCCTAATACTCATAGAATATGTTAGTGGGGGCATTTTGGACCTTATCATAATAGGACAAATAGCTCCATATAGCCAGCCACTTTGGGAGAGGATAGGCTCAAGTTTATTTTATTATTCTCATCCACACTCTCTCTCTTGTTCTTCCCCAAATTCCTAGAGAGCAATCCCTAGCAATTTCTCCACCAAATCATTCAATTTCACCACCAAATCTTCTTCTTTCCTTCTCCATTCTAGCCAAGGAGGAAGCTACCCAAGTTTGGGAGGATTCGGAGCTCGTTCATGTTCTTTTGGAATCTCTACGTGTCGGTGTCGCTCCGGGAAGGCTTTTCTTCGATTCGATCTATCGGAAGGTATAAATCCCTTCTCCTTTTCATTTCCTCATGCATATAGGTATATTTTGAACCCATAGGAATGACCCCATAGTTGTATCTCCATTTGTGTCCATTTCGTGTCCATTTGGAGGTCATAGGAGTGTCCTTTGTGTTGTGGTTCTGTCCATGTGGGAAAATCCCAAATTTGGACACACTATGTGTTGTTGTTATGTATGAATGAATTATTACATGTTTAATCTCATATTTTTGTATTGGAGATATGTTCTATAGTGTCTCATATATACATATTAGTGTAGAGAGTGAGTTCTTGATATATTATGTTATATACTTGTGTTCTTTTGTCTCAAACTACCTAAATCCGTCATGATTTTTATCCACGTTTTTAATTTCAGCCCTAACTTAGAAATGTCATAACTTCTAGATCAAAGCTCGGTTTAATCTTCCATTTTTTTTAAAAGAAGCGTATTGAAGTTAGATTTCCAAAAACATGTATTAATAGGCCTAATTCTTTCTGTAACTTTCTGGAGAATTATTTGAGTGTCAGCTGTACGAAAGACAAACGCGTTCTCGGTGTTTTCGCGATTCTGGGAGTTTTCGGAAACGAAAACGCGATCCGTTTAAAGTTTCGGAAAGCTAACACATAGATCTATAACATAATTTAATCCTAAATTTTAATTCATGCTGAGATGGTACAGTATTGATTATTAGTAGGAGTTACTATTCGGCATATGCATTTTGTGTACCCTTGTGTGTAATATAATGTTCTAATTGATTTTAACCCATGTTAATGTATATACATTATGTAATTAAATAGAGAATACAAGCATGAGTAAATGGTTAAATAAATGATGTATGAGATGTAAGTATCCTATCTAATATAAGCATGTATAAGTATGGCTTGTAATAAATATGTAGGTTCCATAGTATGTAATGTATGGTGCATATAGTGGTGCAAGAGAATAATGAATGATGAATGAATGCAAGCATAAATGTAATGTAATAATAGATGTAATGTATGCAATATACAAGTTAATAAGATGTAATGTTCTATGTTAACACAAATCCTATATTACCTCATGTACCCCCTTACACTATGTTGCCACTATCACACTTGACACATTGTTCACTTATACTTTGACACTCTTTGATATGTATACACTATGTATGCCCATTTAACCCTCACTTGCCCCTTTTCCATGTTTACATACACACACATAGCCTCTTAAATAAGTATTTATGAATATAGTTAACTTAGCTATGTATGTATATTATATATATATGTTAGCATATTGTGTTGTAATATATAAGTTTATATAACCATTTGAAATGCCATGATTATAGACCTAATGTTGAATACCAATATATGCATGTGTATATATGTGTAGACATATATAGCTTAAAGTAATAGATTACCTAGTGTATATCCAATGTGAATTCTTGCCTATTTGAGTATTGAATAATTGCATGTTATATAGAGTTGGGTGTATGTTGGCTTGTATAGCCTTGTATTGATGTGTGCTTGCTAGGATAGTCTTGGTTAGGCCTAGTAAGACTTACTGGGTTAGGACATGACCTAGTTTGACTAGTGCAGTTGACCAGAGTTGACCAAGGGTTGACTTTAGCCTAGTTTGACCTAGATTCATGTAAAATGCATTGTAGTACTTTTATTACCCTTCTGGACATGTTGTGACTTGTGCTGTTCTAATTAGGAGCCAGACACCTTGTAACCTGTGTTGCTTTAAATAGGACTCTGTGGCTTCAGTTGGACCCCCTATACTTATCAGCTGTTCAGGTTATCAAGCGAGTACATTCTCTGATAGTTCTCTCATTTATTTGTCAATTACTGTATTTCAGTTCTAGTTAGTTGTATGCGATTCTCTGTTACAACACGTGTGGATATTACTGGATTCATATATACGACACACATTTATTTTCTGGCCTCTATTACTGGTATCATCATTTCCGGCTTCTATTACTGGAATCACCTGCTGGAATCATTTACTGGAATCATTTACTGGTATCATTATATTTTGGCCGGACTCATCTTGAATCATTGTGTCGGAATTCTGGATTCACTTGCTGGGAGGGAAAATACTAGAGTAAGACATGTAGACATACCCCATTACTGGAATCACCCCTACTCGAATCTACTGGAATAATAGCCATCTCTCGCCTGATCAGTGAGAGGTGTGCCGAATTATCCACAGTCGTTTACATGTCGATCTCGGTATTTTAAAATACACTGTTAGAGTATAGGCTGGACTCACCCTGGAATCATTGATCACTATAACTGGAATCGTCCCTTACTGGATTCATCTTGTATTAGATTCATCTTGTACTGAACTTACATTAGAGTTACATTGGTCTACATTATTGTCTGGACTTCATATCATATTATCCTGGTTCAGCTAGTTCTATTTTTACAGACTTCATTGCTATGATTCTTCTCTTGTTTAGTTATTTACTTTCCTTGCACCTTATCTGTCTTTCTTACCATCACCTGAATATAAACTGCCATTTTCATCAATACAACTGCCTACAACTGCAGTTGTCTCCTTGTCGCCCATCTTCACACGTCCAAACCTGCCGTCGCGGTATGACGTGAAGATCCTCCTATGTGGAGTGGTGTGATACGACGCCCCCGTGTCCATGACCCAGTCGTAGTCATGACACATGCCACAAGGTTCCTCTGCGTTGGTTGCTGCAATAATGATATCTCTCATTGCTATGAGATCCTCCTGATCGTCCTTGCCTTTTTCCTTCTCAGCTTTGATCTTCATGCAGTTCCTCTTGATATGACCCCTTTCGCCATAGTGATAGCAACCCTCCTTGCGGTTCACAATTACAAGATTCTGAGAACCCCGCTGTCATCGTTTGTGAATTGGGTCTTTCCTTCCCGTAGGAAGTCACCAGAGCGGACTCATGCGACGATTCCACTTGCTTGCGTCGGGCCTCCTCATTCAACAAGCTACTTTTGACTGCCTCCATCGTGACAACTCCATCAGGCGCGGAGTTGCTCACCGACATCACCATCGTCTCCCAGCTTTCTGGCAGAGAACTCAAGAGCAGTAGGGCCTGAAGCTCATCATCAATCACCATATTTGTCGCAGACAGCTGATTGATGATACCCTGAACCTCTTTCAGATGTTGTGCCATTGGGGCACCCTCCGTGTACTTCGAGTTGACGAGTTGGCGAATAAGAAATGCCTTGTTGCCAGCCGTCTTCCTTTCGTACAGCGAATGCAGCTTCTCCCATAATGCTTTTGCTGAACTCTCTATGGATACATGGTGAAACACCGAATCATCCAACCATTGGCGGATGAATCCAACGGCCTTTCGATCCAGTCATTTTCAGTCTTCAGCAGCTTTGTCCATTGGCTTTACGTTGTCGTCCTCCAACAGACCATACAAGTCCTTGCACCAGAGTAGATCCTCCATCCATGGCTTCCAAATTGCCCAGTTTTCTCCTATGAGGGTGATTATACGAGTGTTCATCTGCTCCATCGACATGGTTGCGAGAACCTCCAAAGCTCTAATACCATATGTTGGGAATCAGATACGCCCTTCTTGCACTCCGATACCGTGTCTGAGACGTTGCCGCAGCCGAAACTTAGGCCAACCCACCTGAAATAATCAACCCCCGTCTAACGGACACCAAGCACAGATAAAGACAAGTATATGACGGTGACTATGTCACCTGGAAAAATCTCAATCTCTGTAACTCAGATAAAATTACAAGATTGACAAAAACTAATGTTGAACCCTTTGCCCTAATAGGTTCAACCCCCTCACTGCACTCAAGAAGAAAAGAAAGAGATTACAATTGAAATCGCTCACCAACACGTAGCAATCTCCCTAACCGAAGTTGACGACCCCTCGATTAGATCTCTTCTTCCTTCTATCTTGGATGGTGATGTCCTAAGAGCAAAGGGCAAAACTTTTTCTTAGATTTTCTGTGGACGAGCACCTCGAATATCCTCTTTTTGTGCTGTGCTTTATGCCTCCACCCTCACCCTATATATATAGGATGAGAAAAACCTATTTTAGGTCATAATAAGATTTCTTAAATAGGAAGTCCTCAAATAAGAATCCTACTACACCTAAAATAGTCCATCAACATCCTATTTTAGATTATAATAGGATCTCTTAAATAGGAAGCCCTCAAATAATAATCATAGTATATCTAAAATAGTCCACCACTAATTATGGACATCCAAATCAAATTAAATCAAATATTTAATCAGATTTGGACTCCATAAATATGCTATTACCAAATCCAGACTGGACTCCAACATTATTTGGGTTTAATAAGGTTTTTTGTGTGCAATAAAGCGGCCTCTACTTAAATTAGTTGCTCTTATTTATTATATCTTTCTGTATCCTAATACTATTTCCCTATTGTAAGTATTCAAGGAATGCCACACCTTTGATAGTCATGGAAATTCGTTGGAACTCTCTCCAGTTACTTGCAAGTGCATTGGAGCTTATGTGAGAATTAAGAAAAATCAGAATCAGGTTCTCTCTCTTTGAGTGTGTGTACTACTATTAACCCTTTTTGGATGGGTGGGGGACCCGGTGGAAGTGTGATCTAGACTTTGTTCTCCTTATCAGGTTTACAAATGCGGTTTGAGATCATGCAAATTTGCTGGCTTTGGCAGGAGGTCAAATCAACTGATGACAGGGACTTTCAGCGTTCCTTGGATAATATCCAGTATAAGACCAGTGGCATATTACGTTATGAACGTATTTTTTGGAAGGTTTTGTGAGCACTGGTGGAATTGGTATGATAACTTTTGGTTTTTTTAGCGGCACCACCACTTCTACTAGGGGACAACCCAAATTTTTTTTAAAAAAATTACAAGTTTGCCATAGATTTTTTTTACTAGGGGGGCAGCCCAAAAAATACTATAAAAGCCAATGTGATTTTATTTCATCTCTCTCTTTCTTCCTCTACTACTTCTCTTCCTCCACTCTTTTTTTCTCCTCCTCATATAAACCTATAATTAACCTAACCTAGGTGAAATTGTCCCCCAACCTAAAATTGTTGAAGATTTTTGGTAGAATATCTAGTAACAGTGTCAATCACTTCTCCCATTTATTTGTAAGTCATCGAATTTATTTTTGTGTAATATTTTAAGTTTTAACCTAAATTTTATATATAAAAGTTGAATTTTGTGTTTAATGTAGAAAGAAATAGAAAATGGAATAACCCGGACCATCAAATGCTGGATACTCTCCTCCCACAACGTCCGAAGAATACTTTGACGCATCGGAAACCCTCGTGGTAACTACACTTTGAACTTTACTTTGGGTGAAAAATTGGACTTTGACACAGAGGACTGCCACAAATGTGACAGTCCTCACATATATAGGACTGCCAGAGACGTGGCAGTCCTATATATGTGAGGGACTGTCACATTTGTGGCAGTCCTCTGTATGTGAGGGACTGCCGTATCTGTGGCAGTACTCTGTGTCCAAGTCATTTATCTTTGAAGCAGCCTGCCTCACCAACTTATCACCAATATTTTTAACATGATCCTCTAGCTAACTCTATAAATAATAATATGATTATCATTTTCCATTCACTTAAGTGGAGAAATGAACACATATCACATAAAGAGTAAATATAGAACAACCATATTTTAACAGTAAAAAAATATATAGGGATCAATCGTATCACGTCTTGTCCAGATATATATATATATATAATCCAAATATGAACATTGATCCAAATACTGATGTTACTTTCAAGTAGCAACTATATTACATTTATAACTAAATTTTAGAGAACTAAGGATTATATGTTGCAGACAGATACGCTTGAAGTGTCTCAACTTGTGACCAAGTACAGACTCCTCTGTGACACATTTATCTTTATACATTTTGGCTTTATGTAGTTGTTTAGTTTTGACTTTTAACTTCTATTGTAGGAGTTGCGATCTTCCGAGGTTGCGGTACATGCTCCAATTGCAATCGATGTAGGGCATTTATTTTGGACCGATCTTTCGTTTCAATCAAGCGACGATACGGTACAATGGTGTCGAGAAGTTGGACGGGAAAACAACTTGGTTCTAGTGATATCCAGATCGGCCCGAAATTGCCCGGGACGACACAGTGTGATGGTTGGCTGTGAAAGAGGTGGTGCATTCAGATCGCACAAGAAAGACACAGTTATCCAAAATAAAGTTCCAAGAAAGAAAGCCGGAACGAGGAAATGTAGTTGTCCATTCACGATCCATATTAGAAAAGAAGAAGAAGGGAAGTGGTCAGTACAAGTGAAGAATGGAACCCACAATCATGAGATTACCGAGACACTATTGGGTCATCCGTATGTCGGACGGTTGAACCCTGCGGATAAGAAGATAGCCGAAGACTCGTCCACTTCCGGTGTTGCACCGAGACAAATATATTCAGTCATACGGCATAAAGATGAGAAGAACATGTCTACGATAAGGTCAATATACAACGCCCTATCTTCTTCGAACGCTGTTCGGACCAAATCAAGAATGGCGATGCAAGAAGTGCTGAAGTTGCTTGCCGATAATCATTACATTGAGTTCCATAGAAGACATCCCCAGAGTAATAAAGTAATTTCAATCTTTTGGGCTCATCCAGATTGCACAAGTCTGGCCAGGTCTTTTGCCGACGTGTTAGTCCTTGATTGCACGTACAAGACCAACAAGTTCAAGATGCCTCTCCTTCATATTGTCGGATTCACCTCTACTCGGAAAACATTCTCGGTGGCATTTTGCTTCATGAAGAGTGAAAAACTTAAAGACTACACATGGGCATTGGAGAAACTGAAAACACTTTACACCGGTCATACAGAGCCGTCAGTTCTTATGACTGACAGAGATTATGCCCTAATTAATGCTATTCGTATTATTTTTCCTCCAGCGGATACATTGCTATGCACTTGGCATGTTAATCGTAATATTGAAGCCCAATGTAAGTTGAAGTTTCAGAAGGAGAAAGGTAAAATTGACATACAAAATTTTCAAAAAATCTCCAATAACTGGAATTGTGTGTGGCGAGCCTCTATGATTGACAGTTACGACGCCGCATGGTACATGTTCAAGAAAAAGTAGGAGGCGAGGGAGCCGACATGCATTTCATACATCAAAGATACATGGCTTGAACCGCACAAAGAACACTTCGTCTTAGCATGGACGAATTTGGTGAAGCATTACGGCACGACAACTACCAACCGCATCGAAGGAGCACACTATGTAGTGAAGAGACAACTAAAATCATCTCTCGGCAAATTTGTCTCTGTTTGGCAAGCTACACATCTATTGGTAGACCGGACGGTGAATGAAATTAAGGCATCATTTGAGATGAGCTTAAATATAGTCAAGCATGAGCATTGAAAGAATGTACTGTTAGATGCTTTAGTTCGTGTGGTATCACACACGGCGATGACATTAATATGTGATGAGATTGAAAGGTCAAAGGATGTTGGGTTTGATCCCCAAGTTTGCAGGTGTGTACATCGACATACACTGGGCCTCCCTTGTGCACATCAGATTAATGAATATCGCCGTGAATCCATTCCTATTCCAATAGAAGCAGTCGATCAACGTTGGAGGCAGTTGTCTATGATGCCTGTGGTGAAGCCGGACGATGATTTCTTCTCTTTGCCCCAAGTAAAACTTTTCCATGCAAGGTGGTTAGCCTCAGTAGCAGCGGAGCGGCAGTCCATTGAGCTTAAAATCCAAGAAATTGTATGTCCGATCACTACTACAATGTATGAGCCGACCGTTGTTTCCAATCCTAAAGACAGGCCTCAAACAAGATTGACTAGTTCACAGAAGAGAAGGCTGGAGTCAACTAGGAGAGATCCATCACACTATGAACAAGTTAAACGAAGCTTACAACAATCTCCACCCGTACGGAAGGGCAAGCTTGTCATTCGCCGAAAAATGGAGAAAATGGACCTTCCAAGAGAAGATACAGTTGCAAGCAAAACACTGAGTTTGTATATTGATAAATTCCAACCTGAGCTTCACCGATACATTTGGTCTATTGTCGATGTCCCCGGTGATGGCCATTGTGGATTCCATGTGCTTGCAAGACATCTTGGTTATTATGTCAAAGACGGATGGAGACGGGTGAGGCATGAGCTGTACGAGGAGTTAGAGACTCGTCTTCCATTCTACTCCCACCTCCTAAGCGAAGAAACGGTTGCAAGTTTGTTGTTAAGTATCCCTTGCACCGACAGTGTTACCGGGACAGACCACTACATGTCAGTCCCGTCTGCCGGCTATTTATTTGCCAATAGGTACATGATACCTCTCGTAATTTTCTTGATGGGTATTAGAGAAACATTCTTTCCGATGTGCGCACCTCCGTCGGACCACGGACATTCTAACCTATGTACTATAGGTCACATCGGTGATCACTTCGTCATACTAAAGATGATCGGTCATTCTCCGATTTCTCCACCTTCAACAGTTTGGTACAAAAGAGCACCGGTCGAAGCCAGAGCTTGGACCACACCTTTCGTTCATCAAATCGACCATTGTAAGAAGTTGTTGAAGTTTGAGGAGCCAAGAGACTTACCTGCTGACCACTGTGACGTCAAAATCGATTGAGTATCAATGTGTTATATGGAGGACCACTTTTGTATACATTTTGGCATTTTGGTTATAGAGGACCACTTTTGTATACATTAAACTATGAAATATGAAGTCCAATATATGTTTCTTACTTTTATCCATGTGTTATATCTCTTTTATCTTGGTGTTATACATGTGTGTTTTGTGTGTTTTGGGTGTTATACATGTGTGTCATACATGTGTGTTACTTTTATCCAGGTGTTGTCTTTTCTAGGACTGCCACACACAGGGCAGTCCTTCACATGTGTTGGACTGCCCTGTGTGTGGCAGTCATTGCTAAAATGTTCTGTGATCTGATCACAGAACAATTCATCTAGGACAGCCACACCCAGGACAGTCCTTCACATGTGTTGGACTGCCCTGTGTGTAGCAGTCCTTGCTAAAATATTTTGTGATTCGATCACAGAATAATTTATCTAGGACTGCCACACACAGGGCAGTCCTACATTGAATTAGGACTGCCAGGGTATTGGCAGTCCTAATTGAAACTTGTTATATAAATGGCCATTCTCCTGTGTTTTAGCACGGAGAATGGCCATTCTCCGTGTAATTTAGCACGGAGAATAGTCATTACAGTGTTAAAATGCAGGAGAATGACCATTCTCCGTGTAAATTAACACGGAGAATGGCATTCTCCGTGTTAATTTACACGGAGAATGGCCATTCTCCGTGTTAGAAACACGGAGAATGACCATTCTCCGTGCTAAATTACACGGAGAATGGCCATTCTTCGTGTAAATTAAGACGGAGAAAGGTCATTCTCCTGCATTTTAACACTGGAATGACCATTCTCCGTGTAAATTAAGACGGAGAATGTCCATTCTCCGTGTTAAAAACACGGAGAATGCTATTCTCCATGTTAATTTACACGGAGAATGGTCATTCTCCTGCATTTTATGGTCAGTTGAAACTTTGGTGGGCCATAACTTTTGACTGGGAGGTCGAAACGAGGCCCGATTTGTCGTTTCCCCGTTAGACGGCCTTCCGAAATTTTAGAATCGCAAAAAAATGATGTTTGAACCTCCGTTTTAGCAGTTTTGTCGAAATTTTTGAATCATAAACAAATATTAATTCAATGACTCACAAATAGGACTGCCACCCCCCTAGCAGTCCTACGCTTATGAAGGACTTCCAGAGTGCTGGCAGTCCTAATTAAAACTTGCTGTAACAGCAAGTTTCAATTAGGACTGCCAGCACCCTGGCAGTCCTCCTTTTGTATAGGACTGTCAGGGGGGTGGCAGTCCTAATTGAAACTCTCTGTGCCAGGGGGTGGCATATCCAACAGAAGTATTTCAACACAAGTATCCAACACATAACCAACACAAGTATTTCAAAACAAGTATCCAACAACATGTTCGACACCCAGAAATATCAATATCCAAAAATATTTTAACACAAGTATCCAACAACATATTCGACACCCAAAAATATCAACATCCAAAATACCCAACTTCAGACAATCATACAGTCATACTACATACACTACCAAAATAAGTCATATCAGCAACGAAATTAGCGACGCCGACTTAAAACGTCGCTAATATTTTTGGATTTAGCGACTCATAAAATATGCGTCACAATACGTCGCTAGTAGCGACAAACAGCGACATATTGCGACTACATTTAGTGTAATAAAAACCAACGTCGTTGATTTGTCGGAAAACGTCGCTAGTTTTATTAGTTCAGCGACGTTTAGCATCGCAACGATTATTAAGTCGCCGAATATTAAACGATTACCGACGCTTGGCGACGTATTTTCGGACGTCGCTAATTTCTGATAAAAAGGGTTTCCTCGGTTCGACTTTTCATTTCTCCCTCTCCCCAAATTTTTTGTTCCCGCCCCTCTTCCCCGACCTCGACGACAGCCACCCCCTTCCCTCCGGCGCCACTCATCCTCCTCCTCCTCCACCGCGAGCCCCTTCTCCTCCCTCCGGCGAGCCCGTTCTCCTCCTCCTCCTCCACCGCGAGCCCCTTCTCCTTCTCCACCGCGAGATCCTCCTCCTCCTCCTCCACCACCACGAGGAGACTGAAGGTAAACCCTAACCCTAATTGAGGTGTTTTTCGTGTCCAAAATGGACACGGAGACACATTACGACCATGTGTTCCCTGATACAGTGTGTTCATGAGGTTTTGGACACTTTGTGTCCATTTGTTGGACACGTGGACACCCCTAAGCTTGTATATATATGTATTTTACCTCTGTACACTTAATCCCCTCCTCCTCCACCACCGAACTTGTCCTCCTCCTCCTCCTCCACCATCGCGAGGAGACTGAAGGTAAACCCTAACCCTAATTGAGGTGTTTTTCGTGTCCAAAATTGACACGGAGACACATTACGACCATGTGTTCACTGATACAGTGTGTTCGTGAGGTTTTGGACACTTTGTGTCCATTTGTTGGACACGTGGACAACCCCAAGCTTGTATATATATGTATTTCACCTCTGTACACTTAATCCCCTACATATACTTGTGTATTTTCGTATTAATTTGGATTTGCATATTGGGTTTGGGTTTCGATATAGTGTTTGATACATTGTTTCACCTTGCAACATTCCTACACTTATTTTAGACAACAAGTATATGAACCAATTAATCAACATCTATTTGTTGAAGTATGGTACTCCATTCTTCGTAAGTTCTAGCTATATATGTCTCTCAAGATCCAATACTCAAAAATCCCAAGAAGAAGAAGAAGAAAAGAATAAAATCATTGCCTCAAAAATCCATTCTTCGTAAGTTCTAGCTATACATTTCCTCTCCTCCTCTGACGCGGGTCATAAGAAAAGAAATTTCGTACCTCTTCTTCACATAAACATCATTGCCGCCTTGTACTCGAGCCTTCTCGTCTGTGACGCTATCCGACTTCTCGGTGCCTACATTGTCACTCGAATCTCCCGTTCGACTCGTATCGTCCTCTTCTTCGCCTGTCTTTTCGCTCCCTGTCTTACAATCATCTGCTATCATCGCCGACTCATTCGACTCCTTTTTTGATGACTTCGAGAAGTTGGATAGCGTCATAGACGAGGAGGCTAGGCTCGTGTACAAGGCGGCAATGATGTTTTTGTGAAGAAGAGGTACGAAATTTCTTTTCTTATGACCCGCGTCAGAGGAGGAGAGGAAACCGGTAGCGCGGCGACGAGTGCAAGTCTGAGCTCCGGGCCGGCAAAGAGGACCCGTTCCCATTTCGACTCTGCAGCCAGCGAGAAGTTGAAGAAGCTGGGCACGCTGAGCAGTCCGTTATGCCTTGATGAGGACGATCCGGAAGACAATGCTGATTCAGTTTTGCCTTCTCCTCTCCTCCACCATGGCTATGGACCCATATGCTCCTCCCTACTTTCATTCTTCTTATTTGACTCTCTCAGGCACATATGATATCCAGCTCAAGTATAGAGTCGGAGGAGAAGAAGTGGACAGGAAGAGGAGGGGGAAGCAGCACAGCTGGCGGCATGAATCGGAGGAAGTACAGAGGTTTTCTTCAACATACGTAGGAGAACTATAAGGATATATCTTTTCACAATATGTCATCTTGTCAAAGACCCTTAATGTGACAACCATTTTACCGCGGTGTCGGAAGACTAACATGTCATAATTTTCTAAGCCGTGTGTTTTGACATAATCCTCCCAATTCTTTCCTCCTATGTCGTAATCTTGCATTATTACAAAGAACTGAAATCCGGTTGGAGGATTATGTCAAAACATACGGCTTATAAAATTATGACATGTTAGTCTTTCGACGCTGCGGTAACATGGTTGTCACATTAAGGGTCTTTGACAAGGTGATATGTTGTGAAAAGATATATCCTTATAGTTCTCCTATGTATGTTGAAGAAAACCTCTGTACTTCTTCCGGGTCATGCCGCCGGCTGTACTGCTTCCCCCTTCTCTTCCTGTCCACTTCTTCTCCTCCGACTCTACACTTGAGCTGGATATCATATGTGGCTGAGAGAGTCAAATAAGAAGAAGGGAAGTAGGGAGGAGCAGATAGGTTCAGAGCCATGGTGGAGGAGAAGAGAAGGAAAATGCTTGATCGGAACTTGAGGTAGAAAAGTTGTGACGTTGATAGCGTGAGAGAGGGAGAGGGTGGAAAAGATCTTCTCCCCCGACTCTACACTTGAGGTGGATATCATATTTTGGTTTCTGTATTTTAGCTCCAGCTCCATTTGTATTAATTTACGGTACGACATGGTGATCAGGACATAGTCCCTACAGCCATTGGACTGGCGAGGCAGAAACTATGTAGCCGTAGATAAAGTTGACTGTCCTCCGACCCTCATTCCTCGACAATGATGATACGACAACCTATCACTATATCTTATATAGTAGTAGATGATGTCTTAGTATTACATTATGTGAGTTCATCTTGATTCTGTTACATTCTTCTGATACTAGATACGATAAGAACATATACTACACCATATGTACAGAACATAGATGATTCACACTAATGTATGCTAGAATGAATTTTGGGTTGTGTTCTGAGCCATTCGTTCCCATATTTTGTGTGATTGTTGAAGACTTGGTTATAGGGACTGAAACCTGTGTACAGCGAGAAATGGACATTCTGTGATTGTTTGGATCCTATTCTACAGTGAAAAATGGTTATCTTTTTAAACTGCAGGAAGAAATAGAAATTCTATATTTTATTTTTTATTTTTTTGTAGATTTAGTGACGTTTACCGACGTCCTCCGACCCTCATCCTTCGGCAATGATGATACGACAACCTATCACTATATCTTATATAGTAGTAGATGATGTCTTAGTATTACATTATGTGAGTTTATCTTGATTCTGTTACATTCTTCAGATACAAGATACGATAAGAGCATATTGTCACGACCCGATACCCAAATTGTTGGGCCGGGCAGAGCCATGTCCAGCCTACGCTTGGTCAAAGCGTAGTAAGCTGTTCTAAGAATAGACAATAAAGAATCTAAGCAGCTAACAGTTCTAAAACCATATTTAAAGTTCATCACAACACAGCATCTATAAGCGAAGGTAACATAAGCACAGACTTAATAATACATAACCAAAGTATCTAACTGGAGACAAAGTCCAGTATCCAAATATAAGAACATACCAAAGTCTCAGTCTCAAAACATATGAAAATAACTAAGCAAGGTTCTCCGCTGGGGCCTCTTCTGGAGCTAAGGCCAGGTCCTCAATATCAGTGCCATAAAATGAATCACATAGAATTTCCTTCTCGAAAAGTAAACCTACAACGTTATCCTGTCAGGACGGGAGCAAGTACAACCTCTACAACTAAAGTACTGAACATATAATGAAAGAGATGTACAACAAGAAACATGGTGTGATAAGTCTATAAAACAGGAAATACTAGAAACATGGCCTCATGGTACAACTGGGATCACAATATCATAGTAACACAGGGAACATGGCATATCTGGAATCATGGTATATCTCATAATCTATCATGGCAAGAATACATATGTCATAAAGACAG
Source organism: Iris pallida (assembly GCA_029216955.1). Taxonomy (NCBI): domain Eukaryota; kingdom Viridiplantae; phylum Streptophyta; class Magnoliopsida; order Asparagales; family Iridaceae; genus Iris; species Iris pallida. Next base: position 7,338,000 of record JANAVB010041620.1, on the reverse strand, counting down.
ATGTATATATAATGTTTAAAACTGTAGCAGGTACGTGATCGGTCAATAGATGTACAATGTACTGTGGTATATGTAAATAAAATGTACATACGTACAAGTCAACAGGCATAGGTGTACATCCGTACAGAAATGCGGAATAATGGCCTGCGGCAAGGTATGCATATAAAATGCGACCTCGCTCGCTACTGTAGGGGGGTTATGATCACGTACACTACTATCAGTTTTCCCATAACCCATATTCTATCATGTGAGAGATACGAGAACAGTAAAAACATGTGACAGACATTGGGAGTAATATAAGCATAGCCGGTACTGGGAACAGTATGAAACATGTGAATACTCCGAGTAGTATAAAAGCATAGTAAAACATGTACTGAGAACCAGTAAGGAACATGAGAAGATATGATAACTGTCCTAAGCATGGTAGGAAGCAATTTAATGTAACATGTGAAGATTTAACTTGCTACCTCGGTTAATATATGTTCTAGCATTAAAAGACAGTAAATGAGTGTGTAGATGTACTTGCCTCGAGCAAAGCAAGAATACTAGTACGAAGATATAGATGTCCGGTGTCCTGTCAATAATGACATACAAACTCAGTTCTAAGCTATGATCAAGATTACACTAGTGGTGTGACACGACTCCTGACTGGATACTAACTAAGTGGGGACCTAGCATGAAAGTCTAATGTGGAGTGCTACTAGATCCAAACTAATTTTCTAGGGTCTTTACACTAGTGCGGGGTGAGGTCCAATACGACTAAAACACAAAACAACATAAAAAGTTACAAGTCGTAATTATTCAATAATTAAATCTACTGTACACTATGTTCCAATAATTTTAGAGATAGACAAAAAGCTTAAATATATATAAAATAAAGTACCAAAATAATCCTCGTTAATTATAGATATTTATACTAATTTTTCTGGGATTTATAAACCCTCATAAATAATTATTAAAAATCAGCAAACATAAATATATTGAAAATGAGTTCTGTTTTCCTATTTTTATAAAATACCAAAAGTACTTATTAAATGCTAAAAAAATTAAAATAAATTAGCTAAATTAACATAATATTTAAATACCATTTTTCCAAGATTTTTACAGCAATTAAAATATATATAAAAATTCAAAACCAGAAAGTAACAATATCTAGAAAAATAATTAATTATAAATTAAGGATAATACATAATCAAAATCTACAGATGTTGTCGGATGATAAAATAAATATCCCCAACATGTCCAGAACGGTCAAATCAGTTAGGATAGCCTACCCATAAGTCCAATTTGGACACAGGGGCAAAACGGTAATTTCGGGTCAAAATGATGTCCGCCGTTGGACACACTTTGCACCGAAAAACGTGTCGGGATAGAAGTCTACAAAACCTAGCAAATTATATGTCCACGAATCCAGAATGACGATACGAACCCAACGGTATATCCGGAATAGGATTCCGATGTGCCGATCTCAAAATGATACGTTGACGCGACACTTGGTATCCGATTTGCACGGAAATGTGTGCCAGAGCAAATGTCTTCAAAACTCAGCAAATTATATGTCAACGAGTCCAGAATGACGATACGAACTCAATGGTATATCCGGAATTGGATTCCGATGAGCCGATCTCAAAGTGACCCGTTGACCCGAAACGTGGGACCCGTTTTGCACCGAAATGCGTGCCAGGGCTCACGTTCTCCAAATCAAACATACATTATATGAAAACATGCCAGAACGACGCCACGAGTCTACTGGTGGTGTCAGAAATTGAATCCGGAGTCCCGGGTTCAAAAATGGAATTTTACAAGTGCAACACTAAGAATTCGAACGGCCAACTTTGGCGTCGAATTCGACCGACCTAACAAGCTCAAACTGAAATGAAATCTAAAGGGGGCAGGAAGAGGGTTATACCAGCTGTGCACCGGAATTGACGGTGCGAAAATGGAGCTGCAACGACGAAGATACGAACCCGCGAAGTTGGCATCACGAAACTGTCCAAAAACAGTTCAATTTAAAACGTCAACTTGGTGGCCAGTTTTGAGGTATCAAACGACATAATTAACGGACGAAAATTGACAGGAGTGAAGATGGATATACCGAGATTGAGACAGAGCAAAGAGTTCGCCGATCCAACGATCGGATCTCCCAGAAAATCTGTACGAAGTCGCTGTCCCGAAACACAATTTCTGAAACTTGAAATTGCGCGCGTCGACGGGATTTCGACGTAAACGCACGAATAGCCTATTCGGCGCGTCGGGGAGGAAGGCGGCGGCCAGGGGGCGTTCGCCGAAGGTCGTTGGAAGGGGGGAGAGCTCGTGGTGGTGCGGGCCGGCCACGTGGTGGCGCACGGCCACGCACATGCGCGCTTCCGCGGATGCGCGCGCGCGTGCAAGGCGGCTGCTGCCGCAGTTGCTGCTGCTGCTGCTGTGTGGCCGCGCGGCCTGGCCTGGCGGCGGGCTAGGCCGGAGCACGGCGAGGACGCGCGGTGGCGGTGGTCGTGTTGGTGGAGGTGGTGGCGTGGAGGATGTTGAAGAGAATGGTGGTAGTGAGGGTTGATGATGATGGTAATGGTGATGTTGGTGATGAAGATGATGGTGGTGGTTTGAAGAGGATGAGGAGGAGGAAGGAGGAGAGGGTGGTGGTGGTGATCGGTCACCTGGGGGGGGGGGGGATGTCGGCTGTAGGTGGGGGGGGGGATTGTGTGTGTTGTGTTAATAAATAGAGAGAGGGAGAAGTTATGTGTATATGTGTGTGTGAGTAAAAATATATAAAGAAAGAGAGAGAGAGATAGAGAGAGGGAGATATTAGAGAAAGGGGGGGAGAGAGAGAGGTCGGCTAGGGGGGTTGTCTGTGTGCTGGTGTGTGGGGAGTGAGGGAGTGTTGTGTATGTGTAAAGTGAGTGAGAGAGAGTGTTAAATATATATGATATATATATATATATATATATGTAGGTATATATATAAAGAGAGGTAGAGAGAGAAAAGTATAGAGAGAGGGGGGGGTGTTCGGCCATGGGGGTGGCTGTGATGGGAGTGTGAGAGAGAGTGTGGTTAGGTGGTGTGGTTTAAAGAGGAGAGAGAATGAGAGTGTGATATTTTATATATACATATGTACATATATATGAGATTATTGTAAGGTAGAGAGAGGAAGTGATATTTCCAAAATAGGAAAAATAGGAAAATTATGTGGGGTACTCGGGCAGTCATGAAAGAGCAACGTGGAGCTTGGATTCGGGTTCGGTCGAGCCGGGTCGGGTCAAAATCGGACAGAGTGAAATAATGAAATTAAATATATATTTATGATCATGGGTAAATAAATAATATACGGGGACTCCAATAAATGGGACACAAGTTTCATGTGGATAGTAGGCTTCGTGTGGGCCACGTCCATACTTCGGGTTGACAGGCTGGATCGATGTCGGGTCCTGAAATTAATTTGGAATTTAAATCAGATTTTACGGTAGATAATAAATCGGCCTAAATTGAACCGAAAGTTGTGCGAAGGAAATGGAGCACAAAATGGAGTATCTGAGTGGGACACAAAGGTCATGGGTAAAGAGCGTCTCGAGTAGATCATTTATGAGAAGTTGGTTTCGAGAAAATGGCTGATCTGGTGCTCCTAAATTAAAAGCAACGGTAACGTGCAAACGATGATCAAAAATAAAAGTGGGAATAATTATTGAATGATTAATCGGTCTAAGTTGACCTGAACTTGCGCGATACAAAAAGAGCACAAGGGAACGAATTCAAGTGGGACATGATATATCAAAACGAAGATAATCTTGTCTACTTCAACACTCGTGAAGAGAGTTTAAAGAGATTGGTATCCCTGACGCTCCAGAAGTCAAAGTCATGGAAAGGTACATTAATAATCAAAAACAATTAAATAAATAAAATATTTATCGATAATAATTCATTTAGAAAAATTTAAAACAGCCCTGAAATTCAGGGGGTTTACATCCTACCCACCTTACAAAAATTTTGTCCTCGAAATTAAAAATCATCCAACCGGTCAAACTATAATATGTAGCTGCTCTGGCTACAATACTCAATCTGCTATCCTTGTAATCATCTCTTTTGTTTCTCCTACAAACTTTTTGGTTTAGGTTCAACAAAGTCCTTCTATCAAAAACTACGTCATATATCCTTTAGAATCTTCTATACTAACATGAAACCTTTATGTATACCCTAAACTATATATAGGTTATTCTCTGGGTATGTCTATAAGCCTACAATGCTTAATCATCAATCACATTTCCAACCTCAATCGTAAAATACTTGATTTCCTTATCGTATCCTAAGTATCCATATTCTATCAATCCACAGTTCCTTAGTATCATTTATCGTCAATCCCTTCCTACAGTTTCTCCTTGAAATCATACGTTCAATTCTTATTCTTGGCGTAGAGCCTCTTTCTTTTTACTCAACAAGTCCTCCGAATATAAATTCTCGATTTCAAAACTCCCGATTTATTAATTACCAATGTACATATGTCTTTGTCTTATTCCATGTCTTTTTAACTGATATTTTTCCGATCTCGTACGCAATACGATAACTCACTCTAACTTATTCTATATCAATCCACATATCGATCTACCCTCTAATCATATGTAATTAGCTATAGATAACCAACCAAAATTCTACAAATGCTAAATCCTCAAACTGCTAAGCACAAGATTCTAATCCTCAATCCATAGTCATAACAATATAATATCTCATTTCTCCATCTTAGATACCCTATCATCGAGTTATAATACCAATACAATCATTCTTAATGGTTTCCAAGTCTACTACAGTCAGTCGCTTATACTTGTCTTATAAGCTTAATCTAACCAATCCCTAGGAAAATTATTTATCACAATCATACCATACATTTTTAGTTATACTACAGGATCAGTCAACAAGGTTTGGCTATTTCGGTCATCTATCAAATAGAAGGTAACAAGGCCTAAGACTGGGTCAAGCAATCCATAACAATGTCCAAACAAGTTAAAGGGTCAAGCAAGACAGAAAAGTTTATCGAAATATTTCCAAGAATGGTACGAAGACAACGAGATGTATAACGAGAAGAATTACAAAAGAGGTTAACGAAAAAGAGTTTAGTCAAGTCATAGGAAAGATGGAACACAAAAATAACTATGTCCAAAAAGATAACATGAAAACAATCATGTTGGAGAGTCCTAGAGAGCCTATAATCCTAGTTGCAGATGTAGATGGAACGGAGTTAATCAAGACGGGGAAGAATAATGATAGGAACTTATTCTTGCTCATTCGGTCATAACAAAGTAAACCAAGTTGGGATATGATCTGATAACCATGTACGTCTTCCTGAAATCATGTTGCCAGAATTTTTGCCCCACCAGTAAGCTTAGATGCAATAAACGATAGAGTCATAACTAAGATATACATCCTATAATCATGTTATCTAGAATCCTCGCCACGCCAACCGGTATGGCTGCGAGAAAATATAAATTCTATGAATAGGATAGTATATCCAAAATCAGGCTCTACGTTTTTGTCATACCAGCTAATATGGCTGCGATAAATTCTAAACTCCATAACTAAAACAGACTTTTACCTTATCAGAATATATCACAATTCAATCCACAAAATTTATTACGATGCAAGATCAAAGTTAACAACAAAATCAGAAATTAAATTCAACAACGAATTTAAAAAAGAGCAAATGGAAATAAGTGGAAACTGATTTCTAGATAAGATTAGAGTGAGATCCTCAGGGGTCATCCCAAGGGTACAAACTTGGTCTAAATTGACCCACTGAAATACAAACAAGAGACTAAATACAGTTAACGGTCCTATGCTGTGACGAGTTCTCCTATGTTGCAATCCTAGATATCCTCTAGGTGTTCTAAATGTTTATCCCTAGTGTTAACAAGTTGTCCTAGATCCTAATTGCAGGTATGCTTGGTACAATAACGTAACCAAACAATTTAGTCAGGACCTGCATGGGCCGCCAAAAAAACATGTCACGACCCGATACCCAAATTGTTGGGCCGGGCCGAGCCATGTCCAGCCTACGCTTGGTCAAAGCGTAGTAAGCTGTTCTAAGAATAGACAATAAAGAATCTAAGCAGCTAACAGTTCTAAAACCATATTTAAAGTTCATCACAACACAGCATCTATAAGCGAAGGTAACATAAGCACAGACTTAATAATACATAACCAAAGTATCTAACTGGAGACAAAGTCCAGTATCCAAATATAAGAACATACCAAAGTCTCAGTCTCAAAACATATGAAAATAACTAAGCAAGGTTCCCCGCTGGGGCCTTTTCTGGAGCTAAGGCCAGGTCCTCAATATCAGTGCCATAAAATGAATCACATAGAATTTCCTTCTCGAAAAGTAAACCTACAACGTTATCCTGTCAGGACGGGAGCAAGTACAACCTCTACAACTAAAGTACTAAACATATAATGAAAGAGATATACAACAAGAAACATGGTGTGATAAGTCTAAAAAATAGAAAATACTAGAAAATGGCCTCATGGTACAACTGGGATCACAATATCATAGTAACACAGGGAACATGGCATATCTGGAATCATGGTATATCTCATAATCTATCATGGCAAGGATACATATGTCATAAAGACAGATGTATATGTAATATTTAAAACTGTAGCAGGCACGTGATCGGTCAATAGATGTACAATGTACTGTGGTACATGTAAATAAAATGTACATACGTACAAGTCAACAGGCATAGGTGTACATCCGTACAGAAATGCGGGATAATGGCCTGCAGCAAGGTATGCATATAAAATGCGACCTCGCTCGCTACTGTAGGGGGGTCATGATCACGTACACTACTATCAGTTTCCCCATAACCCATATTCTATCATGTGAGAGATACGAGAACAGTAAAAACATGTGAGAGACACTGGGAGTAATATAAGCATAGCCGGTACTGGGAACAGTATGAAACATGTGAATACTCCGAGTAGTATAAAAGCATAGTAAAACATGTACTGAGAACCAGTAAGGAACATGAGAAGATATGATAACTGTCCTAAGCATGGTAGGGACCAATTTAATGTAACATGTGAAGATTTAACTTGCTACCTCGGTTAATACATGTTCTAGCATTAAAAGATAGTAAATGAGTGTGTAGATGTACTTGCCTCGAGCAAAGCAAGAATACTAGTACGAAGATATAGATGTCCGATGTCCTGTCAATAATGACATACAAACTCAGTTCTAAGCTATGATCAAGATTACACTAGTGGTGTGACACGACTCCTGACTGGATACTAACTAAGTGGGAACCTAGCATGAAAGTCTAATGTGGAGTGCTACTAGATCCAAACTAATTTTCTAGGATCTTTACACTAGTGCGGGGTGAGGTCCAATACGACTAAAACACAAAACAACATAAAAAGTTACAAGTCGTAATTATTCAATAATTAAATCTACTGTACACTATGTTCTAATAATTTTAGAGATAGACAAAAAGCTTAAATATATATAAAATAAAGTACCAAAATAATCCTCGTTAATTATAGAAATTTATACTAATTTTTCTGGGATTTATAAACCCTCATAAATAATTATTAAAAATCAGCAAACATAAATATATTAAAAATGAGTTCTGTTTTTCTATTTTTATAAAATACCAAAGTACTTATTAAATGCTAGAAAAATTATAATAAATTAGCTAAATTAATATAATATTTAAATACCATTTTTCTAAGATTTTTACAGCAATTAAAATATATATAAAAATTCAAAACCAGAAAGTAACAATATCTAGAAAAATAATTAATTATAAATTAAGGATAATACATAATCAAAATCTACAGATGTTGTCGGATGATAAAATAAATATCCCCAACGTGTCCAGAACGGTTAAATCAGCTAGGATAGCCTACCCATAAGTCCAATTTGGACACAGGGGCAAAACGGCAATTTTGGGTCAAAATGATGTCCGCCGTTGGACACACTTTGCACCGAAAAACGTGTCGAGATAGAAGTCTACAAAACCTAGCAAATTATATGTCCACGAATCCAGAATAACGATACGAACACAACGGTATATCCGGAATAGGATTCCGATGTGCCGATCTCAAAATGATACGTTGACGCGACACTTGGTATCCGATTTGCACGGAAATGCGTGCCGGAGCAAATGTCTTCAAAACTCAGCAAATTATATGTCAACGAATCCAGAATGACGATACGAACTCAACGGTATATCCGGAATTGGATTCCGATGAGCCGATCTCAAAGTGACCCGTTGACCCGAAAAGTAGGACCCGTTTTGCACCGAAATGCGTGCCAGGGCTCACATTCTCCAAATCAAACATACTTTATATGAAAACATGCCAGAATGACGCCATGAGTCTACTGGTGGTGTCAGAAATTGAATCCGGAGTCCCGGGTTCAAAAATGAAATTTTACAAGTGCAACACTAAGAATTCGAACGACCAACTTTGGCGTCGAATTCGATCGACCTAACAAGCTCAAACTGAAATAAAATCTAAAGGGGGCAGGAAGAGGGTTATACCAGCTGTGCACCGGAACTAACGGTGCTAAAAACGGAGCTGCAACGACGAAGATACGAACCCGCGAAGTTAGCGTCACGAAACTGTCCAAAAACAGTTCAATTTAAAACGTCAACTTGGTGGCCAGTTTTGATGTATCAAACGACATAATTAACGGACGAAAATTGACAGGAGTGAAGATGGATATACCGAGATTGAGGCGGAGCAAAGAGTTCGCCGATCCAACGGTCGGATCTCCCAGAAAATCTGTGCGAAGTCGCTGTCCCGAAACATAATTTCTGAAACTTGAAATTGCGCGCGTCGACGGGATTTCGACGTAAACGCACGAATAGCCTATTCGGCGCGTCGGGGAGGAAGGCGGCGGCCAGGGGGCTTTCGTCGAAGGTCGTTGGACGGGGGGAGAGCTCGTGGTGGTGCGGGCCGGCCACGTGGTGGCGCACGGCCACGCTCATGCGCGCTTCCGCGGGTGCGCGCGCGCATGCATGGCGTCTGCTGCCGCAGTTGCTGCTGCTGCTGCTTTGTGGCTGCACGGCCTGGCCTGGCGGCGGGCTAGGCCGGAGCACGGCGAGGACGCGCGGTGGCGGTGGTCGTATTGGTGGAGGTGGTGGCATGGAGGACGTTGAAGAGAATGGTGGTGGTGAGGGTTGATGATGATGGTAATAGTGATGTTGGTGATGAAGATGATGGTGGTGGTTTGAAGAGGATGAGGAGGAGGAAGGAGGAGAGGGTGGTGGTGGTGATCGGCCACCTGGGGGGGGATGTCGGCTGTAGGTGGAGGGGGGGGATTGTGTGTGTTGTGTTAATAAATAGAGAGAGGGAGAAGTTATGTGTATATGTGTGTGTGAGTAAAAATATATATAGAAAGAGAGAGAGATAGAGAGAGGGAGATATTAGAGAAAGGGGGGAGAGAGAGAGGTCGGCTAGGGGGGTTGTCTGTGTGCTGGTGTGTGGGGAGTGAGGGAGTGTTGTGTATGTGTAAAGTGAGTGAGAGTGTTAAATATATATGATATATATATATAAAAAAAAAAAAAAAAAAATATATATATATATATATATATATATATATATATATATATATATATATATATATGTAGGTATATATATAAAGAGAGGTAGAGAGAGAAAAGTATAGAGAGAGGGGGGGTGTTCGGCCATGGGGGTGGCTGTGATGGGAGTGTGAGAGAGAGTGTGGTGAGGTGGTGTGGTTTAAAGAGGAGAGAGAATGAGAGTGTGATATTTATATATACATATGTACATATACATGAGATTATTGTAAGGTAGAGAGAGGAAGTGATATTTCCAAAATAGGAAAAATAGGAAAATTATGTGGGGTACTCGGGCAGTCATGAAAGAGCAACGTGGAGCTTGGGTTCGGGTTCGGTCGAGCCGGGTCGGGTCAAAATCGGACAGAGTGAAATAATGAAATTAAATATATATTTATGATCATGGGTAAATAAATAATATACGGGGACTCCAATAAATGGGACACAAGTTTCATGTGGATAGTAGGCTTCGTGTGGGCCACGTCCATACTTCGGGTTGACAGGCTGGATCGATGTCGGGTCCTGAAATTAATTTGGAATTTAAATCAGATTTCACGGTAGATAATAAATCGGCCTAAATTGAACCGAAAGTTGTGCGAAGGAAATGGAGCACAAAATGGAGTATCTGAGTGGGACACAAAGGTCATGGGTGAAGAGCGTCTCGAGTAGATCATTTATGAGAAGTTGGCTTCGAGAAAATGGCTGATCTGGTGCTCCTAAATTAAAAGCAACGGTAACGTGCAAATGATGATCAAAAATAAAAGTGGGAATAATTATTGAATGATTAATCGGTCTAAGTTGACCCGAACTTGTGCGATACAAAAAGAGCACAAGGGAACGAATTCAAGTGGGACATGATATATCAAAACGAAGATAATCTTGTCTACTTCAACACTCGTGAAGAGAGTTTACAGAGATTGGTATCCCTGACGCTCCAGAAGTCAAAGTCATGGAAAGGTACATTAATAATCAAAAACAATTAAATAAATAAAATATTTATCGATAATAATTCATTTAGAAAAATTTAAAACAGCCCTGAAATTCAGGGGGCTTACACATATACTACACCATATGTATAGAACATAGATGATTCACACTAATATATGCTAGAATGAATTTTGGGTTGTGTTCTGAGCCATTCGTTGATAGCGACTCCGAAAGTATGCGTCACAATACGTCGCTGATAGCGACAAACAGCGACATATTGCGACTACCTTTAGTGTAATAAAAACCAACGTCGTTGATTTGTCGGAAAACGTCGCTAGTTTTACAAGTTCAGCGACGTTTAGTGTCGCAAAGATTATTACGTCGCCGAATATTAAACGAATACCGACGCTTTGCGACATATTTACGGACGTCGCTAATTTCTGATAAAAAGGGTTTCCTCGGTTCGACTTTTCATTTCTCCCTCTCCCCAAATTTTTTGTTCCCGGCCCTCTTCCCCGACCTCGACGACTGCCCAACCCCCTTCCATCCGGCGCCGCTCATCCTCCTCCTCCACCGCGAGCCCCTTCTCCTCCCTCCGGCGAGCACCTATCACTATATCTTATATAGTAGTAGATGATGTCTTAGTATTACATTATGTGAGTTCATCTTGATTCTGTTACATTCTTCAGATACTAGATACGATAAGAACATATACTACACCATATGTACAGAACATAGATGATTCACACTATTGTATGCTAGAATGAATTTTGGGTTGTGTTCTGAGCCATTCGTTTCCATACTTGGCAATTAAGCCATTCGACTGGCGAGACAGAAACTATGTATCCGTAGATAAAGTTGACTGTGCTCCGACTCTCATCCCTCGACAATGATGATACGACAACCTATCACTATATCTTATATAGTAGTATGATGATGTCTTAGTATTACATTATGTGAGTTCATCTTGATTCTGTTATATCCTTCAGATACTAGATACGATAAGAACATATACTACACCATATGTACAGAACATAGATGATTCACACTAATGTATGCTAGAATGAATTTTCGGTTGTGTTCTGAGCCATTCGTTCCCATACTTGACAATTAAGCCATTCGACTGGCGAGACAGAAACTATGTATCCGTAGATAAAGTTGACTGTCCTCCGACCCTCATCCCTCGGAAATGATGATACGACAACCTATCACTATATCTTATATAGTAGTAGATGATGTCTTAGTATTACATTATGTGAGTTCATCTTGATTCTGTTATATCCTTCAGATACTAGATACGATAAGAACATATACTACACCATATGTACAGAACATAGATAATTCACACTAATGTATGCTAGAATGAATTTTCGGTTGTGTTCTGAGCCATTCGTTCCCATACTTGGCAATTAAGCATGTGAAATAGAACTAATTATGTTTAGTTTGTCTTACGATACAGATTTGGACATTGCTAGAATGATTGTTGTAGACTTGGACATTGTGTGAATTTTGGGTTGTGTTCTGAGCCATTCTGAGAACTGGACATTGTGTGATTGTTGTAGACTTGGTTATAGGGACTGAAACTTGTGTACAGTGAGAAATGGACATTATGTGATTGTTTGGATCCTATTCTTCAGTGAGAAATGGGCTTTTTAAACTGCAGGGAGAAATGGACATTCTGTATTTTATTTTATTTTTATTTTTTTCCAGATTTAGCGACGTTTACCGACGTTTACCGACGCCTTCCGACGTAATTTTGCGTCGGTAAACGTCGGTAGATAATTAATATTATCCAGGCTACCGATGTTTAGCGACGTCAATATATGTCGGAGGATGTCGGTAAACGTCGGTGCACGTCGGTAATTATCCCCAGAAATTCCCAGGATTTACCGACGCTTTGCGACTTTTTACATGTCACTAAATCACCGACGACCCGACGGTAATTCGTCGGTAAATTTACCGACTCATAGCGACACGAAATATTACGTCGCAAAGAGCGACGACACGACGGTAGACATCGGCATTATACCGACGTATAAATACGTCGGCGAACGTCGGTAATTACGACGTTTGGCGACGTTTAGAAGATCAGCGACTTACATTTCGGCGACCAGTACGAAACGTCGGTAAGTTCGTCGCTAAATATTTTTAGCGACGAAAATTGTTGTTTTAGCGACGTCTTTAGGCGTCGCTAAAACGACTTATTCTGGTAGTGATATCATGGCGGACCTTCGAACGAGACTCTGCATTACGCATGAATGGGAACTCAACCTCGTCGTCGATGCGCTCAAGCTCGTTGGCGACCAAGGCACTAGTGTCGACCAAGACACTAGTGTCACTTTGGCAAGCGCTCCGAAGTGTCTTGGCCAGTTCCTTCGCCCTTCTCGACTGTAAATGAAAGTATAATTGAATTTAGTCTACAAACATGATAATCTCAAACTAATTACTAATGCGAAACTCACCATCTTCACCAATGAAGCATACAAGATGTTTTTCGAAGGAAGATTTCCAACAGCTACTACGGCCTCGGGACCCAGGTTTGTAGGGTTCAACAACTTAGGATGTCCGACCCGCCGGAAGTATGGCATGTAGTCCTCGCTGCAGTCGGCCATCTGGGTGACCGGTTGTCTCTCATCTTCCCCAAGCAGATGCCTTTTCCACTCGGAGTAGAAGTCGGTCACCCAGTCAAAATACGCCGATTTGTAGTTCAATGGTTGGGTCCCGCGAGAAGGTTCCAACAGCTGTAGTGTGCGCTTCGGCATACTTTGCATGAAGCCAAACTGTCGAAGTACACGATCAGGCATGTACGGCTCCGTGATATCATAGCATATGATCATGCCATGAAATAAAGAAACTTGTTGGATGGCACGACTCCCCTCGCGCAAATCCCGGTATGGATCCCAAAATATCTGTAGGAAAATAGCTAACAGCAAAAAAAACTTAACATGAAATAGTCCCAATTTATTACCTCTTCTGGTACCAAATGGTCAAGTACTTCACGAATGAAAGCCAGTATTTGCCAATCTTTGGTTTCCACCTGGGCCGGCCTCCATCGAGCCACTCTAGGAAGGTGTTCAAAATAGTTTGGGTTCAGGTCACCCCGCCTGAGCATCGGAAAGTGCTCGTATATCCATGCCTATTCAATTTATAAGTTAATAGTCACAAAATATAAACAACAAAATAAAGTATACGAGATTAAATTGTTGAAAGTTTTCTTACATGTAGCAGAGTCTGGCATCCGGCAATTGTCTTAGTCCCGACACGGGATGCGATGCCGAGCTCGCGGTAAAGATAGGCGAGAATACCGCTACCCCACGATATATCAATGAAGTCATCCACGGACAATAAATTGAGCATGTACATCGCATGTATCGAGGTTTCGGACTTGTCCGAAATGCCCACCGTTCCTAGGACGAATAGCATGTAAGCACGGGCCACCGTGTCGACCAATTCATCATCATCCTCATCCAATTCCATATTCGTGAAGTGCTCCACCAGAAATGACAGAGGAATTTCATATGATTTCTTGAAGCCGGGAAGAGTTGTAAAACTAGTTTCCTCAAGTCCAAGGTTACTTGAGACAAACTTGATGATCTTCGAGTACCATTTTGTGGATTTTTTATCTCTGTAATGTTCTTTGGTCATGACGCGACCGGTAACTGGTAGCTCCAGTATCTGGTAGACGTCGTCAAGTGTAATGGTCATCTCCCCGCATGGGAGATGAAATGTGTTGGTCTCCGGGTGCCATCTCTCCACAAAGGCGGATATCAGGGCACTATCCATTGTTCTATAAGCATAATCTGCAAAATTATGCAAACCGCCCGGTACGATTTTAACCTGGACGGCCTCCGGTAAGCTTCTAAACGGCCAAGACACGATTTTCTTTCCGTGACTCACAGCCCTAAGGATACGATATGTCCTCTGTATATCAAACAACATATAAAAACATAAAAATATGAAATACATATAGATATCATATACTAAACTGGTAGCTTACAAAAGTAATGTACATACCGGGTCCTTCCATATTGCATATGCAATATGGTTCTCAAAAGAAGCCAAGATTGAGCAACCTGGCGGCCGGACATGCGGCTCAGAAGGACCGGCCTCCTCAGATGGAGCAGAACCACCTTGACGTGGTGGTAGGAGTTGGCTAATTGGCACGTCGTCGTCATCACTGGAAGAAGGAGAAGGAGTACGAGCTCGTTGCTTCGACCGAGCTTGTACAACCGGTGGGGGTCTCCGTGTCCCAGCCCGACCTTGGCGCTCCGGTTCGAAAATTGTAATCGGACGCTCAAGAGGACGTTCCGCGCGTTCCTTCCGCTTTGACGCGGTAGGACGTATTCTTTTTGGTGCGTCCGGAGGACTGTTACCCCTATAGAACAATGGATTGTGCGACCGTACAATTAATATACGTTGCAAACTAAAATAGAACTGTTACAATAGGACTGCCAAGCATGTGGCAGTCCATATGTAAACAAGGACTGCCACAGGCCTGGCAGTCCTCTATTGAAAGAGGACTGCCTGGACTGTGGCAGTCCTTGTTTACATGTGGACTGCCACATGCTTGGCAGTCCTACTGTACTCGGCCAACAGACAAACGACTCGCTAGTTTGTCGTTTTCTAGGGTTAGGGTTTGAAGAGAAATTGTGGGTTTGTCGTGTTCGAAAATGTCATTCATAAACCCTAAATACATTCTAAACCTAAATTATCAAAAGTTTTTAGACAATTAAAATTATTCTAGGGTTTCGAATAGAATGTAGAACATTATAGAATAAATTAGGGAAGAACGTACCTAGAATCCGATTTCATCGACTTGCGTGTCATCTCGTCGAATGTGGTTGTGTTCTTGAAAGAAATTTGGTGGAAGAATTAGGATTATAGTGGTGCAGGAGAATTTTCTAGGGTTTTGGGAGAGGGAGAGAGAGCTCTTCTTCTTTTTTTCTTTTGGAGGAGAGAGAGAGGAAGTTATGAAATGGGAAGGAAATGTGAGTTTAGGGAGTTGGGCTGCCCCCTAGTAAAATTTGGGCTGCCCCCTAGTAAAATCTCCACTTTCTGGGCTGCCCCCTAAGTAAGTGCTGCCCCATAGTAAAAGTGGTGGTGCCCCTAAAAAAAACCTAACTTTTAACCTGTTCATTTTTTATCCTTGGACTAGAATAGTAATGAAGTACATGCATGGTGGAAGCAGAGTGATCCTGATTTTATGTTCTATTTTCCTGATACACTTACTTTTAGCATTTTTAGTAAGTTAATTTTAATGGCTAAAGTTCAGTATATTGGATTTTGGAACCTTTTCAGTTACGATAAGAAACTCTATTGATTCTGATGGAAATTTCATTCCTGTTCAGTAATAAATTTCTAAAATAGGTGGGTACTTTCTTAGCCCAGTGACAAAAAGTCTGATTGCAATTACCTGAAATAAAAGAGCACCTTCTAGCCAGAAATTAGGAGCCTATGGCCTGTTAAACAGATTGCAATCTTTTGGTAAAGACAACTTTGAGGTTAAATGAAAAAAACTATTTATCCTAGATGTACGTTTGAAAATTACAACTTACTAAAACCTGGCGTTGCCACAACTATTAATATAGTCTACTTTTTTCAGTAAAGGAAAAAAGTATACTTCGAATGCTGAGGAAAAAAAGGTCAAAGTAGATAACTAAGGCTTTAAAATTCAGTTGGTATCAGCCGTTTTAATTTTTTCTTACACCATAGCCCAAAACTATCATGGAAAATTGATAATTAACTATCGACAGATATTGCTTAGTATCAGCTACTTTAATAAATAAACCAGTTTCTTCGAAACATTTCCTAAACTGACTTTAATAAAGTTAAAAATAGAAGAAGACGTATGGCAATTCAATAGTAGGATCACATAATTGATAATTGATATCATTTCTTTCAAAAGGGGGTGGATGATACTAAGAATGGTGGGTTGTACTGTAGACTACATTAGACAGTTACTGTGACACCCATTCACCGTATCTCTAGCATACATGTCCAAATTTATTCAAAATTTGGACGAAGTAAGGTTCTGGAGCATGGTAGTTCGATCCTTTTTCTGCTCTCATATTGTTCAGCAACCGAAATATATAATTGCCATCCGTGGCATTTACAAATTTAATAACTTTTTATATGGATAATACACAACAAAATTAGTTATGCTAACTTTATTGGTCGTACATGATAGTGCGACCATATTCATCCCATATTTATGGGAGATGAGGTGTACTTTTCTATCTCCTTTTCTCCGTCGAATTAATCTTTATTCAGGTTATACTATGGAACACATCCTTTGTGATGGTTAGAAATATAGCTTTCACTATACGAAAATTTTGAAACACTGCATGGTTAGATGCCAATGCCTCTCATTAAGGCCTCTATGTAGGATAAATTACCAGATTTTGTTTTATTCGAAATAAATCTCTTTTGAGATACCAGCTTGATCCCCACCTTGAAGCATTTAGTTTCTCGTGCCGTTCATTGTTTCGTTTTTCGATATGATATAGAAATTGCAGTTATAGTATAATAGTAAGGAAGACCAGCAAGCAAATTTGATTGGCATTACTTGATATCAATTTTTTCACCTTGAAGCCACTACTAGTAGATATTAGCTTTGATATTTTGATAGTAATTATACCTAGTAGATATTAGCTCTGATACTTCTACTTCACTAAACTCTGAAGCTAACAATGTGTTTTTAATTGGATACAGAAATTCGATGAATGATGGTGTGTTAAGCTGCGTGCTTCAGTTTCAGGTATCATGTGTTTGTGAAGCTACGGGCTTCGGTTTTGGGTATCTTATGTTTGTGAAGCTGCGGGCTCCGATTAGTGGTATTTTGTTATATTTTGGCACTTTAATCTTTGGTGATGGGGTTGGTATCATGTATCAACTGTGGTTCTATGAACAAGTTTCTTTTTGTTGTTGTATTCGTTGAATATTGTACGAACACGTTTGTTTTTGTTAATGTAAAATGTGTTATAAGTTATTTGATGTTTGTGAGAGTTTTTGAATTTATATTATGTGTTTCTGTAATTTATATTATGCGTGTATCTAGTGACGTAAATAGGAACCAGCGGGAACCAACAACGTAAATGATAATTGATAAACAAGGTCTATTGATGGCTAAAAAACGTCAACAAAAATAACCTATATTGACGGTCATTAATCATCAGCTAGGCCACAATCAGAAAAAGTATGCACCTATATTGACGGTCAAAAAATTGGGTTTAGTTAATGGCTAGAACCGTTAACTAAGTCACTTTAGTTGACGTATAAAAACCGTCAACTAAAGTCACTCCGGCAAACGTCAACTAAAGTGGGGACTTTTGCTGACACTGGCCTAGCTGACGGAAGAAAAACCGTCAACTAATCCCTTTGGTAATAGGAGAAAACCATCACCAAAAGTCTTTTTTTTTTGTAGTGAACACACATAGATTTTAATGATTTCTTCCAAGATAATGATGGAAACGCAATTTCGGAAGACTAGTTCAACGCCATGATAGGCGAAGTCAATGAATTGTTGTTTATGCTTATCTAAGTTTATTTACTTTCCACTTGGAATACATTGGTCATTATATAATCAGTAGTCTAGGTAGTTTACTTTCTTTGAAGCAGTTTTTCAAGTTGTAATAATTGGCATTATGCCAAGTTTAAATATTTAGTAGCATATTAATATATTACTTGTTTTTGTTAATCTTTGAAAGGTATGAACATTGATAATGTCATATGCTTGATAGATAGTGCAACCACTTACACTATGTTGAAAACTAGAAAGTTTTTTTACAACATATGCCTCAAACACTGCCAAGGTGACTACCATTGTTGGACCTATGCAAATTATAGAAGGTTATGGTAAGGTCGATGTTGTGTTGCCAAATGGAACACACTTAGTCATTTTAAATGCATTACTCTAGTAGATATAATAGAAATCTACTCAGCTTTAGGGATATTCGAATGAACAGATTTCATATTGAAAATGAGATATGATATCAAAGAGTATCTTTGTATCACCTCTAATGTTGGAAGCAATAAGCTCACTTTACAAAAGTGCAATAAGCTCACATTACAAAAGTGCATGTTAATCTCCTCGAGACTATATCAAACTACTCTGAATGTAGTAGAATCTCACCCCATCACTAGCAAAAGGCCAGAGGATCCAAGGAATCTAATCCTTTAGCATGAGATATTGGGTCATCCAAGATCGACTATGTTGAGAAAGATTATCAATAATACCAATGGGCATGATTTATCATACCAAAGTCCTACTAAACATATTTGTGCGTATCTTGTTCATAGGGTAAACTCATTACAAGATATTCACTTCTCAAAATTGCTTCTGAATCACCAACATTCCTTGAGAGAATATAAGGTGATATTTGTGGACCAATTGATCTTGCTAACGGACCTTTCAGGTATTTTATGGTTCTAATAGATGCTTCTAGTCCATGGTCAAATGTTTTCTTACTCTCAACTAGAAATTTTGCATTCTCCAAGCTACTTTCTCAGTTGATTAAGCTTAAGACTCATCTTCCTGACAAACATGTTAGAACGATTCGACTTGATAATACAGCTGAGTTAACTTTTCGTACTTTTGATGATTATTGTGCTTCCGTAGGAATAGAAGTTGAACATTTTGTCCCTCATGTTCACACCCAAATTTGGTTTAGCAAAGTCCTTAATTAAGCGCTTTCAGCACATAGCAAGGCCTTTACTCATGCAATCAAACTTACCCGTTTTAGCTTAGGGATATCCATATTACATGCTGCTAAGTTGATCATTGTTAGGCCAACTCCATATCATAAATTTTTACCATCACAACTTGTGACATGCCATCAGCCATAAAAAAGAAAAGAATGTTCTTACAGAACCATTTACCACAAATAAATGGCATAAATTATATTGGGATAATCCCACTCTGTCTCATCTAGATCCTCGTACTACTTAATTTGAAATTGAGGTACTAAGGATATTACATATACAGGAGATTGCAAATTAAATGCCAGATGATGCAGCTAAAGTGATTAAATCATATGTGCCCGCTGCAAATGTGCCAGATCGAATTGATATCCCCATCAAAAAATAGCAGAGTTGCTAATGAATCTACTGCACGCCAGAAGCATAGTAGACCTATAGGTTTGAAAGACTTTGTCCCTAGAAATAAAAAATATCCAAGTAATGCACTTAAGGAGATTACACATAACGCTCAAGAAGAGGTCATGAATGACAGATCCATACTCTCTGAAAACCTAGAAGAGGTTATTGTCTTAGAAAAGACACAAGCCCAAGAAGAGGCTTAGGTAGCTAAAAGAAAAAAGATCTGTATATTTTATACATATATAAGAGAGGTATGGGATCGCAAAGATGTAAAAATAGATGAGATACTCTCATTCTCAGTAGCTACAGAAACATCTAAAGGCATTGATGACACTGAACCACGTAGCATCGATGAATGTCGACAAAGAAAAGATTGGCCAAAATGGAATGATGCTATTCAAGCAGAATTGGATTCTCATAATAAACATGGAGTGTTCGGACCTATATAGTACAAAATAAAATCGCTCAATTTTAGGCACGATTAGTGGCACAAGGGTTTTCTCAAAGACCCATGATTGATCACGAAGAGATACATTCTCTCGTAGTGGATGCAACAACATTTTTATTATTTGATAAGTCTGACATTTGACAAAAAATTGGACATAAGACTTATGGACGTTGTAACAAACTATCTATATGGTGACTTAGATAGCGATATCTATATGCAATCCCAGATGGATTTAACCTACCCATCTCAAAAGCTAAGAACATGCATTCCATAAAGCTAGGACATTGATTATACCATTTGAAACAATCCGCAAGGATGTGGTACAACTGTCTTAGTGAATATATAAAAAGGAACGGATATCAGAATAATCATATATGTCCATCTGTCTTCCTAAAGAAATCTAAGGAGGGTTTTGCTATAGTTGTATTATATGTCGATGACATAAACTTGATTGGGACAAGACATGAAATCAATGAGACTGCAAACTATCCGAAAAAGGAGTTCAAGATGAAAGATCTCGGAGACACAAAATATTATCTCAGATTACAAATTGAGCATTGAACTAATAGAAGTTTAATGCATCAATCCAAATACACAAAAAATATATTAAAACAGTTCAATATGGATAAAGCTCATCCCCATAGCACTCCAATGGTTGTTCAATCTTTAGATGTCAATAAAGATCCATATCGTCCTAAGGGCGACAATGAAATGGTTCTAGGACCCGAAGTATCGTACCTTAGTGCCATCGGGGCATTAATATATCTATCACAATGTATAAGGTCAGACATATCATTCTCTGTAAATCTATTGGCTAGATATAGTTCAGCGCCAATTCGTAGATATTGGAATGACATTAAACATGTGATAAGATACCTTCATGGAACGACCGACATAGGATTATTTTTATACTTGTCGTTTATCTGACATCGTGAATCTAGTTGGCTTTGCAGATTTGGGTTATTTATCTGATCAACATAAAGGTTGTTGACAAGTTGGATATATGTTTCTTAATAACAATGCAGCTATTTTTTGGCATTCAACAAAATAGACAATGGTTGCTACCTCCTCAAATCACTCAGAAATATTGGTTCTCCATGAAACAAGTAGAGAATGTATTTGGCTGAGATTGTTGGTTCAATACATTCGTAGCTAGTGTCACCTTTCTTCTATCACAAATACTCCAACTGTTATTCATGAGGATGAAGTACATGTAGGCAACTCTAGAGGAAGGTGAATAGAGTTTATGACGAAAATTATCAATTAAAAAATAAACTCTTCCACCAACAGTAAATAATCAGAGTAAATGCAAAAATAATAAAGAGCAAAAGAACATACGCAAATACAGCCAATTTTAACCTGGTTTCCCTCGTGGAAGACTTGTCCAGGCCTGAGAACTCTAGCTCAGGATTGAAATCCACAATTTGTGAAATAGGGTTACAACCACATGCCTTTTCACAGAAGAGCATGCCAAACTTCATTCAATGATCGTTGTGGCAAAACTTGGACTTTTTCAAGTGACTTACAACTTCTTGCACTTGAAACTTCTAGCTGAATCGTACTGAGCAACTTGGACGGTTGGAAAGTTTGAATGCTAAGTAGATGGGAAGGTAAGGCTCTTTAATATATAGGCTATGTAAGAGAAGAAGAAGAGAAGATTGGATGGTTTGAAATGAAAAAAACCAAGGCATATTTATAGGGTTCGGGGTAGGCATAATTCAGCCCGAATTCTGTGTAGAATTCAAATTTTTGTCCGTTGGACAACTAGCAGTGATCAAGACATAAAAATCATCATCCTGTAATTTAGGGGGCAGAGTTCGGCCCAAACTCTGTGTGAAGGCAGAGTTCGGCCTCAACTCTGTCTCCTATGGACAAAATGTTCTAAGTGGGCTTCTGGATGAGTGGGCTGATTTAGATATTGGCTAAGTAAACCTATAAGGCTATGTATAGCCTAAAGTTGCTCAGTATGACCCAACGTACATCATCCTATACTCAAAAACAATAAAAAAATACAGACTCCAGTATACACAAAATAGTAAATCTTCAGACAGCTGTAGTCTTGAACCAATGAGCGAAGTTGATTGATTTCAAGCTTGATGTGTCAAATTGGACTATGACAAATATTGTTTTGTTAATTTTCAAGATTAGGTTGATTGTGATCCGGTTTGGGCCAACAATCTCCCCCATTTTGATAATTGACAAAACATGATATTTGCATGTCTCAATATTCATACCTGGACACATTATGGCTCCCCCGTACTTGAACAAATTTGCTCCCCCGTAAACTGTTATTTCCTGTGACAAGTTCTCATCCAAGTATATATATCCAAGTATATATAAATTATAGTGCTAAGGCAAATATCAAGTGCTCTCCCCCTTTTGACAAACATCAAAATGGAGACAAAAGAGAGAAGCAATATAGATACCATCCACATAATGAAAGATAACATGCAAGTAGTAGTTCTAAATAAGAGCAAACTGAGCCATAGAGTTTTAAAAACATAAAGACATAAGCAAAAAAAAATATAGTGCCAAAATAAAAAATAGTCCTAAGCATCAGTGGCAATACAAAGGCCATATCCATCAAGGAGCATGTGAAGGCCCCGCACTATCGGAACCGGTATGACGGGGATCAACAAATGTAGAGGTCAGATCAAGGTAGCAACGAACCCAAGAATCGTCAATGCGATAACCGTCGTGGGACAGATCACGCATCATCGGAATCGGCATTGTCGGATGGAAGGCCATGGAGTACTGAATGTCATGGATGGAGTTGCTGAGCGCACTCATCTGCAGTATGGTGCGATAGTCCATCTGCGTCCAGCGGTCATCCATCTCAGCCCAGCGTTCGTCCTCTAAACGGAAGGGATCATGAAGCATAGTCTGAATAGAGTCTAGGGTAGCAGTGGACTTGGGAGCAGGAGAATCAGGAGCATCAAAGGGTGCAGGAGAGTCTGGCTCCTCAGCAGCATCAGACTCAGAGGAGGCGACAACAGTAACTGTTCTCCTTGCCTTGGTCAGATAGGCAGAAGGGGACAAGGACTGACACTGATCTAATGGGACATGAAAGGCATAAAAGATCAAAGGAAGATACATGGTATAAACCAAGGATTTTGGTTTATGCCTAGCACGAATCATCCAATCCATCATCGTGCGAGGAAAGTTGAAAGGGACGCAAAAATATAGAAAGAAGAGAGCAGTGATTTCAAAGTAAGTGACTTCATCAGTCGATCCGGCTTACGGTAAGACCAAAGAAAAGATAATGCGATGAAGTTCGTAAAAGTGATTGTTGAGATATTTAGCCTTGAGTTTTCGAGGAGGAGCATTCGGAGTGCAAATATCTGTTGGCCCAATGATTGTATCATATTTTTGAATATGGTTAATCTGTTAAGTTTAGCATTTCATTATCACTAATTTTTATACTATTGATATAGCATTTCTACTTATACTTATACCTTTGGTGATATGTGCCTATTGGTTTACTTATTAGTAATATAAGCTTATTTATCTTAAATTTAATCGGGTTGCCAAAATCAAAACTATGTATATTGCTTTGTCCTAATGTGCATTAAACTTATACTTATACTTAAACTCAATGTGGACTTATACTTAAACTTATACTTTGGTGATATGTGCCTTGGCACTTATACTTAAACTCAGCATTGTCCTAATGTGCATTAAACTTATCATACTTGCTACTATGTATATTGCTTTGTTCGTCTAATCTGTACATGCAGAAAAGCAATAAATAAGATCAATGTGGACATATGCAATGAAGAAATCATGGCGGGCCAAAGACGACGGATCCCACAAGATTTCTCTGAACCACCCGACGACATCTCCGGAGCCACGCACTCGGGTGTCGAGGGAGAAGCACCCCTCGTCGGGGATTCAGGAGAGAAGCCCCCGAAAGGTATTCAGTTTTCATAAACTGGATATCTTTGGATAGCTGCCGCCAAGGGAAAAAGCCAACATCTATCAAAGAAAGAAGCCAAGCCAAGCCATCATCATTTCAAGACTCTGAAGAAGCCTGCTTCTACTACAGTATATTTGGAGTCTGTAATGAGTCTTAGGAATCATTGTAAATACAAAAAATAGATGGCAAAATCGAAAGCTAGGGTAGAAAATAATCTAGGACAATCTTCGAAATCCTGGCGGATAATCCGGCGGATCTCCGCGGAAATTCGACGAAAGATCCGAATGGTCTCACAGAATACCTTCTGTGAGTGTTCGGATTATCCGGCAGAAAACCGCGAAATTTCGGCAGGTTTTCCGCCATATGACCGTTTTGTTAGCCCAATGATTATATCATATTTTTTATTGTGGCTACTCAATTAAGTTTAACATATCGACGTCACTAATATTCATGTAATCATTATCTTGTTGATTGCCTACTTAAACTTAGCATTGTCCTAATGTTAGCATTATCCTAAATATTCTATATTATATTACTATGCTTGTATCATATTATTCTGTTTACCTAACATGTTCTTATAGACATACAGTAAGCATGATCAAATTTTGTCAAACCAGGACATATGCAATAGAGAATTATTGATGGGCCAAAGACGGTGTGGGGAAAGCGCCCAAAAATTATTCAGATTTCCAAATCTGTTTATCTTTGGACGAATGCCTTCAAGAAAAAAGGCATCCTCAAGTCTGCTCAAATATTTAAAGAAAGGCGCCATCAAAGGGCTCTTGGTTTTCCTATTTTATCAATGTATTTTTCATATTTATTGAGTCTAGGAATATGATATAAACTGTATCGTACTGACAAATAGGCTACCCAAGAAATATTTTCAAAATACCCTTTTATTTTGAAAACAAGCCCACTTACAAAAGCCCAAATTACTTCCTAACTGCTTGACTTTTCAAAAAGCCCAAAACCAAATTTGTAAAACCCTAACAGAACCCTAGCAGAACTCGGCCCGAATTCGGCCAGAGTTCGTTTAGTGAAAGTTGCTTTTTGAACTTGGTCTTCCTGCAGTTACGGATCCCAACGAGATTTTCTCATAGAGTTCTGCCCGAATTCTGCCCGAATTCTGTCAAAATTCTGCCTTTGGAAAAACTATAAATAGAGAAGAATTTCGATCATTTCAATTCACTCATTCACTTTTATACCTCTTCTATATAAGCCTACTACTTCTTCCAAAGTGTTCTGAGCTTTTATTTTCAAATCCCAAGCCAGTTACAATCCTCTAGTCGATTTGCCAGTACGGTACGGTCTAGAAGTTTCAGAGTGGTTGTAATCAGAGGCTTGATTGAAGTTAGACACTTCACAATTGAAGTTGGTCGAGTACTTCGGATCAAAGCTCGCGTTGTAGAAGTTGCAAGAACTTCGGATGAAAACTTATGGTAATTTTCTATAGTAGATTCAACTGGAAACTAGAGTTCTTCCGACTGGACTAGTCCTCACAAGAGGAAAACCAGTATACATCCTTGTGTTTGCGTTTTCTTTCTACTCTCTAATTTTCATTTACATATCTGTGTATATTATCTATGATCTTGTTACTAACATTTTTAAATAGCTAAATTCCGCTGCCTACTCTATTCACCCCCCCTCTAGAGTATTGTGCTTTACAACTCGTTTCTACAATCGATCCTACAATTGGTCTCAGAGCGGGTTCTCTTTATAAAGGTAATATATTCTGATCCTAATTGTTTCTATAATTGGTATCAGAGCCAGTGCTACAACTAGAGAGGGGGTGCTTGGTATATAGATATTGCTGCTCATACCAATTGCTCCTACAATTGGTATCAGGGCAAGTGCTCTTTCTAGAGATATTATTGCAGGTGTTCCTTATAGAGATATTATTGCTTATACCAATTGCTCCTTTAATTGGTATTCTAGCAAGGACTCTATTATTTGGCTTAACATCCTTGGAGCAGATCCTCATTACCAGAGCGGGTTATACAGATAAAGCGAGGTAATATTGTTATTATATTACAGCTGTTACATAGATCACAGTATCACATATGGCAAGTATGTACTTCACAAGTGAAGAGCAATCCTCAAATAGACCTCCACTATTTGATGGAACAAACTATGGTTATTGGAAAACACGGATGAGCTTATATCTGAAGTCTCTAGATTTTGACTTATGTTCAATTGTTGTAAATGGCTACAAAAAGCCTACTATCACTTCTATTCTCACATCGTCTATAATCAACAAGCCTTATTATAGTTACACGGAGGAAGAGAAGAAGTTAGCTAGCCTTGATGCAAAAGCTATGCATATCCTTTATTGTGTTGTAGACACAAATGTATTTAATCTTATTAATGCTTGCACAACATCTCATAAAATTTAGAAAGTTTTTGAAGCTACTTATGAGTGCAGGTATGAAAGCAAAGCTAGCAACTCCAGAGAGAAGGATAGTCTTCATAATGATATAAATATGTACATGACAAAATTGGGATTTAAGGTACAACACAATCCCTTATACGAAGAAGAGCCTATATGAGACAACATCAACAAGGTAGGCCACATCCAAGAAGATTGTACTACTACAAGAAAGGAGAGTCACTACGAACAATCAAATGAAGGAAAATCATCGTCTCACAAGCATACTAGCACGAGCATATGGTGTGAAAGCGAAGCAAGAGATTCTGAAGAAGAAGAAGAAGAAGAAGAAGAAGAAGAAGAAGAAGAAGAAGAAGAAGAAGAAGAAGAAGAGAGACCTCATAAAGATGCAAATTTATGCTCAATGGCATTATCTAATGAGGTACAAAATAATTCCCTTCTTGAAGAGAATAAATTTTCTTATAATGCGTTATCTGATGCTTTCAGTGATCTATTAGAAGAACACAAAAAAGTATTAGATAAGTATAAGCAAGCTAGAAATGATATTCTATCCTATAAGCGTGAGATTGAAAAGCTTACTTGCTTATTGAATGATGCTAGAAATAGTTCTCCTTCTGATAATTCTCCTGAGATTTCCATACTAAAGTTTAGATTGCATGAGGCACTTGATTGCAGCGAGAAAAGCACTCAAAAAAATGCTAAACTTAAGGAAGAACTAGAATCAAAAAAGAAGAAGTATTCTATTGCTTTATATAGAATTGATGCTCTTTCTGCTAAGGATGATGAGATCTGTGCTAACTCTAAAAAGTTAGAGATTAGACTGGAAAAGCAGGTAGTACAACCTACGACTTAGTCTAACACAAGACACTTAGCACATCACAAAGTCACACACGTCAAATCTTTTATAAAAGAAGCAAGCAAAGCTAAAGCTTCACACAACCATGCTTTCTATTACAAGTATCCACGCACATCATATCACACCACTGCACGTTCTCATACTGTTGCACATAGTACTAATATTAATTCTTTCTGTCATTATTGTGGTTTGAATGGACATGCTTCTAATCATTGTCAGATTACACTACCAAAATACATGGATTTATCGACGGCCTTATCCGTCGGTAATCCGTCGCCAAAAATAAATACCGACGGATTATCGATGGATATTTTGGTAAAACAGCCGTCGGGAATAATCTCGTCGCTAAAACATATCCGTCGCTACTCCGTCGCTCAGCGACGACTTAGCGACGGAATCCCGTCGGCGCATCTAAATATATATAGCGACGGATTACCGACTAGCTTTCGTCAAAACATGTATCAGGATATAGGGTTAGCGACGGAAAACTCCGTCGCTAACCAGTCGGCAAAACCGTATCCCTGATTTTTTGATACCCAATATTCGTCGCTAATCCGTCGTAACTTTGTCGGCAAAAGCGTATCAGAGATTTTCTGATACCCAATTACCGACGGACATTCCGTCGCTAAACCGTCACTCAATGTAAAATTCTCCAGGTAGCGACGGATATTACGTCGCCAATCCGTCGATACATTAAATTCCTACAGTTAGCGACGGATAGTCCGTCGGGACTTTGTTGCCAGTCCGCCGTAAGTTAGTCGCCAATCCGTCGCTAATGCTAAAATTTATGGACATCAAACAACATCAGTTCGACGGATCGTCCGTCGCCAATCCGTCGCTTTATTGAAATGCTCCAGGTAGCGACGAATTTTACGTCGCCACTCCGTCGCTAACCTCAGTTTCTCCAGTTAGCGACGGACTATCCGTCGCTGAGTGGTCGCCAGTCCGCCGTAAGTTAGTCGCCAATCCGTCGCGAAAGCTAAAATTTCTGGACATCAAACAGCATCAGGTCGACGGATCGTCCGTCGCCAATCCGTCGCTTTATTGAAATGCTCCAGGTAGCGACGGATTTTATGTCGCCATTCCGTCGCTAACCTCAGTTTCTCCAGTTAGCGACGGACTATCCGTCGCTGAGTGGTCGCCAGTCCGTCGCTAACTGCTAATTTTTGAAAAAAAAATACTGCAAACAGACTCTTTCCTGTTTATACAACACATCCAACACAATATCAAACATGCAAAATATCCATATACAACACCATATATCCATATCCAACACGAATATCCAACGTATCCAATATCCAACACCATATATCCTTATGCAAAATATCCATATCCGACACCAATATCCAACGTATCCAATATCCAACAAAATATTACCAACACAATATATCCAATATCCAACATTAAATTATCCAAACATAAAAAAATATCCGAACATACTCAGTATCCAAATGTCTACAAAACCAACAACATAAACAAAATCAAACCCCGTCCGTCGGATCGTCTCGTGCTCGTGCCGCTGCATCCGCTTTGCGTATGTACTCCTCCACCGTGTGTGCCGGCACTTGGGACAAGACATGGTCTGGAAGCGCGCGTAGCTGCTCTGGCGACATCATGTCAAGGAGCGTCAAGATGGTGTTATCCGATACGATGCGGGCGTCCGTAGAGCGGTTAAACGAAAGCCGTTCGGGGGAAGAAGGACCAGGTCGATCCGAAGTACCGGCAGCAGCAGTAGACGGATCGGGAGCAGACGGACCGGGAGCAGACGGACCGGGAGCAGACGGATAGTGCCCCAACACTATCGCCCGTAAATCTGACACCGCGGAGGTCAGAGTCGCAAGCTGCGCCCTCACATCGTCAACCGGGGGCGCTGGGGGAGGCGAAGGCGGTGGATATCTCGGGGACGGCTGCAACGAGGGCGCCATGGAACCTAAGCCGTAGACGCGCCCTTTCCTAACGCCGCCGACGGATTCTACGAACACGTCGTCGTAGCGAGCGGCCATAGAAGAGTGCGTCTGGGTGGGCGTCGTTTCGCCGACATTCTCGGAAGGGGGCTCGATCTCAAGCCGACTAAGTGCCTCACGATACGCAGCCTATCCAATGAATATGTTTATACTATAAGTTTTCCTAAGTTATAATCTAAATCCTATGTTTTCCTAAGTTATAGTCTGAATCCTAAGTTTATCTAATTAACTTAACAATAATTATATTTCTAACATAAATCTCATAAACGTAAGTACTTACATCAGTCTCCTCGGCCCTCGTGTCGACGAAGCTCCCGTCCTTCCGCCTCTTGTGCGTATGCACGAATACATCGTGAGCGGTGACCGTCTCCGCCTCTTTCCCCTGCTTCACCGCCCGTTGGGCCTGTATACGTAGAATTTAATTAACTTCGTATATTAACAGTACGAAATTAAATAATAGAATGAATTTGAATTTGTGCTATCTCACCAAATCTGCACGCGTCAATACGTGGGGCCTTGATCCCCCCGTATGCAGAACCGCGACCTGTCGATTAGCCTTAGCTTTCTCCGATTTCAGCTTGAACTGCGGAGTATCCATCTTCTCCAACATCTGCTCATAGTACTCCGCCCGGATCCAGTCCTTCCTCGTATGCGCCGTACGAAGGTCGTACACCGCATCCCGTATCTTCTTCCCGGCGGCGGCTTTGTAGGTCCTGCGGATCGCCTCCTCGCGATGGGGGGCCACCAGAACGTCCTCTGACATACAAATTCAAATATCACGTAATAAAAAATTTAATGATTTAAAGAATAATTAATAATTCACCGACGGATTTATACCCTCATCTTGTCGAGCCAGACGTACTTCATGTCCTGAGGCACCTCAGAAAAATTAAGGTAGGGGCCATGGTAGTTATCCCGGATAATGCGCCCTAGAATCCGGGCATCATCCCACGGGAAAAACCTATAAAGAAGCAACGACTGGATTATTAACTTGAATAAATGAAACAAATTTAATAAATTAACTTAAATTTACTTACGATTCACCAGCGGGCCATAGCTCTCGTCGGAACTCGCCCACCAGCCTCTCTGGTGGCGTCGGGGGATCCGCGGGTCCGCGCACGTACTCCCCGGT
>JANAVB010041620.1:7055212-7302712 GCA_029216955.1 Iris pallida | reverse complement strand
CTAGGTCCTACATTTTGATTTACAAATATTTTAGATTTTATTGTTACCTAATGATTTTGTAGCACATATGGATAAATGTAATTCATACATCTTATACCGTATGCTACATTGTTCTAAGATTTTTTTTAAGTCCATAGAATATTTTTTATTTCATATTGCACTAATTCTTCTTAAATCCTCGGTTATTAAAGAAGATATTGGTTTTGGGTACAAGCCTACAAAGGGTCTGTCTGTCACCACGACTACGGTCGAAGCGAAGTGGTACTTAAGTGTTCCCTGGTGAACCTCCGTTAGCTGGGATAGTACCTCTACAGCTAACCCAAGATTGATCGACGCTTTTTAAACTAAAGATTTATTGAGATCTAGTTGGAATTATTATCTGATGGATTTTGAATTTTAGATTTGATGGATAATATTCTCTCATTATATTTTTACAAAAGGTAGCATATGTTGATCTATAATGTCGATTGTGAGATTATATAGCATAGATCAATTTATGTCATCTTTTGACTTATACGATTATTCATCATGCTAATTTGAAATATCTTTTGATTGTTTTATTTTTATATGTTTATTTAATGGATATTTCTTCTTTTGTCTAAAGATGATTTTCGTATTCATGACTACTCATTGAATATTATGGTCTTGTGATTTCATCTTCAACTTGTGTAATATTCAATGATTTTGAGCTTTATATTATTATCTTCTTATTCAAGTTACTTACTGTCTACAACAGTAATTCTTTGTAGGGGAGAAGTCATGCATATTGAATGTCTCTCTCTCTCAAAGCATTTCTTTTCTTTAACCCTACGGTTGTCAGGAGGATACCGTGCTAAGGCTTTAAAAGGAAAGAAACGAACTTTGATAAGAAGACCTAATATTTTTGGATTAATTTTCTACTTTTGAAAATATGTCTCTGAATTTTATTTTAAAATTTTGTCAATATTATTATTTTTGGATATAGCCATGTAAAGGTGGAGCAGTTAATTGTTTCAAGTTAATTATCCCCTTGACATGCCATATATCTAGAATAAACTTTTTGTTGGACATTTATCTAGTTTTATTTGTTCAAATAAATTTATTTATGATTTATGGATTCTTTTATTGAAATTATTTTCGTGATTCGAATCGCCAGCTTTAAGACTGAGGACTAAATGGACGCATTCGAACATTTACTAAGACAGTTTTTCATAATAAATTCCATATTTTTGAAAAGTTTTTTTTATTTTTGATTTATTGAATCTGTCCGGTACTCAAATGTTATTATTAAAGACAGTTTTCAAAATCTTTTAATGTCTTAAAATATTTTATATATATATATATTGGAGATATATTTTGTTTGTTCATCTTTAAGCGTTTGTTTATTGTATATCTCTTTTTCTGTCTAAAGATGATATTTGTTTTGAGTTTGGAACTTTATGTGCATTTGATCAAAGGAAAGAAAAGATGCATATCTTGGATATCCCTTAGATCTTGTGATTGTTTATCTATTTTATGCATATTAATTATTTTTAAACTATATACGCATATTTTAAGGGGGAGCAAATTAATTGTTTCAATTTTTGTATGCCCTTAAATATGTAGTATACCTAGTTCATCATGTACATATATTCATACTTAAAATATCTTGTTGAGTTGTTCATGATATTTGGATTTGTATTAGATGAGAGAATATATGATTATTATTATTTATTTTTAATTCTCTCATTTGTGTTTCTAAAAGTTATCATGCCGAAATTAATTTAATTTATTGTTAATCCTTTTTGAGTTTAAACTGATTTGGCATTTCTTTTTGAGGTTTTATCTCAAAGTTCATGATTATCTATATTTAGACTGATCATACTTTGCGGGGGAGCTTTCAAGTCGACTGAATTTCTCCTTCTCAAGTATTTTGTCTTCATTGCCTTCATGTTTATCTAATGGATATTCATATATCATGCTAAGGTAATTGAATTCAAATGCATGGACTTTGGTATAGATTTTGCATAGAATATAGTATATTTATTTTTTATTTATTTTTTGATGATTATACTCTTTATGGAATTGATTCACTAATTTGTATGGGCAAATTATGAATCATATTTTTTTGTGATCATTGTTAAAAGTCTCATTATTTTTTTGATTCTTTTATATACTAGATCTGCGCATTTCTATTCCTTATGATTTATTTATGACCAATGATTGATTCCTATAATATTGATATATTTTTTGGTCAAATGACATTCAAAACATATTTCATTTTTTGATTTCTAGTTGGTAAACAATGTATTGCGTGATTTCAATGTTTTTAAGTTCAACTAACTATGTTGTGTTTTGATAAGTTTTTTATACTTTAATTTGTAATTTTATAAACTTGTTACACTGTTCTCCTAATCCTTGATTATGATTATTTTTGCTTTTCTCCTTTACTTATGCTTGAGTTCATTTTAGCTCTAATTACGGGGGAACTTATTTTTGATCATGTCAAAAGGGGAGAAATAAGTTTAAGTCAGCACACAATATTCTATTATTATGTGTTTATTAGTGATACATTCATCTATTGTATATATATTAAACTTAAAAGATTTGCCATAATAAAAAAGGGAAAGATTGTTAGCCCAATGATTATATCATGTTTTTTAATATGGCTAATCAATTAAGTTTAACATATCGACGTCACTAATATTCATGTAATCATTATCTTGTTGCTTGCCTACTTAAACTTACCATTGTCCTAATGTTAGCATTATCCTAAATGTTCTATATCATATTGCTATGCTTGTATCATATTATTCTGTTTGTCTAACATGTTCTTATAGACATGCAGTAAGCATGATCAAGTTTTGTCAAACCAGGACATATGCAATAGAGAATTATTGATGGGCCAAAGACGGTGTGGGCGAAGCCCCCGAAAGGTATTCAGATTTCCAGATCTGTTTATCTTTGGACGACTGCCGTCAAAGAAAAAGGCATCTTCAAGTCTGCTCAAATATTTGAAGAAAGGCGTCATCAAAGGGCTCTTGGTTTTCCTATTTTATCAATGTATTTTTCATATTTATTGAGTCTAGGAATATGATGTAAACTACATCGTACTGGCAAACAGGCTACCCAAGAAACGTTTTCAAAATATCCTTTTATTTTGAAAACAAGCCCACTTACAAAAGCCCAAATTACTTCCTAACTGCTTGACTTTTCAAAAAGCCCAAAAACTAATTTACAAAACCCTAACAGAACCCTAGCAGAACTCGGCCCGAATTCGGCCAGAGTTCGGCCAGAGTTCGTTTAGTGAACGTTGCTTTTTGAACTTGGTCTTCCTGTAGTTACGGATCCCAACGAGATTTTCTCATAGAGTTCTGCCCGAATTCTGCCCGGATTTTGTCAGAATTTTGCTTTTAGAAAAAACTATAAATAGAGAAGGATTTCGATCATTTCAATTCACTCATTCACTTTCATATCTCTTCTCTATAAGCCTACTACTTCTTCTAAAGTGTTCTGAGCTTTCATTTTCAAATCCCAAGCCAGTTACAATTCTCTAGTCGATTTGCCAGTGCGGTACGACCTAGAAGTTTTAGAGTGGCTATAATCAGAGGCTTGATTGAAGTTAGACACTTCACAATTGAAGTTGGTCGAGTAATCGGATCAAAGCTCGCGTTGTAGAAGTTGCAAGAACTTCGGATGAAAACTTGTGGTAATTTTCCATAGTGGATTCAACTGGAAGCTAGAGTTCTTCCGACTGGACTAGTCCTCACAAGAGAGAAACTAGTGTACATCCTTGTGTTTGTATTTGCTCTCTACTCTCTACTTTTCATTTACATATCTGCGATATATTATCTGTGATCTTGTTACTAACATTTTTAAATAGCTAAATTTTGCTGCCTACTCTATTCACCCCCTTCTAGAGTATTGTGCTTTACAACTCGTTCCTACAATCGATCCTACACGTTTGCATTCCAACGGTCGGATTTTACAAATGATTGATCCCAACGGCTCTATTTATAGTCGCTGGACTATACAGGCGGAAGATCCGGCGGATTTTTGCAGAAATTCGGCGGATGATCCGTCAGCCTGTGAAAGTTGTATTATTGCACTTTCCTTTGCTTTGGTTATAAATAGCCTTGAACCCCTTCATTCAAGGTTGATGCTTTGAGCCTAAAAATTTCTAAACCACCAAAGCCTATCCACAAACAACTCTACAATGCTTTCATTTGTCATCCACAAATTGTGTTAGAGTTATTGAGTTGAAAAGTAAGATCTTCATCTTATTGTATAAGGAGATCAAAACCTATTGTGAAAGGTTGAAGTTGGAGAGTCTTCGTATCCAAACTCTCGGTTGAAGTTGGAGAGTCTTCGTATCCAAACTCTCGGTTGAAGTCGGAGAGGCCTTCGGATTAAAGCTCTCGTGTAAGAAGTTGGCGAGTTCTTCGAATCCAAACTCGTGTGTAACTATTTATTCAAATAGTGGATTAAAGTCGGAGAGAGTTCCGGGACTGGAGTGCCTCTTGGAAGGATACCAGGATATATCGTGTGTCGGTATTGTTATTGCTTCTTCTCTTGCATTTATATTTTTAAATTGCCCATTAGCTTATGCTAAGTGCTTGATTAGCTAGCTTGACCCTATTCCCCCCCTCACGATGTCAATGTATAGCCAAAACGAATACTCAAACCTTCGTCCCTAGTATGGACTCGCAGGTTTGATCAAACTACTAGCCCTCATCCCTAGTGTGGACTCGCAAGCTAGCATCACCCTCGTCCCTAGTGTGCACTCACAGGTGTGAACCATGTACTACTGACCCTCGTCCCTAATGTGGACTCGCAGGTTAGCATCACCCTCGCCCCTAGTGTGGACTCGCAGGTGTGGACCAATAACTACTAACCCTTGCCCCTAGTATGGACTCACAGGTTAGCTTTAAGATTTTAAGACAAGGAGGTAAAGTAGTTCAATTTATGACTTCTTGACCCATGGCACGACTCAATCAAGGCTAAAGTGAATACGACCAATAAGACACAAAGCTAACTGTGAACACGGTCTACAAAGCAATGATACAAATATACAAACATGATATGAAAGATATATGTCAATAATATGAGAAAAACTGGAGAATAATAAAAAAACAGTACATGTAAATAAAGCTGTGTACACTACAATAAAAATTCCCTTTAATGACGCTTGATAAGGGGATTTAATGACGGCTGATAAAGAAGCGTCATCAAATTTCAGCAAGACTGTAATCTATGACGGTTATCTATAAAAGCGTTATTGAATGTCTATAAGTGGTACGAGCGTTATGGAAAAAACACAAATTTTAAGTCGAAATCTTGACTCTCCCGCACTTACTCCCGCACTTAAGTCAAAAAGCCCCTTCTCCCGCACTTACTCTCTTTCTCCTTCTCTCTCTCCTGCCGCTCCCCAACTCCCTTCCGGCGCTCCTGAACTCCTCTAAGCCCGCTCCAGCGCTCCCGATCAACTCCCCTCAGCCCGCTCCCCGCTCACCGTGCCCCAACTCCCCTCAGCCCGATCAACTCCCCAAGGTTTGTCCTAAATTTTTTCTTATTTTGTGCCCTAATTTCTGCCTCGATTTGATTTTAGTAAAATGCCCTAATGCCTCGACTTGATTTTAGTAAAATGCCCTAATTTTGACCTAGTTTCCATTTCCTAGTTTTCGAAAGATGGCTGAAATATCTTTGAATGCATGTTTGGAAATCTTTGAAAGAATTTTCTTTTTTTACTAATTTTTGTGGCATTTTCTTCGTCCGCGCATTTGTTCATCTTCTTGTTTCTTTCTTTGTTGGTTCTTGCAGTGTGGAAGGGTGTTAATTCCATTGCTTTCGGACGAATACTTACAAGTTCAACTTCATGGAGACACGTTCGGGTAGCAAGGTTTGTTTTGGTTCATGGAGACATGTTCTTTTTAATTGCCCTATTTTCTAGAAATCATGGACAAGAAAGAGATCAATGTCCCTGTAACGTCGTGTATGACACATGTTGAACACGACATTTTTATACTCGAAATTACTCCAGGTCACGCAGAAATCGGTACCGTGTCTGTGTATGTGCCATATCATATTGTCTTTAAATCAAGTCCTATTCTTATTAGATTAAATTACTCCAGGCAATAAAACTTATTTTTTACAGTATGCACGTTGCTCATGCATTGAGGGTGGGATGGATCTTTGACATCAATATATGCAATTATTTGACTGTACATCTTTAGATTAAATGATATCGGTCATGTTGGATGTGAGCGTTGAGCAACTTTTTTTTTAGGTTTATTTAACCCTCTTTTGTAGTTATGTAGATGATTCATATAATGGTTGATTCCAGAATTCAGCTCATATAAAACCTAATTTTGGGATTCAAGTACAACACATAACCATCACTAATGTGAACTGCCATTTTTCCCAAATCCTGAGAACTGTATTGGGCTGAATTCTGGGTTATATACTCTAATAACTGAGGCTGTTTACACAGACTTCCTCACCCTGCTTTATACCTTCCTGCACACATGTTTCCCCACACACTCTCACATTTTCTGTCACTCACACACTCACTAACACACACATGCCTACACTGTTCAGCCCTTCGACACACACACAAGCACTCATGATTCACACACACATATATTCACTGTCACCTCATTCTAAATTCTGAGAAGAAATTGTTCCCCTCATGTTGATCCTCACACTCTCATGTGTAGACACACACAGGCCTGTAGGTTATACCCTGTTTTCCCCTATGTAAACACACACACATTTTCTTGACATACCTAATTTCCCTCTATGTTATGTATATATGTATGTATATATAGATGATATCTAACCTAGTGAATATGTGTAATGTGATGGTTAATGTGAAAGGAACAAATGCAATTGCCTATGTGAATGTGATATACACATGTGAGTATGATGTATATAGCCTAATGTGGAATGCTATAGATATGGCACTTGCCTATATAGCTACTCTATACATATGTATATTTACACATATGTGAAATGTGGGAATTGCACATTTGACATTTTGTAATATATATTCTTACATATTTTGACATTTTGTTACCTTTTATACTCGTATGCACATATAGGGAATTGTAAACCATTTTCTGTTTTGTAATAACGAAATGAACTATTCCTAAGTCATGTTCTTCTTCTTTTTTAACTCTAGCAATTAAAGTTATATTCTGTAATCAACCTTCTCCACTTTCATGAGTCTGAATTTATTGGCCATATCTACTTCACATTGGCCATTCTGGAATCAATCTTCTCCGCATTCAGCTTGAAATGAAACTTTCAAGTTACAATCACTTACTCGGTGTTTTGCTTTATTATACAGTGGAATAGATCATGGATGACAAAGCACCTATTATCGGAAGAATATAGAGCCGGAGTTGATGAATTTATTGAGCATGTTAAAGCTAGTGGGGATGATCTCGACTTCGTTAGATGTCCATGTAATGAGTGCGAGAATCTCTATAGTATAAGTTTAGAAGATGTAAAATTTCATTTGACGACAGTTGGTATCGATCCAAGGTATACTATATGGATATGGCATGGGGAAGTTGATCCTAATGAAGTGTGTGAGGATACATGTACGTCTATTTATAAGGACTATGATATGGATACTTTAAATGATGTGGCAGATACACTAGAGATTTTCCATGCATTAAAAAGGAACGACATTGAAGGAGATGATGAAGAGAACTTTAATTCATTGCTTGATGATGCTAAGAAACCATTGTATAATGGTTGTAAAAAGTATACGAAGCTATCTGCGATAGTGAAGCTCTTTAGTATCAAGGCCAAGAGTGGTTGGAGTGATAAAAGCTTTTCAGATGTGTTGACATTGTTCGCCGACATGCTTCCGGGAGAAAATGAATTGCCTGTAACTACTAGGAAGGCTAAGCGTTGCTTCTCAATATTTGGAATGGGATATAAGAGAATACATGCATGTCCGAATGATTGCATACTCTATAGAAAAGATTATGAAAATGCAACCTCATGTCCTACGTGTGGAACGTCGAGATATAAGGTAAAGAAGAATATGTCTGAACAAAGTCAGGAAGAGCAAAAGAAGGGCATCCCGGCTAAAGTTCTATGTTACTTTCCACCCATTTTACGCTTTAAAAGGTGGTTTCGATCGGTACAAACATCAAAGAATTTGACATGGCATGTAGACGGAAGGGAAGTTGATGGCCAATTGCGTCATCCCGCAGATTCACCGACGTGGAAGACAATAGATGATAAATTTCCAGAGTTTGCAGCAGAAGCAAGAAACCTTCGACTCTCTCTTTCAGCCGATGGGATTAATCCATTTAGTTCTCTCAGTAGTAGGTACAGTTGTTGGCCTGTAATGCTAAATACGTATAATTTACCACCTTGGTTGTGTATGAAGAGAAAGTTCACATTGTTGACATTGTTGATATCAGGCCCCCAACAACCTGGAAATGACATAGATGTTTAATTAGCACCATTGATTGAGGATCTCCAGTTGCTGTGGAAGGATGGAGTTGTGACTTACGACGCCTATCGGCAAGAATCTTTTACATTGAGAACTGTATTGTTATGGACTGTTAACGATTTTCCTGCATATGGCAACTTGTCTGGTTGTTGTGTGAAAGGATATTTTGCTTGTCCAATATGCAATGAAAATACTTATTCAGATAGATTGAAACATTGCAACAAGAATATTTATACTGGTCACAGAAGGTATTTGCCACATAACCATTCTTTTCGATCACAAAGAAAGGCATTTAATGGTGACACAGAGTTTGGAACTCATCCTGAACCATTAAGTGGGGAACAAATATTAATAAAGGTTGCGGGGATTCCGGTTTCTTGGGGGAATAAGAAGATATTCCAGAAAAAGATATCAGAGAAGAAGACTTCAAAGAAGAAGGAGGAAGCAGAAGTGCAAAAGAAATTGACACCAAAGAAGAAGAAAAAAGAAGTACAAAAAGACAAACTTACAAGTTGTTGGAAGAAGAAATCCATTTTTTTTGAGCTAGAGTATTGGAGATATCTTCCTATTAGACATAACTTGGATGTCATGCACATTGAGAAGAATGTCTGCGATAGTATCATTGGGACCCTATTAAATATTCCTGAAAAAACAAAAGATGGGATCAATAGTCGCAAAGATCTTGTAGAGATGGGCTTAAGGAAAGAATTGGCACCTTATAAAAAGAAAAATGGGATTTATCTTCCAGCTGCATGTTATTCTTTATCGAGGCAAGAGAAAAGAATAGTGTGTCAAACTTTGCATGACCTTAAGGTCCCAGATGGTTACTCTTCGAATTTTAGATGTAATGTCTCAATGGAAGATCTAAAGTTATATGATCTCAAATCCCATGATTGTCATGTTCTAATGCAACAACTACTTCCTGTTGCAATACGTGGTGTGTTGCCAAAGCATGTGAGATGTGCTATTATACGAGTATGTTTCTTCTTTAATGCCCTTTGTGCCAAAGTCGTGAATGTACAAAAATTGTAAGATATCCAAAATAATCTTGTGATCACATTATGTTTATTGGAAAAATATTTTCCACCATCATTCTTTGACATAATGGTACATCTAATGGTGCACCTTGTCAGGGAGGTCGAACTTGGCGGTCCGATTTTCTTCCGATAGATGTACCCACCAGAGAGGTTGGTCTAGTCTGAACTTTGATTTTCATTATGTAGTAACATGATTGATGTTTGTGTAATCATTTTTATCTTTATCATTTGTTCATTATAGGTTTATGGGTGTGATAAAGGGTTATGTGAGAAATAAGAATCGTCCTGAAGGGTGTATTGCACAATGCTATATCGCAGAGGAAGCCATTGAGTTTTGTTCAGAATATCTAGAAGAATAACCCGCCATTGGAGTTCCTTCTACGAAGAATGAGGAAAAACCTATAGGAAAAGGAAATATCTGTGAAGTTGACCGCTTATCTTTGGACCAAGCACATCTTTATGTGTTGCACAACACAAATGATGTTCAACCTTATATCGAGTAAGGATGTCTATATTTACTCTTTACTTAGTTTTATCTTTGGACCAAACACATCTTTTTTTATGTTTCGCTTTGTAATTAACAAAATTCTACTTATTACTTGATAGGGAGCACGAGGCTTACTTGAAAAAGTTGCACCCTCGTAGAGTAAAAAGTGCA
This sequence comes from Iris pallida, assembly GCA_029216955.1. Lineage (NCBI taxonomy): Eukaryota > Viridiplantae > Streptophyta > Magnoliopsida > Asparagales > Iridaceae > Iris > Iris pallida. Next base: position 7,292,586 of record JANAVB010041620.1, on the reverse strand, counting down.
AAATGGTTAGAAGATGAGCACAATCGCAGCTTTATTAGTTGGTTATGATCAAGGGTATTGATTAAGCTACTATATTTTATGTTCTACTTAGTGAAAATAAAATATTGAACTTAGGAAAAAAATGACAGGTTGAGGCTGCGGTAGAAGACCCAACTAGCAATGTCTCTGATGAATTAAAATGGATAGCTCAAGGACCTCGACATCACGTGACTAAGTTCCCAGGTTATGCAATTAATGGGTGTCACTATCAAACGAATGATCGTGACGACGTACGAGTCATGCAAAACAGTAGAGTGACTCTAGTGGCAAAGACTTTTCAAGTTGCTAGCACAAAGGACAACAATCCCATCATCTCAGATATGACATTTTACGGTGTCATCAAAGAGATTTGGTTGCTTAACTATTTCTCCTTCCAGATTCCCGTCTTCAAGTGTGATTGGGTTGACAGCAAAAATAGTGTTAAGGTGGACGAACTTGATTTTACATTGGTCGAGCTTGGTAGAGTTGGCCACAAGTCTGACTCTTTTGTTTTGCCCTCTCAAGTAAAGCAAGTATTTTATGTTCCTGATCAATTGGATGAAAATTGGTCAATCGTTTTATCGGCTCCGCAAAGGACTTATTATGATGAAAACAATGACGATGAAGGAATCGATTGTTTTGATTCACTTGAAACTTGCAATAAAGTACCGGATTTTGAGTCATTTGATGTTGTTGATGAATCACCCTCGACCTATTTACGTGAAGATTGCGAGGGAACTTGGATTGCACAGTCCAAATCTTCTTGTTGAAATGTTGCTGCAAGTGAATTGGTTAAAGAAATGTTGCTACAAGTCTGAAATGTTGCTGCAAGTGAAAATTATTCTATATCAAACCTGGGTGTATCTCAGATTTTGTTACTTATATCTGAGATTTTGTTGAACAAACATTGCATAGATTGAACTGAGATTTTGTTGAACAAACATTGCATAGATTAAACTGAGATTTTGTTGAACAAACATTGCATAGATTGAACATTGTATCTCAGATTTTGGGTTTACTTTTATAATGTTAACTGGTATTCTTAATCTCAGATTTTGTTACTTATATGAAACCTGAGAATGGGTGTATCTCAGATTTTGTTAGAATTATCAGGTTTGGTCTTCTTAATCTCAGATTTTGTTAGTTGAATTTCAGTTTTCAAGCACATTTTATGTTTCATGCTATTTCAAGCACATTTTATGCTTAATCTCAGATTTTGTTAGTTCAATCTCAGTTTTCAAGCACATTTTATGTTTCATGCTTTTTCAAGCACATTTTAGCAAGATTAATATGAATATAAATATGCCATTTATTTGTTGCAGGCTACACAGTAATGTGAGGATTCCGGGGAACAAAATTGTAGCCGGAGAAAAGGTAGAGGGGCATCAAAATCAAAAAATGTCAGCAAAATCAAAGATAATGAAGAGAGGATAAAGATCATTTATAATGATATTGGGCAACCAATTGGTGAAGAAAAAATTAGTTTGGCAACTTACTGCGGCATCACAGTAAAGTCCTTAGTAAAAATAACTTATCCAAATTGGCATAAAGTGCCAGAATCAGTTAAAAAGAGCTTATGGACAGCTATTCAGGTAAAAATAATGTGTGTTCCTGAGAATTTCAGTTTGAATGTTACTTTATATGCCATGTTTCTTGACATTGAATTAACTATGCAATGTTTGTTCCTGAGAATTGATAAACTGTAGTGTATGTTTCTTTGAATGTTCCTTTGTATGCCATGTTTCAAATTGATTTGTAGGCTCAACATGTGTGTTCCTGAGAATTTCTGTTTGTATGCCATATGTGTTACTGAGACACTCTACTGATTCGGGCACTTTATGCTCACTGAATTCTCACTAAATTCTCTACATAAAACACACACGCATGTACAAACTGGAAACCTATCTACATACCACAACTGAGAATTTCTGTTTGTATGCCTGCACATAGAGAGCTCAGGACTGGACATGAATAGATGCTGAATATTTATTTTCTGTTGTAGGCCAAATTTGACTTGGATCCAAATAGTCAAGCCTTTGTGTTAGCATCCATGGCTCGGAGTTGGAGGGCATTCAAAGGTCAACTCACCAAGCATTGGATTTATCCGAATGAGGGCAATTGTGAGCTTCTCAAGCACCCTCCACCAAAGTACTCGGGGATCTTGAAACAATCTGTGTGGGAGGAATTCGTCAAAAGCAGACTGTCTGCAAGTTTTAAGGTTAACTTGTCAAAATTATTTTTTTATGCATAACAAGGATGACTAGGTCCCTATTATATATATCTTATTTCTTCTCTACCTTCATGTGTTGTAATCATAAGAAAATAAGCAAGGAGCAAAGTGCACGGAGAGCCAAGGCCAAGTTTCCTCATCGTTTAAGCAGGAAGGGTTATGCCGGTCTTAAAGAGGAGCTGGTAATGCATATTTGTATATTAGTTAACATGATTTACATGTGGATATATATATTATAACATGGTATTTTCTTTCAAAACAGCGACGACAGTTGGAGAAAAAATATATGGATGACAGAAGTTTTTTATGGACAAAGGCACGAGTTATTAAGGCCGATACATTTACTGACGATGGGACCAAGGACGTAGCTATGAAAGTGGTGAGTATATATCGTCCAGTCTATTAAGAGGAATCCTGCTTATCAACATGCTTATATTTCTAAAACCTTGTACTTTTTATAGGAAGAATACATCAAACAAAAGGAAGATGGGAGTTTGGTGGCCGAAGGAGCTTCGGATATTCTAAGCTTGGCGTTGGGCACTCCCGAGCATTCGGGACGTATTCGGGGTTTGGGATTAGGACCGACACCAACGACCTATTTCAAGCTTCCAAAACGGGGAATGAAAAAACAAAATGAACTACTCAAGTCCCAATTGGAAAAGGAGCGTAAACGGAGACAAGAATTGGAGATCATGCTAAAAGAATTTCAAGCCCAAGGAGCTTCACAAACATCTGAGAAGGTTGCTTCCAATACCAAAGGAAGTGGTAATAAGAAATATATAATGTCTCGTAAGAATGAACGCGAGTCTCCTGGAAACAAGAGTCCATCATATGGTTCTAAGGTAATGATTATTACAGTTAGTTCCATTTCGTCTAATAAGCTTTTCTTCTTCTTTTTTGTCTAATATGTTTATTCTAATATGCTTTTCTATCTTTTTTGAAAAGCTGAAACAGAATACAAAGTTAAGCGAGCAAAAATTCACAACATATCCTACATCAGACATTGGCATGGTAATTACATATATTCAATACATAATCTTTATTCAACAACTTAATTATAACATATAGTAATTATATTGAGAAATAATTGTTTCTTATTTTGTTTAGGGAACCAAATGTAAGCTAGCAGTGGGCACAAAAGAAAATATTATTGCCGAGGGAATTGTCTTTGAAGGGTGTGGACCAAATGAGAAAATTCATAATGTTGAATTAGGAGAACATAATGTTAGGGTTTCAATTATGAAATCCCTTCAACCTACTGTGAGCCTTCCCGTGCCACTTCATGGAGAAATGGAAGTTGTTCAAGATGCAATTGGGTCTTTAGTAGCTTGGCCCAAAGAGTTTATTGTTGGTGGTCTTCAGGTAATATTATTTAATGCTAGTGTCAATATCTTTTATGAAATTGTTGAAAAAAATTCCAATTTAATCTGACAATGTTCAACCTTTGAAGGTTGCTGGCTGTGGTAGGGAGATAATTGACACTTTCGGAGAGATGGTAGAAACCATTAAGGCTACCGACCCTCATCTTAAAATACCATTGGAAGGAATGTTCGGAACCTTTACTCCAAATTGTTATCTTTCTAAAATCGTTCTGCAGGAGTTATGTAGGATGGCATGGCTAGATGTGAATCCTGTTGTTGCCTATATGAGGTAAGAAATATGAAATTTTTATTTTGCGATTGACACCATATTCAACTATTCTTTTGGCTTTAGGTTTTTGCTTGATAAATTTCCAAACTCTCGGGAGCTTTTGATAATGTTCAACCCTTCTGCTATGAGTAATGCATCCGGGCCTGCAATAAGCAATCTGGTTAGAGAAAGGCTCCAAGAGGCTAATAAAACCCAAATTTGCTTCATTCCATTCATTTACAAGGAGTAAGAAGTTTTAATCAAGTAGCAAGATTTTTCTTTCCTATTCAATAACCAAATTGCTTTATTCCATTCATGTTCCCTTTAATGTAGGAAGCATTGGATTCTAATTGTTGTTGAGCTCTCTACCTTTAATGTTTACTGGTTGGACTCGCTGTGTTTTAAACCGAGAGGAGATATTAAGTTGTTTTTCAATACGTGAGTGAAATTATTATTATTATTGTTAATATTTTAATAAATGTGTATATTCTGATGTTAGTATATATAATTATTTTCTACTAGTGGCCTCAACACAGCATATATTGGTGGTAAAAGATCAAATAGAAGTCATACTTGGAAATTACCCAAGGTAATCAAACTAATATATGACTTACTATAATCATGGACATTATATTCTCTTACAAATAATATCTTCATGTAGGTCCCGAAACAACCTGGAGGTTATGAATGCGGACATTTTGTTATGAAATATATGCGAGATCTCATGGAAGACCCCTCTCCTACTATTGAGTCAAAGGTAAGTTGTTCATTAATTAAATTCTTAATTACTTTTCTGAAATTATACAAACTAATGTAACTATTTTTTGACTTTTTAGCTAAAAACATTGGCTGAAAAATCAACATACACGCAGGAAGAACTAGATGATGTCCGATACGAATTTATCGAATTTGTTGCCAATCATATGGATACATGAGGGTCAAGGTACTCATTTCACTCATTTCCATTACTGATACGAGACACCGTACTGTCACATGGACACAATACACTCAAGACACTCACTAAACTATGACTGATAGTCCTACCCTCTGTTCTGTTTGTCGAACATAAATTTGTGGTTATGGAGTTTGTGGATTTGTTGTGGATTTTGAAACATCAATCACTGCTTTGATTTTCAATCAAATAGCATAAGCTTTTCCCATATTTCTTCTACTTTGCTGCTATGGATAAGAATAATACTTCAATTCATATTTAAGTTAATAAGAAAAGATAAAATGTTTCATGTGCTGTTTATGCATTTCTTGTATGATCAAGTGGTTTAGGCATCATTTGGGAATTTTTTATATAAAGGAACTGGAAATGTTTCATGTGCTGTTTATGCATCTCTTGTATGATCAAGTGGTTCAAGTTGGTTTGGATATTATTGGCTGTCGAATTTGTTTCTCTGATGCAGTGAGTTGATACTTCAAATATTGGTTGATACTTCAAGTATCAGTTTGATGTTCAGATATGGGTTTTGTATTTCATACATGAGAGTAATTCTCAGCTTTTATTATGTTAAATTGGTTCTCCATTTTGGGAGTTTCGAAATTGGATTTCAAGTTGAACTCAGGTTTTAAACTGAGTATAAGTTCAGTTTTATATTGTGAATCTTGAACAATTGGTTTTACTTGTATCTCAGGATTATTGGTTTTGTATTAAGTTCACCTATATTGATTTGGGTTTGGTTTCACTTGTACATTCTCATATTGATTTGGTTTGGGTTTTTGATGTATGGTTGCATATGAATAATTCTCTGTCTGATATACCTGAGACTTGTTCTCAGGATATCCATGTTAACATTTTGGTTGTTTCACCTTCAATTTTATCTGTGAGCTTGGATTCCTTGATTCTCAGTTCAGTTGGAAATGTAGCCTACCTGGAATTTCTTATATAAAATATATTTGAACTGGAAATGTAGCCTACTGCTTTGGCCTGGCCTGCTGCCACTTGCCCTACCTGCAGTCAATAGCCTCAAGCCTTAGCCCAACATCTGCAGCATCAGTGGCCTTAGCCAAGAAATCTCCAAGCTAGCTTTGTGACCATAGCCATATTGCTAATTGTAGGATCTCTGATTCCCAGACCACTATGCAGTTTAGATTTAGTAAAAGTCGACCAAGATCTGAAATGCATTTTTCTTGTAATATCAGAACCACCCCAGATAATATCTTCATGACCTTTTTGGAAAGGATATAGGAAGACAGATAGTATGTCGGGAGGGACGACAGAGTTTATTTGATGAGAGTAGTCATGCCTGCATGGGAAGCATCTGCTGCCACTTGCCTACAGCAGGTCAAGCTGGAAAGGGAGGAATGAGTGCCCTGCTGCTAATGTAGCCTACTGCCACTTGCCCTACCTGCAGGCAATAGCCTCAGGCCTTATAAGCCAACATCTTTTTGATAGTTACATTATATACACACAAGATGAATCTGACAGAAACTCCACACAACAGTTTCCCACAACATATGTTGAATTGTGATCTTATAAATGTGTGTTTTTAATCATGACTTATATCATTATATCACATTTATTAATCCTTGTTTTATCTTTTGCAGGGTACATGTGCTGTGGACACAGGTCTTCATGTGAAGTTGTATGTTATGGTGTGGGATATGTGGATAGTTTTGTTGTAAAGTGTACTAGCTATATTGGATACTGAACTATAGATTTTTGGAAAGATGTATATATATATGGCCTGAGAAATGTGGAATGATAGCTAAAGTGTACTCTATTTTGAGACAATGGAATGTACCCTATTTTGAGACAATGGAATGTGGTTCTATTTTGAGACAATGAAATGGAGATTAATGTTACATTTCAATGTTTTGTTGTGAATATGGTTCAAATTAAGTGGTGGTTTTCGAATTGAATTGAGCAGGGTTTGGAATGTATAACATGCAGCATAGAGCGTTATAAATGTTATACAAATGACTAATCTTATAGGGTGTGAAAAATTATGACACGCTCAAGGCCATACACTCAACCAAAGCCATACGCTCAGCCAAAGCCATACGTTCAAGGCCATACGCTCATCCAAAGCCGTACGCTCAGTGAATATTTTATTATTTCCTGAATGACAGCACAGCATATATTTAATGGAGGATGAATCTGACACTTCGTCTTTCGTGCAAAAGGCAGCTGCCCTATGAAGATTAGCCGTCGTATAGGTTTTTCGAGAATTGATTTTGTCTCTTACGAGGACAGCTCATCGGCCATCATAAATGCACAACCATCATTACTGTCATTTCTGACAGTCTGTCAGCCATCATATCTGCAACACGACGCTCGAGAGATATTTGTCAGTTATTAGAAGATATGGCGTATTCGAGAAGATTGAGGACAGCCACGTGTCTACTCCCTCAATGCTTACGACTCCTTGCTAATCAAGTGAGCGTATGGACTTCATACGACTCCTTGCCAATCAAGTGAGCGTATGGACTTCATATGACTCCTTGCCAATTAAGTGAGCGTATGGACTCCATACGACTCCTTGCCAATTAAGTGAGCGTATGGACTCGATACGACTCCATGCCAATCAAGTGAGCGTATGGACTCCATACGACTCCTTTTCAATCAAGTGAGCGTATGGACTTCATACGACTCCTTGTCAACCAAGTGAGCGTATCAGCTTTGTATGACTCCTTCTCAACAAAGACAGCGTATCACAGCAAATGCGTTCAAGATGACTTCAAACGTACAGTCAACACACGTTCTCACGTGTCCTGTACTCAGTTACCTACTTACTCAGAAGTTATGCAACGTGGCATCCATGCCATCAATCTCTCCTAGATATATTCTACTACTTTCAACCGCACTCCAACGTGTCTCCATCAGAATTCGCCACGCGTCCCTGCAGTTATGTACACGTCAAGTAACTGACTGAGCGTATGCTTCAGAACAGTTATCTGGAACTCTATAAAAGAGAGTTTCTTCATCTTCATCAGGCACGATAGTCAATTCAGAGAGAACAGAGAGATTGCCCAGTTGCTGTCCAAGTTCTTCGAAGTTCGAGTTTTCTTCATCGCATCGTCCAAGGGATAAAGTAATCGTCTTCTAGATTAGATTCCTACAGTTGTAATTTTCCCAGAAACATAATAAATAAAGTGAATTTATTTATGGAAAACAAATTGGCGACTCTGCTGGGGAAAGCTGTCTCCTCCAATGAGATAGCAACAACTCAATGCGATACTTCGTCGATCGGCTCGACGAAGAAAGTGATGGTCGTACAATTCGACCAACCTGCTTACGAAGAAATGCTCAAAGGGAAGTAGGGCCGAACTGCTTCCTCCGCTCATCTTGCTGCCAAGAAGAAGGGACGCTCTGTCTATGTCCCTAAGTCTTCTTCGACGGCCCAAGACGATTCTGGCACTCACGCTGACCAGAACACGTCTCCAACTTCAACGAAGCACGCCTCGGCTTCTCTGAACACGGCAACAGTGACTTCTCCTAGCCACGTTGACAAAGTGGATTCTTTAACCAAGTCAGCGTGTCCAAAGAAAATCATTTCTGGACTTGTCAAAGTCTCTTCTCCTTCTACCCTTACGACAGCAGTCGGCTCTTTAGCCATTAATGACTCTGTGCGTATGGCAGTCAAAGGACAGCGTACAACAAAGGCAGCGTACAACAAAAGCCAACAGCAGGCAGCGTACGCTAAGCTATAGCCAGCGTATGCTAGTAAAAAGGCAGCGTATGACCATAATTCCAAACTGAAGTCAGCGTATGCCAACCAATACAGTCCTTTGACTGTTTCTCAAAATCAGGCTGGGGGTTCTCTTCCACAGAACATACAAATGATTCCCCCACAACTTGCACATCTTATACTAACCAAGGAGAAAGACTCTTTAGTCAACTCCTCTACTCCTAAGGTCTTTACCTCTGGAGTTAATTTGACTAGTACTTTTACTAGATCAAACAAAGGAAAACGCCTTTTGGCTACTTCCTCTAAAGATGGATTATTACCGACTCCTAGTCGGAATAATGTCCATCTTCCTTCTCTCAAAGTTTCCCGATCTGAGAAAGGCAAATTACAGGTATCCAAGAATGATACTAAAGTCATATCTCCTACAGATCTTCGTAACAAGCTTAATCAGAAACATCTCGGTTCCACTTCCGGTATAAAGAAGCCTTATCAAACTGAGACAAGTATACTAGACTCTGATGCAGAATATGCCAAGAACTATATCGCTCAGATTAATCAGTCTTTATACACTCAAGAACCGAGAAGACAGAAGAATAAGAGACAAGTTTCTACACAGAAACTATCTTCAAATACTTCCCAATCGGTTCCTACAGATCTCCGGGAACATTTGCAAAACAAACGGAGAATCGACACTCCATCTGGCTATGACATTGCTCATATTCGTCATAAAGAGCATGGTTGTAACTTCCGACTTTGAGTCGTCATTCAATGTTGTTGTTCACCAAAAAGATGATCTGTCTTCGAACGGATTCAATATGAATCAATATCAGACGAAGATGAACCTCTTTATGCTTCTGTCGACATGACCTCCAGAAATATTGGGGGTAGAATACGATCTGATGTTATGTCAGATTCTGAAGATGGTGTTTACCTCGGCACCCGATCCAGGACCGGAGCCTCGGCTAGGGTCTCTTCTTCTTCTCATTCAAATGACAATCCAGAGATCACAGAGGACTTCCTTGGAGAGTCCAACTTCCCAGTATTGACTCCTGTAAATAGCCCCGGGAAAGATATTGATTCTCACAGCGATGATTTAGAACAGACTGTTTTATCGTCTATTCCTCGAACGATTACTGCTTATATGGTAGATAGTAATCAAGAGCCTTCGACTAGCACTGAAGGTCATGAACAAAGGATTTCTTCTTTGGAACAACAGTTGCGAGCCACGGCAGATACATTGACTGCTATGCATACTCTTATGCAAACTCAACAACAAACACAACAAGTTCAACAAACAACACCGCCAGTAGTATTAAATACTCCTGTTGCCCCAAACCTAGAACCTTCTACTATGCCGGGGGTACAGTCTAATGTTCATGTACATCCCACTCCAAGTCAGTCTGGAGCTGGAGGTGGTACATATGCTGCAGTCCCTCCTCCCAATTATGTTCAACAAGCAACAACACCGCAATCTTCCGGAGCTGTCACTGAAGAGTTAAAAAATCTTCGATCTCAGTTCGAAGCATTCAAGCAAAAAGATGGCTTACAAAGATTGGGTATCAAGCAGCCTTATCCCATACAATGGAAGGAGGTATCGTATCCACCAAAATACAAACCTCCAACCATTTCTTTCTTTGATGGGACTACCTCCCCAAGTCAGTTCATTAATCATTTCGAAGTAATGACTGATCAGTTGCAACCAAGCGATGCCCTCCTCACTCGGGTATTCGTCGGTTGTCTTAAAGGAACCGCTTACGAATGGTATCGAAGTCTCCCTGATGGATGTATTACTTCATTTGCTGGGTTCAAACAGATGTTCCTAGAACGATTCTATGAAGGCGTCAACGACATGACCATGTCAACCCTCATAAGAATTAAACAGCAAAATAATAAAAGCACGGAGAGCTTCATTGAAAGATTCAGAAGAGAAGCCCTCAAAATGCCTCTCGGAACTCTCGATGCCGTCACTATCGACACTTGAAAGTCGAATCTCTTACCAATCATCAGCATGTGGACAAGATTCACTCAATTCCAAGATTGGCCTTCTTTCATCGTCAGTGCCAAAGCCGTCGAAGTCAGTGCTGAGACCTTCAAAGGCCTGCGGGTACAAATGACTCCTAAGGAATCAAATCAGAGTACAGGTAATAATGCCCGACCCAACAATCGTAAAGGAAAAGAGACTCTCGAAGTCAATCTCCAAAGCAAAAATCAAGAGGTAATGTCTGCTCAAGCTACCCCAGCCCCAACAAATCAACAACAGAGACCTCCTCGGCCGAAGGAAGAGTATTCTTTTAACGATGATGATGTTCAGGGTATCTTTGAATGCTTGCTCAAAGGTAACAAGATACAATTACCAGAAATCAAAAAAACCTGATAAAGCCAACAAGACGGATCATCCAAAATACTGTCCATATCATAGAATGCTGGGTCATACAATCCGGTCTTGCTATGTATTAAAAGGAAAGATCCAGGAAATGATTAAATCAGGAGCTGTGACACTGACACCTAAAGACAAGACAGTCACAGCAAATGTGATTTCATTGCAGTTCGGTGACTTCCCTCCGTTAATGGTGGAAAGTGGGATTATTCCTATTCCCAAAGCAACTCTTGAAGTTGTGAACATCCCACCAGCACAGAATGAAGGACTTGTCCCTGTCACCACTAAAAAAGGAGAGATCATGTCGATTCACCCAGATTTAATGACAGAGTTCGAGATGTCTTCCTCTTCTCCTCAGAAGACTCCTTTGTCTAAAAAGAAGCCTGGGAAGACTAAGTCATGCAATGTGACTTCTAGTATCACACCCAATCCTCCTCTAACCTCTACTTTCATCTTGGCAGGAAATTCACCCCCTACGGAAGTAGAAACTATACCTCAATCCGAAGACAGATACAAACCTGCGTTTCATCTATACAGTTCACAATCTCGTGAATTAATGGCAAAGATGGGTTATGATCTAGCCATTGCTCCTGGTTTAAACTCAGGCAAAGGACTCCGAGCACCTCTAGCCCTCACTTTGAGACATAATCAATCTCGTGTTGGTCTCGGTTTCTGGACTGAAGCTCTTATCAAGTACAAAAGAGCCAAGAGCAAGATGAAGGATTGCAATATGGTTTCAATAGACCCTGAACCTGAACTTGACGTTGAAGCTCTCTCCGGAACCCGGTCAGGAAAAACATACTTGAAAGATTATGCTGAAGTTCCTGAAGAAATTTCTGATATCCCTCCGGTTGTAGCTCCAGCACCCATTTCTAATGAAGGACCTTCAAATGCTCCTGTTGAGACGATTCCTTCTAAACCAACAGCAGCTGACAAAGGCAAACAACAAGTCCGCTTTGACAAACCATTGAAGAAGTCTTCTCCTACAGGACTTGAAAGGCCTTATAATTTTGATATATTGGCTCAACTAGCCAATACACCAGCTAAATTGTCAATCTTTGAGCTCTTACGCCTCTCTAAAGAGACTCGAGAAACTCTGAGTGAAGCGCTGTTGCAAGCAGAAACCTGTCTGACTTTCTTCAAGAAGTCGAAAACAGAACCAGTATCTCGTCTTCATTGCCATAATGTATTGGAATTAATTCCAAACATTACCTTTACGCAAGACGATATGCTGCTAGAGGATAATCGACATGACCGTCCTTTATATTATACAGGATATGTCGATTCTATGAAGGTTGATCGTCTACTGATTGATCCAGGATCCGCTCTCAGTATTATGCCAAAAACTATGCTAGATGTACTGAAAATACCCGTGCATAGTCTTTCCAGTACTATCACTACCATCCTGGGATTCAATCAAGGAAAAAGTGAGCCTTTGGGCAAGATTCGCCTAAAATTTCAAATAGGCAATCTTCGCACTAAGGTTACTTTCTACATCATCGACAATCATGGTTGCTCATATAATGCTCTATTGGGGAGACCATTCTTGCATGAACATAATATTGTTCCTTCGACTCGTCATCAATGCTTCAAATATGTTGATGATAATGGAGAAGTTCAAAAGGAAGTTGCAGATCTCTATCCATTCAGAGGAGTCGAAGCTTACTTCAATGATGCTCGCATATACAAAAATGAATACTCAAAAGTCTTGCAAGCTATGGATAACGACGATGAGACATCAAAAGTCGATACCTTTGTTATTCCTGTAAAAGGGCGTACCACTCATCCGCGGTCTCTTAAACCATCTGAACAAAGTTCGCTGATAATTCCTGTCAGTGGACGCACCACTCCCCCTCCATCTTCTCAGGCTAGACCAGATACTCTAGTCATTCCGGTCAGTGGACGTACTACTTATCCACGATCTTCTTCAAGGGAGCTCACCTCTTCTGAGCCTTTTGTTATCGATCTTAATCGAAACAAAACTTCTGATCACTCTTCTTCTCCTCCTTTAGTCATTAATTTGACTAAGTCTGATAAGGCTCAGCCTTCTTCTGTAAATACAACATCTAATATTAATGAAGCATCTCCTTTACAGTATATTGATGTTTGTAATCATGTACAAAGTTATTTACAATTGCTAGATAGCTTAAAGCCACTAACTATAGGAGTTGTTCAAACTCTTCACACAGAAGTATCATTAGAGTCTGTACAAAAATCATACTTTATGGTCCCTATTAGAAAGCTGGGAGAAAATCCAATATTCTTCCATAAAGGACCCCAGAACCCTCCTAACCTGAAAGAAGATGACAAAAACGACGATACTGGAAGATTACAACTACGTCGTTACAGTCAACAGTCCAAGAATATCATCAAGAATATGGGTTATGACTTCAGAACCAGTCTCAATAATGGAAAAGGAAGAAGAATGCCTGTTCGAATTCCTCCATTAACATACGGAAGGACAAAATGTGGTTTAGGTTATATTGCTCCTATCTCTTTTATCAACGCAGTCCATGAGGATTCAGAATTCGATGGAGACGAACGATCTGAGTCTTCCGATTCCCTCTCTTGGGATTCTGACACAAGTATTGGCAATTTTCATCGTTCTGTTCTATCCATCAATATGGTCTCTGTCGATGGCTCACAAGAAAATGATGAAGATGATGATGATTTTGAAATATCACCCGAATCAGAACAATGGGCTCAAAAATTAGATAACCAATGGGAATTCAGGTTTGAGCAAAGAGAACCGCCTACTGAAGATAAATTGATCCAAATTAATGTTAGTGAAGAGGGGTCTCCCAAACCAATATTCATAAGCGAAAGTCTTTCAGAAACAGATAAGCAAGACATGATCAAGCTTATTCATGATTATATCGATGTATTCGCCTGGAGTTACGAGGATATGCCAGGGCTAGATCCGAAGATCGTAACACACAAACTTAATATCATGCCGAATGCTAAGCCGGTCAAACAACAACAGCGACGATTTCGTCCAGACATTATGGATGCAATTGAAGCTGAAGTCAACAAGCTTATGACTTTCGAATTTATTCGAGAGGAACAACATCCTGAATGGGTAGCTAACATCATTCCTATCCTCAAAAAGACTGGCAAGATTCGAGTCTGTATAGACTTTCGCGATCTCAATACGGCTTGTCCTAAAGATGAGTTCCCTCTTCCAATCACCGACGTCATGATCGATAACACGTGTGGTTTCGAACGAATGTCATTCATGGATGGGTATTCGGGGTATAATCAAAACAAAATATTTCCAGATGACGAGAGACATACTTCCTTCAGAACGCCGATTGGTACATACTGTTATACAGTGATGCCGTTTGGTCTCAAAAATACAGGAGCTATATATCAGTGAGCAATGAACACTATATTCCGTGAACATCTCCGGAAAATAGTCGAATGCTATGTTGATGATATTACAGTCAAAAGTCGACGAAAAGAGGATCATATCCAAGATTTGAAGACTATTTTTGATTTAATGCGTCAGCATCAACTTAAAATGAACCCTACTAAGTCCTTCCTGGGCGTCTCTAGTGGTAAATTTCTCGGCTTCGTCATTACCGCTAAAGGTATACACGTGGATCCCGAGAAGATCAAAGCCATCCAAGAGATGCATCCTCCACGCACCTTAAAAGAGCTACGAGGATTTCAAGGAAGAATTGCTTATATCAGGAGATTCATTTCCAACTTATCAGGACGCTGCAGACCATTTAACAAACTTCTGAAGAAAGGTGTATCTTTCGTCTGGAACGAAGAATGTCAAAAAGCATTTGACGATATCAAACAGTAACTTATGAACCCTCCGATTTTGGTACCTCCCGTCTCGGGAATACCATTCCTTCTATATGTTCGAGCCATGGATCATTCTCTCGGTGCATTACTCGCCCAGAAAAATAAAGATGGCCATAAACAGGCTATTTATTATCTTAGTCGCACAATGACAGGTGCTGAACCGCGTTATTCTCTAATCGAGAAAGAATGCTTAGCATTAATGTTTGCCGTTCAGAAGACGCGACATTATATTATCGGTCAGACGATTCACGTCATTTCCAGAGTGAATCCCATCAGGATTATGATGAAGAAATCCGGTATTCTCAACTCCAGACTGGCTAATTGGGGAATCTTATTAGCTCAATACGACATGCATTATATTCCTCAAAAGTCAGTTAAAGGACAGGCTCTTGCTGATTTTCTGGCAGCTCATGCGGTTCCAGAAGATTCTAAATTATATGATGAGATTCCAGATGAAGTTCTGGATTCAAATTTGGTTTCTGAAGAAACTCCTACCTGGCGTCTATTCTTTGATGGAGCATCTAGAATAGGTCCTAATGGCGATATTGTCGCCGGAGTTGGGATTGTTTTCGTATCCCCAGAAGGGCTGACTATTCAGAGGGCTTATTCTTTGGATCAATCATGTTCAAACAATGTAGCCGAATACAATGCATTGCTCATTGGTCTTCAACTTGCTAAACATCTGGATATTCAATATTTAGAAGTTTATGGAGATTCCAAGCTTATCATCAATCAGATCAGAGGAACGTATGAAGTCCGTCATCAAGATTTGATACCTTATCATCGAGCAGCACTCTCTATGGCCTCCTCCTTTGAAGGTTTCTTTATTGAACATGTTCGACGAGCCTATAATGCAGAAGCCGATGCTTTGGCTAATCTTGCTGCCGTGTTAGCCATACCAATCAGACGTTAGCAAGTGATAGTGGTTCATAACCGAGAACTATTCTATGTTGAGAATAATTTGGCTTTGGGTTTTCCCCATAATCCAGACAAAAATTCTCTCAACCTTGGTGAATTTTCATCCAACCTTAGCACTGGATTAAGGTTTGACAAAGTATCTTCATCTTCTTCTGATTCTACTATGAAATATGTCTTTTCTAACAAAACAGAAGCCATAACTGAAGATTAGAGACGTCCATTTTTAGACTTTGTGTTGTATGACATACTTCCCGACAATCCGAGCGAAGCAGCATCTATCCGGCGTCGATCTCTCAGATTCTATTATAATCATACAACGAAGACATTATATCGTCGGGCCTACGACGGTCTTCTCCTCCGATGTATTGCTGGTGAAGAAGCACAACAGGTTATCTGTGAGGCACATGATGGTGTTTGCAGAGCCCATCAACCAGGTCCTAAACTTCAAGATCGTATCCGACGTATGGGTTATTATTGGCCCACAATGGTGGCTGACGCTATTCAATATGCTCGGAAATGTAAAGCCTGTCAAATTTATGCAGACTTTATTCATCAACCATCAGAGTTCTTACATCCAACAGCGGCATCATGGCCCTTTGAAACTTGGGGCATGGACGTCATTGGTCCTATTAACCCACCATCATCAAAAGGACATCAGTTTATTCTAGCAATAACCGATTACTTTTTTAAATAGGCTGAAATAATTCTGTTATCTGAAGTCAAAACTTCTAATGTCATCAACTTCGTCAAACATCATGTCATTTATCGATTTGGTGTTCCTTGGCGTATTATTTATGATAACGTACCGCAGTTCGTCAGTCAGAAATTTACTCGATTCTACGACGACCATCGAATCAATAATTTAGCTTCAACGGCATATAATCCAGCAGCTAATGGATTGGCAGAAGGTTTCAATAAAACAATCATCAAAATCTTGAAAAAGTTCGTTTCTTCCAATAAACGCAACTGGAGTGAGAAGCTTGGTGAATGTTTATGGGCCTACCGCACCACAGTTCGCAATGCGACTGGATGTACGCCTTGCTCTTTGGTATATGGGTGTGAAGCTGTTCTTCCCCTTGAGATCCAGATTCCTTCTTTAAGAATCGCAATCTCCAATGAACTTACAACAGAAAATAATGATCGTCTTCGACTTCAAGAGCTGGAAGCTTTAGATGAAAAGCGATTGTATGCTCAACAAAATATTGAGCTGTATCAGGCCCGAGTTTCAAAAGCTTTTAACCAGAAAGTAAAAGTCAGAGCATATCAGAAGGGAGAACTGGTCCTTACCATCAGATGTCCTATGACTATGACACATATGAGCAAGGGGAAATTCAACACGAAATGGGAAGGCCCATTCGTAGTAAACAAAGTCTTCTCCAATGGAGCATATCAGCTTGCCTCTATGGATGGTAAAGTCACGATGATGCCTATCAATGGCAAATTCTTAAAGAAATATTATGTATAAATTTCATCTATATATAATATTTTCATTATTCCCCAGCAAATATAAAATCAGAGTTAATTCCTCTCTACAAAAATTATTTCGATATCATTATCCCCAGAGGAAATTGATATTCTACCACGTATCATCTTCCCAGAGAATTTGATATTCTGTTTTATTGGATCCCCAGCAGGTTTAATAAAGATCTCGTATAGAAAATCATGTCCATATTACCTCTGAATTTTCTATCTCAGTATCATATTTTCTATTCTATGAAAATGATATCGAGTCTTTTGATTTCTGAATTCAAAGATCATGGAAAATAGAGTCTAAAGATATCTTTATATCTGAATTCTGTTTTCTCTAATCAGTATTAAATTAAAATTATCTTTGGTTTAATATCATCTGATAGAATTACAAAGTTTATTTGTATATTCTATTCTATTGAAATATGTCATGTATTATTTACCTCTGAACATATTTTCTACAAAAATATCATCCACAGAATTGAAATCAAGTCAAGATATTCATTTCTTCAAAGTCAAAATATTGATTACAAATGGGTATAAAAAAAATCCAACACATGAAAAATGTAAAAGATCTATTTAGGAGGAGTAATTATCTCCTGAATACGAACCATTACATTATTCATCTTTTCTTCATGAGCTTTGTGGATTCGCTCTGCTGCTTCAACTCCAACCATTCGTTGGTCATAATCCGCGATAATAAAGCTACGACGGTTTGTTTCTTCAATCTGGTTAGCCTGCATCAGTTTCCGCTCTTGCTGTAAAAGTTGGTAGCGTTCAGCTTCAGATATACGAGCAGTGGCAAGCTCCGATTGCTCTTTTTCTATGAAGGCGATTCGCTACTGAAGACGAGCCAACTCCTCTTTCAACTCCTTAAGCTCTTCAGCTTTTGAGGTTTCATCTTTCTCCAGACGCTCCATATTCTGACGAGTGGTTATTATTTCTTCATCTTTCGCCATTAACTCTTCAGAAGATAGAGCGAGGAATTCTTTCAAAGCAGTATGCTGAGCTTGAGCTTCATTTTCCAATTGGGCAATCTCAGCTGCAGTCAAAGACTTAATATCCTCCTTTTTGATCTCCCAGTACTTATGGATGGTTGCTTCTAAATCATTCAGGAGATGCTCAAAGAAGACACACTGGGTCTCATAACCAGTCTGTCTTAAAGCTAAAAGTGGGAAATTAATCGTCACTCGAAGACTCAAAAAAGGTATAGTTTTATCCTTCATAAGTCGCCTTGAGAACGTATCCAGGTATGAATAAATAATATCTGAATACATCCCCATGACCTTTGCTATCCCTGTTTCAAAACCAGGAGTCGCTGCAACCGTAAAGGAAGGAGCAGGAGGAGCCTCTATTCTGGGAGTTGAAGTGGGTGCTTTTGGGGAACTAGGCTAATGTGAGCTCCCCTCACCCATATCAGTCTGGACAAGGGGGGCTTGAGTCGAGCTCATTGTCGGTGCAGTTCCTACAACTGTTGGGATCCAAGAAGCATGATTAAAACTAAAAGACAATAAAGCAAGGAAAAGACAAAACTTTGCTGAATAAAATATTACCTGAAGCTGGTTCATATTCTGTTTTTTTCGGATCATTCAGCCCAGCTCGTAGTCTGTTCAGAGTGTTTTCTGACACTGGATTTATTTCACTACTGTCTGCCCCAGAAGTATACCGAACATGGACTTCTATTTCTAGAAGTTTCTCCGGCTCTGGAGTCAACCCTGAATGTTGACCAGCTGTCTTCAGTTCATCAATTTGAGTTTTAGATGGTGACTCATCTCCTATCTCCATGTCCTCTTCTTCAAAGGAACGAGATGAAGGTTCATAGTCAACCAGTTCGTCATCACTCTTATTGCTCTCCGAAATTTCAGCAATTGGCTTGAGAGTAGTGGCTTCCTACACTGATTCTCTCAAAATCAGTAAGTCATTAGCTGTTTTAGTCTGATTCTCGGCCTCTACCGCGGGTTGACTAGTCACCTGCGCATCATCGGCCGTTGGCGGAGTCAACTCCATATCAGAAGGCATAGATGGTTCAGCAGGTTCAGGCACATCCTCGTCAATAGGTTCTATCTTTACAGTAGAAGCAAAGACAGCTTGCTTATCTAAAGCCAATCGCTCGGCACGATTGGTGGGACTCTCTGCATCGAGACAAATCACAGATTTAGTCTTTGAAACTATCACCTTCCTTCCTATTCTTTTTGTTAGTGGAATAGTAGGATAATCATCTTTGGAGTCACTACCTGCTTCGTCTGCATCTCTGATTCGTATTCCACAATTACGAGCCTCTGCCCGAGTAACCCTTTTTGGAGCAGGTCCAGAAGCATCTTTGCTCCGCTTCCTTTTTGGTGTATTGTCGACAGATACACTCTCTTCAGCACTTCCAATAGGTACATGTAATGGCTGATGAAGTTCATCAGAGAAGAAAGTCTCTAAAACTTCATCATAACCTTCATCAGTAGCCATAGGATCTTCTCGGTCATGACAATCTCTGGGCAGAGCTGATTTGGTTGATTTCTTATCGACATGGATGAAGCTCTTACCTAAGATGCTGAATTTTTCATCAAAGGTATTAGCCGATACATAGAATTTGGCATAAGATGCCAACATTCTAGCTCCTCTCTGATAAGTAACCGGATCTGGCATGGAAAAGGTAGCCCCGGTACCTTTAGCAATATAGTATATCCATGCTCTGGCGCCATCGATTAATCCGCCTTGGTGGCCAAAACATGTTGTCGCATTTCCCACATGCAACTGATCATAACCAAATTGCCGAGCAAACCTACTCGGAAGATACGGCTCCAGATAAGTGACATCGTCACGGCGACAGATCAAGTGAGATGGCCTGATCCTCTTCAGCCATTCATGTTGAATATCATCTAACTCATTAGCACCAATGCCATCAATCAACTTCTCAGGCATGGTTTCATAACCAACAGGTGGAGGAACATAAGTGAAACTCCATAATTCTCCCCTATTTAATATGGTTCTACAATCTGTCAGAGTGTCATACCTCCACTTTGGTGTGTGACGATATCTTTCCAAAAAAGTATCGTCAGGTCTGGCCATTCCGACACTCATGAGAGATTCAAAATGGAGAAGCAGCCACCCAAATAAATATGTAAAGGGCGTTTCTACCTTGGGAAAAGTTGTGAGCTTTTTCTTCGCCAATTCAAACATCCTGTCTGTATATGCCCTTAAGCCAGCATTCAGACGGCATGTCATTGCTGTCAGCAAATCCATCTTGTACCCGAAAGTCAGATGGACTGCTGCAAAAACAACTCCTCTGTGCATCCTGTCTGCTGAACAGGTGCCGGGTACTACAAATTTTCTCAGCCAGAGGGATATAAATCCGGCTAGATGACCTTCATCAGATAATTTCCGGCCACCTTGTTTTATATAGGTCTCCAACCTATCACCAGCTTTGTAGGTGTCTTCGTCTTCTTCAATGATGATGTCGTCATGAGTGGTGTCCTGGATTAGTTTATCAATCTCAGCTTCACTCAGGGGGTTAAAGCGACCGACATATTGATCAGTCTTCTTCTTCTTCTGAACTTCTTCAGTGGGGCCTTGGAATAAATAGGCCATTCACTTAGAAGAATAGCAGTTGGAACCTCCCTCTGCACCTTGTGCTTTATAAAAAGCCTTACATATACTGTAATGGCACATTAATTCTTCAAATACATGAAGAACCAGTGGGTTGGCCTCGAAAATTTTGTTTATTTCATCAATGAAAGGAATATACTCTTCATATGGCAAATCTCCTGTTGGCAGCTGAGAAATATATGCCATCTCATGGAGGGCGAATCCCATATCGCCTCTTGGAGTCATGAAAATGCCAGTACGGTAATTATACCTTTCCGCTAATGCCAAGAACAAATCGGGGTTTGGCCTAAAACCATAAGCGGTACACTTAATGGCATTATATAGGCATATCGCCTTTAACTGTTCCCCAAAGTTGTTCAGAATCCATCTTACAAGAACAGTCCATCTGGTATTTTTCGGATTCACCAGACCAGTAAGCCTCATAGACTGTTTTGGGTAAACATCATTTGTTAACTGAACAAATTCATTTGCGAAGATTGGGACTCTAACTGGCCTCAGAAGTGCCGAGTCCTCAGGAGGAATGGTAGCTGGCAGCAATCCTCGCAACACTGAGACATGTGGTTCAGTACCACTATGGAATCTTCTTTGATTGTATCCTATCCATCCAGCTTTTGCTTGACGGAATGGAGTGATATCCCACTTCATTTGCCTTTGATGACTCGCGTGGAATAAGCGAGCTATGTTGATGCTTTTGGACAAACCAGTCAGATACATTGGCTGATTCGCATCACCATCTCTATAATATGAGTATAATACTTTATCAAGAGCAGGCTGGGAGTTTATATCAATAGCATCTCCAAAAAGAAATGTTGGCTTCGAGTGGGTAGCACTATCCACACTCTGTAGAGGCAGTCCACTCATCATGTTCAGCAGGGTGTCATTCTCCTGATTTGTCAGAATAGCTATCCTTGTAGAAGGCCCATCAAATTGAGGAAAACGAACATGTGATAGGTCACTGTTATAGTTGTTTCCTACACATCCTTCAAATTGTGCATCCTGAGCCAGAATATCCACTGCAAAAAAAGAATAAGAAGTTAGAAATCTTTGACACAAAAAGATGACAAAGATCAACATACGCTCACTCTATCCTAAGCATATGACAGCTTCAAAGACCAACATACGCTCACTCTGTCCTAAGCATATGACGAGTTCAGAGATCAACATACGCTCAGTTTATCCTAAGCGTATGACGAGTTCAAAGATCAACATACGCTCAGTCTATCCTAAGCGTATGACGAGTTCAGAGATCACTTTTTACGCTCAGTCTATCCTAGGCGTATGATGAATTTTAAGTTAAGTTTACGCTCAGCTTTGATTCAAAGATTAGAGGATGATGGGGTCTTTTTCTTAAGCGTATCAGGGTATGGTTGACAAGATGTTCATCAAAAATATGCTAACAAAAGAGTTAGCGTATCTCAGTGAGACAACTTGACATAGCGTATTCCTTCAAATCAGCGTATTTTGACATCTCTATCAAAGATACGCGTATTTTACAGAATACACTCCAAACATATTTTTCGTATAAACGAAAAATATGGAATACGACTAAACCCTAAAGAGGGAAGCGTATTTTCTGACGTATTGACCCTAAAAAGGGATACGTTTTATGATTTTGTCCTAACCAGAGCCCTAAATAGGGGATAGTTACTGTTCATCATTTCCATCCTCACCATAGAGGGGCTTCAATGGGCATTCACTTCGTCGAAGACGCTCATCAACAGTCTTCTTAGTGGCAGCGGCGGCAGGCTGAGATGACTCCGCAGGAGCCTTCCCCTTTCCCTTCGCAGCAGCGTCAACTTTGGGCGCCATTGATGAAGATTGAGTTGAAGAAGAAGAAGTTTTGAGTTTTAAAGTTGTTTTCTCTCTCGAAGACAAATGCAAAAGTAAAGAAATGGATTAGGTTTTGAAAGACCTATTTATAGAAGAAAAGAGAAGTTGAAATGGCGGCCGTTCTTTAAACAGAATCCCTAAAGATTTGCACTGATATTGAGGAATTCATGCCAGCGTGTCAAGACTTATTCCCACTTTAAAGTTCAAAGTAATTTCGAACTTTTGAAATTCATAAAGTTCGAAAACTTTGAAGGGGGTCTTGTAGGGTGTGAAAAATTATGACACGCTCAAGGCCATACGCTCAACCAAAGCCATACGCTCAGCCAAAGCCATACGTTCAAGGCCATACGCTCATCCAAAGCCGTACGCTCAGTGAATATTTTATTATTTCCTGAATGACAGCACAGCATACATTTAATGGAGGATGAATCTGACACTTCGTCTTTCGTGCAAAAGGCAGCTGCCCTATGAAGATTAGCCGTCGTATGGGTTTTTCGAGAATTGATTTTGTCTCTTACGAGGACAGCTCATGAGCCATCATAAATGCACAACCATCATTACTGTCATTTCTGACAGTCTGTCAGCCATCATATCTGCAACACGACGCTCGAGAGATATTTGTCAGTTATTAGAAGATATGGCGTATTCGAGAAGATTGAGGACAGCCACGTGTCTACTCCCTTAATGTTTATGACTCCTTGCTAATCAAGTGAGCGTATGGACTTCATACGACTCCTTGCCAATCAAGTGAGCGTATGGACTTCATACGACTCCTTGCCAATTAAGTGAGTGTATGGACTCCATACGACTCCTTGCCAATTAAGTGAGCGTATGGACTCCATACGACTCCATGCCAATCAAGTGAGCGTATGGACTCCATACGACTCCTTGTCAATCAAGTGAGCGTATGGACTTCATACGACTCCTTGTCAACCAAGTGAGCGTATCAGCTTTGTATGACTCCTTCTCAACAAAGACAGCGTATCACAGCAAATGCGTTCAAGATGACTTCAAACGTACAGTCAACACACGTTCTCACGTGTCTTGTACTCAGTTACCTACTTACTCAGAAGTTATGCAATGTGGCATCCATGCCATCAATCTCTCCTAGATATATTCCACTACTTTTAACCGCACTCCAACGTGTCGCCATCAGAATTCGCCACGCGTCCCTGCAGTTATGTACACGTCAAGTAACTGACTGAGCGTATGCTTCAGAACAGTTATCTGGAACTCTATAAAAGAGAGTTTCTTCATCTTCATCAGGCACGACAGTCAATTCAGAGAGAACAGAGAGATTGCCCAGTTGCTGTCCAAGTTCTTCGAAGTTCGAGTTTTCTTTATCGCATCGTCCAAGGGATAAAGTAATCGTCTTCTAGATTAGATTCCTACAGTTGTAATTTTCCCAGAAACACAATAAATAAAGTGAATTTATTTATGGAAAACACATAACGCTATCAAAATGTCCTGACTCCAGCCATACTAAATTATTCATAACGTTTTTACATAACTATCTATAACGGTTTGAAAATAGAACGTAGTAGAAATTCATACTATTAATGACGTTTTCGGACGATTTATCTATAACGCTTTAAAAAACATTCATAACACCCGCTTTCATAACGCTTGGATGAAGAAAAAAAACCGTCATGGTTCGTCATTAATGGCGGTTTTTAGCCGTCATTAAAGGGTATTTCTGTTGTAGTGGTAGAAAGGCATGGTATACTTGCCTATAGTCCTGAGCTACTGGCACGGGTCAGAATCCGTGTCAATGTCCAAGTAACCTGTTTTGTGAGTTTACTATATCAATACATAAATTGAAGCAAGAAAATATTTTATCTAATTTAGGTTCAGTCTTTTGGTCTTTGTTGAATTTGGTTTTCTTAACCAGGTAAGTTGACTTGGTTTGGTATCTCTTGTTTGTATGACAACCTACATATTTATATATATGGTAATTCTTTCCTTCTCTATACTTCCTATACTTGTCATTTCTTGTGCCTACATAGGAACTGCTTCTCCTGCTATAACCTTGTGTTCTTTGTACCACATATCACATATCTATTCATTTACATATGGTTCCTGTACTTGCTTTACACTAGGATTTATTGGGGTTGGATATCTCATGGCTATGCCATTACATTTGTTGTCTACAGGGTTCCTAAACTTGAATAGGACCTTCAGTCCTAAATGCAATTTAAACCAAAGCTTCAGCTATAATACACTAACATATATGTGTACTAGCACATAGCAGCAATGAACCAACACAAAGGGGCAGGACAGCATGGTATAAGTGCAGGCAGTGTAGCAGTATAGGCAAGCACAGTGGTTGAAGAATGTTGGATTTGGAGAAGTGGTATTGTAGGCAATCTGTGAATGCAGTGAAGAAAAAAAATAGAACATCAAGAAAAGTGTACATGGCAGATGATTAATGGACCATCTGCAGAACTTATCTGAACCCAAAGGGAAGTAGTGGTCTAAGGTCATGTAAAACACTCTACTATAAAGATCATAAGTGTTGGTATTATCAATGCAGTGAAGGTAATATGGGGAATGCATCATCAGGTATGCAATGTATGCAGGACAGAATACAGTGAATCCAGGAATGGTCATATGCAATACTGTAATAAATTTATGGCTAAAAGCAGTAAGGAATGTAAGAGGTAATGTGATGTATCTAATGTAATGCAAGGTGCAGTTGGTTAATTGGGATATGCAGGGGAATGTATAAGCTAAGGTCTGAACTTGCATATGATGGGATTCAAGATAATTTGGACTGCAATGATTAATACCTACTCAAACAAGGAAGATACTCTGTTTGCAGTCTAACCCTTATTCAGGATAGCCCATACCCACACAGTACCTGTCTTTATTTCCTGCAGGTTATATTAGCTGATACTCTACCATACAATGAGTTTGTAGGCCATTTGCTCATGTTCAGGTTTTCATTAGGAAGTAGGTGAATCACTAAATTTGTAGCTACTGAAAGAACTAATCTATATGCAGGCAAATCGACCAAGTGGCAGAATATATTACACTGGGATCTATACAGGTGGAGTTATCTACACGCATTGTGGCATTAATCGATCCCCAATTCAATGACACAATAATTTTTGTTCTTTTTTTTCTTTTTTTTTTTGAGAAATACAGGTAAATACTAAGCCCAGGAAAGGTAAGCAAAATAATGCACAGTGTAAAATAAAGGTTAACCATTATAACAAGGTTTCAGGATTTCAAGTTCATATGGGCTTATGGTCTCTTTTGATCCATTTTTGTCACAGGTTCTTCAAGCATTGGCTCCTTGTCATCTTGATCAAGCAGATGGGGGCAGGGCTCTTTAAATTTCTAGCAGGAGTCTCTAGGACCACAAATACAAGCAACACTATAGGACCTCTTGCTTTGGTCATTCAAATTACTCTCAGAGGATTCGTCATACCAAGAGGTTTAAATTTATTCTACGGAACTGGTTTAGTAGAGAAAACGCTCGCAACAAGCCAAAATTATGTGAATGGGACTCCCTATCATCCTTAATAATTGCTATCATTTAGAAAAACAACATAAATAAACAATCATGTTTGGTTAGTTGGGTTACTAATAAAATGACCACTAAATGAGAACGGGAAAATCTTTGTCTGGAATAAAGCATGCTCAATATTAACTTGCTATCTAAGAAATGTATAGAAAGGAAAATGTATAATAAGTTTATGTTTACATGATAATCAACTATTTATCCAAATGTACCGTATCTTGATCTAAAATTGGCAACATTGGCAAACCAACTTTTAGATTGTAAGAAATAAGTATGTCATGCACATGTTCCGAATTGACCATACTAGTATCTAACCATAATTTCTAAGAAGTTTTGATTTCCATATCTAACAGATATAATTCCTAAATGGTGGATCTGGGGTTATTTCCTGCTCCTTTGATATATCCAGGGGCTAGAACTCCAACCCCATTGCTGATGTACAAGCTTATACCATCTGGTTCTCCTAGGAATTATAACAAACATCTACAAAGTTACAGATGATTTCTAGGTTCTCAGTTTTTTCCAGGAAGATAAAAAGTGCACAGGATTTACCTGGTTGAAGAGCTTCGAACGTTTCTTCTCGTCGAAGTATTCTGGATTGGTCGACTGAAATTTCAGTTGGAGGCAAGATTTCTAGGGCTTCTACTATAACCGAACTCCACATATATTTATAGTTAGGAAATCAGGGTATTAGGATAGAGGGAAATCCGATTTGAAATCCATTTACTCTCGGCAGCTTTGGATTTGAAAGATTCGATCAATTGGCTTAACAAACAGAAATTTGAATCAATAAAGAGGCTGCCCCATTGTTGATTTAAACAGCACTTGAGAATGTAAGTCTCAAGTTTGCACTTAGGTCCCTACCCTTTATTGTATTTACCTTTGGTCCTCCCTTTAGAGTAAAACAAAATATAAACTTAACAATTACGTATGAGACAATGAAGATTTGTGAAATTTTAATATAAAAAGAAATCGGCCAAGGGGTTGACAACTCTACCCCCTTAAACAAATTTTGTCCTCAAAATTTAATGATCCAATCTACTAGAATGAGTGGTCTAGAACAAACTGCTATAAGAGAAATTCAATTGCTCTTAAACAATTCAAAGTTCAAAATATAGGTCTATCTATACTACTGCCAGTATCTACGGGAAATTTCTGCCATTTGTTCCTTGTGTTGTAGTTGCACCCTCCGTGATCATGTCATAGGCTCGCCCTCCTTCTGCGGTTGGTAGTGGTGGGGCACTTGCATTCCTCTTCGGATAATTGCGAGAAAAGTGTTGGTAGGATCCACAAATCCAACACAACCCTAATCTGTTGCGACAATTTTCTTGAGTGTGGCCTTTCTTCGAGCAATACTGACAGATGGGAATGTCTTGGACTTGACGTGGGGCTGCTTGTGGTTACTGTTGATGCTGCTGCACTGGTGTCTTCTCTGGAATGTTGGGATGTTTTGCCGGTACCGCTTGGTTGCTGTCTCCTCCGAGTGCGTCTCGATTCCTCTTCGGCTTGTGACTCAGCTCCTCTTCTACAGCTTGGGCGACCTCTAGAATCTCCTCGTAAGTGGCGGCTCGACTTGTGGCAATGGCTAGACGAATCTCGTGAGATAGTCTTTTTCTGAATCATCGCATCTTGTCTTCAGGGGTGCTGACCAAGTTCTTCGCGAAGCGGCTGAGGCAAGAAAACTCCGATGTGTACTCGTCGACGGTGTGGTTGCCTTGCTCTAGTGCTCGAACTGACTTACAACGCCTCTCGTGCTATGTGTGGATATAATTTCTTCATGAACAGTCGTTTGAACTCCTCCCAAGTTACGTCTGGAGCAGAAAATTGGGGCTCGCCTTGGTACCATGTTCGTGCGATGTCAAAAAGCTGTCCACTAGCTGACTCGATCTTCAGATCTTCTGGAACTCGGGCCATCTTTAGGTATCGTTCAACGTTCTCCAACCATTCATCAACGTAGAGAATCCCCTCGGTCCTATGGAATTCTCTGGGCCGGGGGTCCATGAAGTGCTTAGAAGTTCTGGGGCACTATCGCGAAGCATCTCTAATCTGAAGAGCTTCTCTCAAGGTGTTACGAAACATATTAGCTTACTGCTGGAAGATTCCCAAGAGTGTGACATTGTCCAGTGCTGGTGCCGGAGGCAGAACATGTGCTGGATAAATCGTCGGAGCTAGATACATCGCCGGTGGTGGGTGCATGGATAAAGCTGGAAACATCACTGGTGCGGGGTGCATGACTGGTACTAGATGTGGAACACGTGCTAGATGCGGGGCTTGTGCTGGTAGTGGAACATATGCTGGTTGCAGACCTGGTGCTGGTGGTGGAGTCTGCGAAGAAAACTGTGGAGGTGGTGGAATATCGCCTCTGCGGAATCTTGAGAGTTGTGGTTGATTTCCCATATGAGTGAGCTGGCCTTCTTGTGTCGGTAGGGTCATGTACGTGAAAAAGCCTTCTGTAGCCGGTGGAGTGTTCAGTGCAGCGTTGTTCCTGTCTTGAGAGTCTATCTTAACTGAAACAAAGAAAACACTTTAGCCGTTGAAGAGATTTTCAAACAGGATACAAATCAAGGATTCAATGAAATCAAGGACTAGATGCCAATAATGAGTCAAGACATGTGGATGAGATCCTAACTGTCTATTCCTATTCGCAGGCTCACGACAGTACAGTGACGTAACCGAAGTGATGAACGTAGACCTGCATGGGCTACCAAAAAAACTTGTCACGACCCGCACCCGCCTTTCGGATACAAGACGTATCCAAGCCCAGCCTACGCCGCAGTGTCGGCAGTAGTTTGCTTTCTATACACAAGTCACGGTAATCTAGAATCTTATGGTAAACTATATCTCATCTACAGAATAATAACGAATCAACCAAGATCAATGAAATACCAAAGAAATAGAATAATATAACTGAATGTATCCAAGATTCAATGTCACATCCGGTGGACACAAATCCACTACCAATAGACGAAAAGAGAAATAAATACATGAAATACACTAACTGAATACAACCTGCTAATCAAGGCAACCTTAACTGCAAAGCTTCGCGATCTGGTGCTGACTCAACCTGCTCAACTGCTCCTGACTCAAACTCGGCTAAACCTGAAGAGATCATCAGGTCCTCAAAGGACTAGCGTGATACATAAAAATGAGCCTTTCTAACAGTTTATTATGCATGGAGAAAAATACAGAATAAATAAGTAAAACTGAACAATAAATAAACACGAATCTGTAAATTGTCTACACATAAATGAACTGCTGGAGAAGAACAAAAGAACACGATATCACGATGTTAATGGATAGCCAAAACGAATACTCAAACCCTCGCCCCTAGTGTGGACTCGCAGGCTAGCATCACCCTCGCCCCTAGTGTGGACTCGCAAGTGTGAACCATATACTACTAACCCTCGCCCCTAATGTGGACTCCCAGGTTTAGCATCACCCTCGCCCCTAGTTTGGACTCGCAGGTTAGCTTCAAGATTTCAAGACAAGGAGGTAAAGCAGTTCAGTTCATGACTTCTCGACCCATGGCGCGACTCAATCAAGGCACAAGTGAACACGACCAATAAGATACAAAGCTAACTGTGAACACGGTCTACAAAGCAATAATACAAATATACAAGCTGGATATGAAAGATACATGTTAATAATATGAGAAAAATTGGACAATAATAAAAAGACAATGCATGTAAATAAAGCTGTATAGAAAGGCAAGGTATACTTGCCTGTGGTCCTGAGCTGCTGGTACGGGTCAGAATCCGTGTCAATGTTCAAGTAAGCTGTTTTGTGAGTTTACTATGTCAATACATAAATTGAAGCAAGAAAATATTTTATCTAATTGAGGTTCAGTCTTTTGGTCTTTGTTGAATTTGGTTTCCCTAACCAGGTAAATTGACTTGGTTTGGTATCTCTTGTTTGTATGACAACCTATATATTTACATATATGGCAATTCTCCCCTTCTCTATACTTCCTATACTTGCCATTTCTTGTGCCTACATAGGAACTGCTTCTCCTGCTATAACCTTGTGTTCTTTGTACCACATATCACATATCTATCCATTTATATACGGTTCCTGCACTTGCTTTACACTAGGATTTATTGGGGTTGGATATCTCATGGCTATGCCATTACATTTGTTGTCTACAGGGTTCCTAAACTTGAATAGGACCTTCAGTCCTAAACACAATTTAAACCAAAGCTTCATCTATAGTACACTAACATATATATGTACTAGCACATAGCAGCAATGAACCAACACAAAGGGGCAGGACAGCATGGTATAAGTGCAGGCAGTGTAGCAGTATAGGCAAGTACAGTGGTTGATGAATGTTGGATTTGGAAAAGTGGTATTGCAGGCAATCTGTGAATGCAGTGAAGAAAAAAAAATAGAACATCAAAAAAAGTGCACATGGCAGATGATTAATGGACAATCTGCAGAACTTATCTGAACCCAAAGGGAAGTAGTGGTCTAAGGTCATGTAGAACACTCTACTGTACAGATCATAAGTGTTGGTATTATCAATGCAGTGAAGGTAATATGGGAATGCATCATCAGGTATGCAATATATGCAGGACAGAATACAGTGAATCCAGAAAAGGTCATATGTAATACTGTAATGAATTTATAGCTAAAAGCAGTAAGGAATGTAAGAGGTAATGTGATGTATCTAATGTAATGCAAGGTGCACTTGGTTAATTGGGATATGCATGGGAATGTACGAGCTAAGGTCTGAACTTGCGTATGATGGGATTCAAGATAATTTGGACTGCAATGATTGATACCTACTCAAACAAGGAAGATACTCTGTTTGCAGTCTAACCCTTATTCAGGGTAGCCCATACCCACACAGTACCTGCCTTTATTTTCTGCAGGTTATATTAGCTGATACTCTACCATACAATGAGTTTGTAGGCCATTTGCTTATGTTCAGGTTTTCATTAGGAAGTAGGTGAATCACTAAATTGGTTGCTAATGAAAGAACTAATCTATATGCAGGCAAATCGACCAAGTGGTAGAATACATTACACTGGGTCTATACAGGTGGAGTTATCTACACGCATGGTGGCATTAATCCATCCCCAATTCAATGACACAATAATTTCTGTTCTTTTCTTTCTTTTCTTTTTTTGAGAAATACAGGTAAATACTAAGCCCAGGAAAGGTAAGCAAAATAAGGCACAGTATAAAATAAAGGTTAACCATTATAACAAGGTTTCAGGATTTCAAGTTCATATGGGCTTATGGTCTCTTTTGATCCATTTTTGTCACAAGTTCTTCAAGCACTGGCGCCTTGCCATCTTGATCAAGCAGATGGGGGCAGGGCTCTTTAAATTTCTAGCAGGAGTCTTTAGGACCACAAATACAAGCAACACTATAGGACCTCTTGCTTTGGTTATTCAAATTACTCTTGGAGGATTCATCATACCAAGATGTTTAAATTTATTCTACGGAACTGGTTTAGTAAAGAAAACGCTCGCAACAAGCCAAAATTGTGTGAATGGCTCCCTATCATCCTTGATAACTGCTATCATTTAGAAAAAAAACATAAATAAACAATCATGTTTGGTTAGTTGGGTTACTAGTAAAATGGCCACTAAATGAGAACGGGAAAATCTTTGTCTGGAATAAAGCATGTTCAATATGAACTTGCTATATAAGAAATGTATAGAAAGAAAAATGTATAATAAGTTTATGTTTACATGATAATCAACTATTTATCCAAATGTACCGTATCTTGATCTAAAATTGGCAACATTGGCAAACCAACATTTAGATTGTAAGAAATAAGTATGTCATTCACATGTTCTGAATTGACCATACTAGTATCTAACCATAATCACTAAGAAGTTTTGATTTCCATATCTACCAGATATAATTCCTAAATGGTGGATCTGGGGTTATTTCCTGCTCCTTTGATATATCCAGGGGCTAAAACCCCAACCCCATTGCTGATGTACAAGCCTATACCATCTGATTCTACTAGGAATTATAACAAACATCTACAAAGTTACAGATGACTTCTAGGTTCTCGGTTTTTTCTAGGAAGGTTAAAAGTGCACAGGAATTACCTGGTTGAAGAGCTTCAAGCGTTTCTTCTCTTCGAAGTATCCTGGATTGGTCGACTGAAATTTCAGTTGGAGGCAAGATTTCTAGGGTTTCTACTATAACCGAACTCCACATATATTTATAGTTGGGAAATCAGGGTATTACGATAGAGGGAAATCCGATTTGAAATCCATTTACTCTCGGCCGCTTTTGATTTGAAAGATACGATAAGTTGGCTTAACAAACATAAATTTTAATTAATAAAGAGGCTGCCCCATTGTTGATTTAAACAGCACTTGCGAATGTAAGTCTCAAGTTTGCACTTAGGTCCCTATCCTTTATTGTATTTACCCTTTGGTCCTCCCTTTAGAGTAAAACAAAATATAAACTTAACAATTATGTATGAGACAATGAATATTTGTGAAATTTTAATAAAAAGAAAAAAAATTGGTCAAGGGGTTGACAGAGAGAGAGACAATCCCGAGTTTAAGACCACTTGGTCGGCTGGTCGGGTTAAACAGGAACCATAAGATCAAAAATAGATCAACGGCTGAGAGTGTCCCGAGGTTCTGGAACAAGGAGGCCGAACTCGGCCCGAACTCTGTGTGGGGGCAGAGTTCGGCCCGAGTTCTGGTCCCTTGGGCCAGAACTTCAAGCAGCAAATAAAAACAAGATAGAAAGAATATTATGAATAAATGGTCAAAAAGAATTTAACAAGTTTAAGAAATGAAGTTAGAAATTTCAAATAGGGTAGGCTATAAGTAAAAATTAATCATATAATAACTAAGGAGTTATGACATAAATCAATATGGTGAAGCTGCTATGGGGTAGCTGCTGGGGCCGGATCCCAGCTAGCGGTAGTCTGAAGACGAGTGCACCGTGTCGCTTAGGCTTTTACACCTTGTTGTCAGAAGGACCCTTTCGGCTTGTACCCATAGCAAAGTCAGCATAGAGAATCGTGACATAATTGATAATTATGCAGGCCAATTTAATGAATAACCATTTCATCTAAAATTCCTAATTCACGACAAAAAAAATTAAATCGCTCCTCGGATAGTGGTTTTGCAAAGAAATCGGCCAACTGATGATCAGTGTCAATAAATTCTAAATTGATAGTGCCATTCTGTTGGTGATCACGTAAAAAATGGTGACAAATTTTAATGTGTTTCGTGCGTGAGTGACATATAGGGTTCTTAGTAAGGTTGATAGCACTAGTGTTGTCACAGAATATAAGAATGTGCATAAAAGATAGGTTATAGTCTGCTAGGGCTTGCTTCATCCACAGAATTTGTGCACAACAACGATCACCTGCTATATATTCAGCTTTTGTTGTGGATAGTGCGACAGAATTCTGCTTCTTGCTAAACCAAGAGACTAGAGCCTTGCCTAATAAATGACACGTGCCGCTAGTACTTTTACGGTCGACTTTGTATCCGACGAAATCAACATCGAAGTAACCAATAAGTTCAAATGATGTTGATTTGAGATACCATAAGCCCACTGTAACCGTACCCTTAAGGTATCAAAAGATACGCTTAACGGCGGACATGTGTGATTCCTTAGGATTAGCTTGATATCGAGCACACAAGCAAACGCTAAACATAATATCAGGACGACTAGCAGTTAAATAAAGTAGATTGCCTATCGTACCTCAGTACTTAAGTTGATCAACGGGTTTGTCGCTTTCATCTGGTTCTAGTTTGGTTGTAGTGGCCATTCGAGTACCGATTGGTTTGACTTTGTCAAGGTCAAATTTTTTCAGCATGTCCTTTGTATACTTTGACTGACAGATGAAAGTTCCATGCGATGTTTGTTTGACTTGCAATCCAAGGAAGTAAGTGAGCTCCCCCATCATGCTCAATTCAAACTCGTTCTGCATACACTTGGCAAAATTTTGACAGAGAGTTTCATCAGTGGAACCGAATATGATATCATCAACATAAATTTGTACTAAAAGAATAGTATCTTTGAAAGATTTTATAAAGTGTGTAGTGTCAATTTTCCCTTTTGAAAAGTCTTTATCTAGCAAGAAATTGCTTAGGCATTCATACCAAGCTCTAGGGGCTTGTTTGAGGCCATATAATGCTTTCTTGAGTTTGAAAACATGGTCGAGAAATTTGTGATTTTCAAAACCAAGGGGTTGTTTTACAAAAACTTTCTCCTTAATAAAACCATTCAAAAAGGCACTTTTGACATCCATTTGAAACAATTTAAAATTTTGAAAATTTGCAAATGCACAAAGCATCCGAATAGATTCCAGTCTTACAACTGGAGCATACGTCTCATCGTAGTCGATACCTTCCTCTTGGTTGTATCCTTCAGCTAATAGACGAGCTTTGTTGCGTGCAACTGATCCATCTTCATTTACTTTGTTGCGAAAAACCCATTTCGTACCAATAATCGAATGATTAGCTGGCTTAGGAACAAGTTCCCAGACCTGGCTCCTCTCGAATTGGTTGAGTTCTTCTTGCATGGCAGAAATCCAAAACTCATCATTAAAGCTTCTAAAACATTTTTAGGCTCGATTTGTGAAATGAAGGCAGTGCTAGCAATGGAGTCTCTTAACGATGATCGAGTACTTACTCCGCGTGAAACCTCACCTATTACCAAGTTTTCTGGATGTGACGGCTTGAAAGAAAATTTCTTCGGCAAGCCCTCCAGAGAATTGGTTTCAGTAGTGGTATTTGTCGGTGTAGAAGTTGATGGTTCAACATCATCGTCAGGAGTAGCTGCTACACTATTATCTTCATCAAAAGTCACATTTGTAAATTCTTCCACAATTAATGAGCGTTTGTTGAACACTCTATATCCCTTGCTCTTGGAAGCATAGCCAAGAAAAATACCATCGTCAGCTTTGGCATCGAATTTGCCTAAGTTGTCTTTGGTGTTAAGGATAAAACATCGACAACCAAAAACTCTAAAGTATAAAACATTTGGAGGTCTACCAAACCAAAGCTCATAGGGTATTTTCTTCGTAATAGGTCGAATAAGCACCCTATTTAAAATATGGCAGGCTGTGCTTACAGCTTCAGCCCAAAAATATTTCGGAAGTGAAAATTTATTCAACATGACTCTAGACATATTGCCAAGAGTCATATTCTTCCGCTCCACATCACCATTTTGTTGAAGAGGTCTAGGACAAGAAAACTCATGATCAAAACCATTTGAATCACAAAAATTTTCAAAATCTGAATTTTTGAATTCGCCTCCATGATCACTTCGGATTCGAGTAATCATGTAGCCCTTTTCGTTTTGAACCTTTTTAGCAAAATTTTTAAAAACAGAAATAGCATCACTTTTGTTTGTAAGAAAGAAAACCCAAGTGAATCTAGAAAAATTATTTACTATAACAAAAGCATAGAGTTTGCCACCAAGACTGGCTACTCTACTAGGACCAAATAAATCTATGTGAAATAATTGTAAGGGTCTAGTAGTACTTACAGTATTTATTGAATGAAAAGAAGACTTGGATGCCTTATTCAACTCACAATCAGCACACACCGTGTCCTTTTTGAATGTGATGTCGGGCAAGCCTCTTACTAGCTTCTTTGTCGATAGCCTGGATATAGTATCCATATTGGCATGACCAAGACGCTGGTGCCACAACAATCTCTCATCCTTATGGGCGTAGAGGCATCTTTCTGCACTGTTAGTATCTCTAGATAGATAGAAAATGTAAATATTATCCTCTCTTATCCCTTCAAAAGCGATGTCTCCCGTTGACCTATCATAAATATAGCATTTATTTTATCCAAAGTTAATGTCATATCCATGATCAGTAAGGTGACTTATGCTGAGCAGGTTATGCTTTAACTCGACCACTAGACAGATATCTTTTATTACAGGAGAGGGAGGATGACCTATATTACCATTACCTATGATGTACACTTTTAAGTTGTTGCCGAAGGATACATACCCTTCCCTCTTCATCGATAGTGATGCGAAAAGATTTGCGTCTTCCGTCATATGTCGCAAGCATCCACTATCGAGAATCCACTTGCTTTTAGTTGAGGGAGGAAGGTCCACCTACATCAAGGGTAGATGTGACCTTTGGTACCCAAGTTCTTATGGGTCCTAAAATATTAGTTTTTGGCACCCATGCATATAGATTTATATCCACTAATTTCCTAATTCTACATTATGGTGAGATGTGTCCATGTAATCTACAATAGGTGCAAGTAGCATGCCTATTTATGTTAGGAGCAGATTGATAATGGTGTCTATATACAGCATGGTGAGAGTTGTGTGAAACAGCAGGATAGTAATTATATGTGGCAACGGGATGATGGTTATGTCTATATGCAGCATAGTGATGATTATGACAATGTGCAATATGGTGATGGTTATGTGTAGCATGGTGTGCAGCATGGTAATTGTGTGTAGCAGTAGAATGATAGTTATGAGAGTGATTTCTATGTGCACGTGGTATAGGAATACATGTATATGTAAGCATGTTTACGTGCAGCATGTGGGTGACATGTTTGACTATTTTGACTAGTCTTGTTCTTTGTGTGTGTCTTATGTGATTGGGTTTGAAGTTGAGCAACCTATTTTTCCAATCTAATCTCTAATTTCTTAGATGTAGCATGTAGTTCATTACACTTAGCAAGCTCAGTGTTGAGTGATATGATCTCACGTGTTTGCTTTTCAATACGTGCTTCGGTATCGTGTTGGCTTAACTTAAGCTTAGACACCTCATTAGTGACTTCCGTGGGTGGAGTCTCTCTAACATTATCAACCAAAGAAGCGAGTTTTTGAATCTCGACTTCATAGCTTTTGATCTTCTCATTGGCATGCTTATATTTACTAATGACTTTCTTGTGGTCGTTTAGTAAATCATTGAATACATTTCCAAGTTCATCAAAAGTGAAGTCATCGAGAGTATCGCTAGTTACCTTATCGGATGTTGCCATTAGGCAAACATTGGCGGTGTCTTGAGGAGAGTCTTTTTCTTCCTCAGAGTCACTTGCTTCACTTTCATGCCAAATGCTAGTGTTGGCATATTTTCTTGAAGAAGACTTCTTGTAGGGCTTCTCATATCGGTTGCTTTTTTACGAATGGATAGTCTTTTCGGACGTGTCCAGTCTTCTTGAATCCGTATCACGTTGGTTCTTCCTCGTCATCTTCTTGTTGTTCCTTCTTTCTTCGATTGAAACGAAAGAACTTCTTAAAGTTACGGACTAGAAGAGCTTGATCATCACCTTCCGAGTTGTCGTCATCTGTCTCTTCAGGATCAGTCCTTCGACGATGAGCTTTAAGGGCAATCTCTTTTGCCTTTGGAGCAGGCTCTTCGAAGTCTTTGAGGTTAAGCTCATGGTTCATCAGGTTTTCTATCAAAGTCTACATAGACATTGTGGTAAGATCATTGCCTTCTATGATAGTTGTTACCTTAGGGTTCCAAATCTTTGGTAGCCCCCTAAGTAACTTGCGGATCTTCTCGTGATTTGTATATTGTTTGTCGAGAGATGACAAGGGGTTGATGATGTCGAAGAATCTTGTAAACATTTGTGTGATCGTCTCATTAGGCTTCATCTTGAACGTCTCATATTCTTGAGTGAGATGACTAATTTTTGACTCCTTGACTTGGGTGGTTTCTTTATGCGTCACTTCTAGAAGTCTCCATACATTGTGAGAGATGGTGTATGTCGAGACCCTGTTAAACTCATTCCTGTCTATTGCATAAAATAAAGCATTAATAGCTCTCGTGTCTAGACTCGTCTGTTTCTTTTCCTCGTCAGAATATTTGTCGTTGGGTTTCTCGATGAGATCACCATTGACAACTATTCTGGCGGGCTTTTTGTTACCATCGGTAACAATGGTCCACAGGTCGAAGTCTAGAGACTTGAGATAAAAACTCATCCTTATTTTCCAAAAGGTGTAGTTTGTTTCATCAAATAGGGGTAGCCTATGAGTGGACTGCCCTTCACCGTGATTGAAAAATATAGATTGTGTGGTTGCCATGGATCAGCTCTTGGATGTTAGTCCTTGTTGAGAGAACCAAGCTCTGATACCAATTGAAGTACAGGTAGGCACCTCTAGAGGGGGTAAATAGAGTTTATGACAAAAATTATCAATTAAAAAGTAAACTCTTCCACCAACAGTAAATAATCCGAGTAAATTCGAAAATAATAAAGAGCAAAAGAACATACGTAAACACAGCCGATTTTAACCTGGTTTTCCTCGTGGAGGACTAGTCCAGGCCTGAGAACTCTAGCTCAGGATTGAAATCTACTATTTATGAAATAGGGTTACAACTACATGCCTTTTCACAGAAGAGCGCGCCAAACTTCTTTCAATGATCGCTGTGGCAAAACTTGGACTTTTCCAAGTGACTTATAACTTCTTGCACTTCAAACTTCTAGCTGAATCATACCGAGCAACTTGGACGGTTGAGAAGTTTGAATGCTAAGTAGATTGGAAGGTAAGGCTCTTTAATATGTAGGCTATGTAAGAGAAGATTGGATGGTTTGAAATGAGAAAAACTAAGGCCTATTTATAGGGTTCGGGGTAGGCAGAATTCGGCCAGAATTCTGTGTAGAATTTAAATTTTTGGCCGTTGGACAACTAGCAGTGATTAAGACCTAAAAATCAGCATCCTGTAATTTAGGGGATAGAGTTCGGCCCGAACTCTGTGTGGAGGCAGAGTTCGGCTCGAACTGTCTCCTATGGAAAGAATGTTCTAAGTGGGCTTCTGGATGAGTGGGCTGATTTGGATATTAGCTAAGTACACCTATAAGGCGATATCTAGCCCAAAGTTGCTCAGTATGACCCAACGTACATCATCCTATACTCAAAAACAGTAAAAAAATACAGACTCCAGTATACACAAAATAGTAAATCTTCAGACAGCTGTAGTCTTGAACCAATGAGCGGAGTTGATTGATTTCAAGCTTGATGTGTCAAATTGGACTATGACAAATATTGTTTTGTTAATTTTCAAGATTAGGTTGACTCTGATCCAGTTTGGGTCAACAGAAGATAATGCAGCATGTATTGCATAAATTTAAGACAGATTCATTAAAGGAGACCAACCACATCTTACCGAAGTTTTTCTATACTCATGAGCTTCAGAAGAAATTTGATATTGACATCCGACAAGTTCGCTCAAGTGATAATCTTGCAGACTTATTCACGAAATCGTTGCCAAAGTCAACTTTTCAGAAAGTAGTTCATGGAATTGGAATCCAACGTCTTCATCAGCTGACTGCTCATGATTGACATCGTCAGGGAGCGATTGTTTTTAGGGGGAGATACATTTTGTAAGGACTATAACACGTTGTACTATTTTTCTTAGTCATGGAGTTTTTTACCATTGAATTTTTCTTGACAAGGTTTTAATGAGTCAACATTAAACGTATCCAACACCTATCTAAGTCATCCTAAAGATTGTACTCTTTTTCTTTCGCATAGGTTTTGTCCTAATGGATTTTTCTGGCAAAGTTTTAATGAGGCAATAGGCTTAGAGATGGTGGCCATCCAAAGGGGGAGTGTTATAATGTGGATTACTAAAGTGTTGGATTCCCACTTTGTATATTAGTCCCACATCAGTTATAGATTAGTATTACACCTCCGTAGGTTTGTATAAATAAAGTCTTTGCCTTCTACTATGATATTACATCAATAAGAGATATTCTCTCATATTTTATCTTCCTTCTTTCACGTTTATTCAAATAATTGAAATGTTTTTCAATGTGAGACTTATCTTTTTCTCTCTTAGGGCCTGTTTGGTAACATATAAGTGAGTGGAGAAAGCAGTAAAATACTAGATTTTGGGTATGATTTGGCAAATCCTTTGTTTGGTAGCCCTGATATTTGAGATGGAAAGTTGGAGTAATAATTGAACCTCAGTTCATGTTCCCTGATTTTAACATCGTCGTTCTTAGCTTGGATGTGGCCAAGAAAGAGAGGGATTTACTTGGATGTTGGTCGCCGAAGAATAAGGAGCGTCAGAGAATATTATGTGGGCTCTTTTGTTTTTTTAATAAATTATATAGGAATCGTTAGCTGTTAGTAAATACTCAGTTGTTCAATATTTTTATTAAACTAAGAAGCGCCTGTTATTAATCAAAAAAATTGTTATTAAACTAACAAATAACTAATAAAAAAACTAACATTTTAATATTTTTATTCCTAATTAGTGTTAGTTGTTAGTAAATACTCACTTGTTCAATATTTTTATCTTAATTAGTATTAGCTGTTAGTAAATACGTATATTTTTATTCTTAATTTTACTTAGTTTTTGACTTATGCAACATGACCATGACTACATATTTATTCATTTTTTGATACTTGTTCAGCGCGACAAATAATTTTTTATGTATCCGTACTATCTAGATTTGGACTAAATATATTTGAATGATATAATTATTAGTAATTAATTAATAAATTATGATAGTTTGTTATTATACCATTAGGATAAATAATTATTATTTTAATTTACTAAATTATTTATTTAATTTACTAAATTATTTATTTAATTTATTAATTTATTATATGTGTTAATTTTAATTTACTATTATTATAATATACTATTTCACTTTCCATTTTTTACTTTCTTATCTCAACCAAACACATTTGTTTACTAATCTATTTTTCACTTTTCACTTTTCTATCTCAACCAAACACATTTGTCCCCTACTAGGAGGACATTATTGGTGTTTTTGCCTTTGAACTAGGAAATATAGTCCCACATCGGCTATACCAAATGGTGAGTATCTCAATATAATGCATTGCTTATGTTGAGGTGTGCACATGAGGTGTGGTGGGGCACAAGTGTGTGTCATGTGGGAGTATTTTTCTGGAAGAAAAAAGGATTAATTCCAATAAGGATGCAAGTTAATTTTTGTTGTGCGGACTCGGACTCGGAGACGGACTCTAGGATGTCTCGTGCATGCACGGGAGTGTTCGGGAGGTAGGCATGGACTGTCACACTTCTATGCTGATTGTGAGATGATCTAAAATATCAAACTCTATTTTTGAGTATTGGTATTTTTGTCCCACATCGGATAGGAGAAGAGGTGAAGTCTCACTCCACTATATAAATAGAGCCCCTTGGCCTCCTTTAAAAGATGCACCAAAAAATGAGTTAAGGGAGTCCGTAAAGTCCAGGAAGCCCGTTCAAGTCTCACATATTGACTTATGAGCGTTCCAGAAGTTCTTCGTGAACTTGCTGGTTCCTGGAAGCAGATCGGGGTGGGGCGAATCTTGCTTTGAGCAACGATGATCTTAATCACCCCAGCAAGAACCTTTCCTCTTCTTCTTTCTTCTTTCTTCTTTCTTCTTCTTCATCTGAGTTGTAACTCAGTTCTGTCCGTCAGCAACTGCAATTGCGAGGAAGAACATGAGATTTATTTTCTGAACTCAATTCTGTCCGTCAAAAACTGCGATTGCAAGGAAGAACGTGAGATTTATTTTCTGATTATTGTTGTTTTGTAATCAGGTTCATATTATAGTGTTCCTCTTGGATCTAGAGAAATATTCGAAGGTGAACGTTTGTTGAACCTCTGATCTCGACATCGAGTCTACCATCTTTGATCAAGTCCCGGGACTAACAATCTCAAAGCAAGATCCTTGTAGATGGAGAACTCTCGTGCTTCTCTCATCGATACCAGCTTTAACAAGTTGGACAAATTCGACGGAGAATATTTCCAAATCTGGAAGAGGAAGGTCACCCTTAATCTTCAACTCATGGATGTAGACCATGTATTGATTGAGGATGAACCGACGATTCTAGAAGGAGGAACTGTCGATGCTATTGCTGCTGCACTCGTTAAACAGAGCAAATA
The DNA here is from genome assembly GCA_029216955.1 of Iris pallida. Taxonomy (NCBI): domain Eukaryota; kingdom Viridiplantae; phylum Streptophyta; class Magnoliopsida; order Asparagales; family Iridaceae; genus Iris; species Iris pallida. The sequence goes on along the minus strand of JANAVB010041620.1, from coordinate 7,250,714 downwards.
GAAGAGAGAAAACAGAATCTGTAAACTGCTGATTCTTAATTCTATGGAAGACTCTCTAGCAGAGTCATATTCTAAGAAGGTGAAGGCCAAAAAGATCTAGAATTCTTTGGGTAAGCTATATGAAGATGATGAGACAAGGTTTAAAATCTTTATCGTCGACAAGTACCACAAGTGGCTCTTCGAAGACGAGATGGCGATGCTACCTCAAGTGAAGGAATTTTTGAAGTTACGCCAGAAGTTAGATGACGAGAAGATATCCCTCGTCGACAAGTTTGTCGTTGGAAGGATAGTCTCGAAACTTCCAACTGGTTGGAGCAACTTCTATGCTAGAATGCATCGGAAGAAGCTGGACATTAGCTTGGAAGATCTTCTACAAGAGATCCACGTTGAGGATGAAATGCGATCTCAACAGAAGATGGACTCTCTATTCAAACAACTGGCTAAGGCCAACTTGGTGCAGACAAGAAAGTTCAAGGGGAAGCAAGTGGCTTCTCATCACAAGAAGAAGGACTCCACTAATCTGAAAGTGAACGGTCCTTCGTTCAAGCAACAGAAGTCCAAGTCCCTCGTGACTTGCTTCAACTGTGGCAAGAAGGGCTACTACAAGCGTGAATGCAAATTCAAGCCCAAACCAAAATAGCAGGTACGGCTAAACTTGGTTATTTTTGATTACTTAACTTGGTTGCTATTGTTGTACAGGTTGAGTTATCTAGCGTGGTAGTTGACTAGTAGTCTGACACTAGTGCATCTGACCACGTGTGCTCTCGAAGGAGATGTTCACCAAGGATGAGATGTGTTATGATGAAGGTCTCGATGGTGAACATTTACCTAGCAGAATATCGGAAGATCGAGACAGTGGTTATGGACCACCGACAAGGACACTGGAATACGTATTATACGTACCAAAGATTTTCGAAGATCTGATCTTAGGAAGTCTGTTATCTGATACAAACTTGAAATATGGACATTCGTACTAGCCAGATGGTAATTTTTTGGCGAGGAATATGCTTCGAAAAGATGTTCAGTGATGAAGTGATGTTCGAACTTCTGCTGATGGTGATGAAGTTACTTTATTGAATGGACTGAGAGTTGTTCTATGATAGAAGCAGACTCAAGCTGTCCTACCGGGACCTTATCTTCAGAATATGGGGGTAAGAAGGTGAAGGATTTTAAGGTCTGTGCAGATACAAGACTGTTGGGAAGCTGCTCATGTCACTACCACATTTCTAGTTTAAGGGTATTTTTTTTATTTTGAAATTTTTGAAAATTAATATATTTATTGAAATGGTGTGATTTTAATATTATAAAATTAGTTGCCATGTGTTGTGATTAGCCCTAACCTAGATTGGACCTAACCTAGATTAGTCATAGTTAGTCTTAGTTATCCATGGTTAGTATTAGTTAGTCATGATTAATTTTGGTTAAGTCATGGTTAGTTAGAGCTAACTAGGTTGCAACTTAGACTAGTGTGTAAACCTAGATTTTGGACCCTTGATTTCACTAGATGATAGGAGAGCCATGGATTGTTTTTCCAAAACCCTAACCCTAGAATAGTGGGTCGGCCACCTAGGGATCAACACCCCTATTTAATGTCTTCCAAAAATTACTTGCCTCTTTTGTTCATTCCTCCATTTTCAAGAGCAAAGGTTTGTTCTTCCTTCAACCTTTTCTATTTTGATCAATACTCATCCATTTTCATTCAAATTTCTTGTATTGTAATCTAAATACTGTTCTCCTACTGTTGGTGGAGGTAAACCTCAGTTTTGGACTCTATTGGGGCTTTGAGCTAGCTAGGAAGGATCTCCATTATTGAGTTTCTTAAGAAGGAGCACCACATAGGAAACTTTCTATTTAGCTATTAGATTTCTGATTTCTTGGCATATTTGCATAGCCCTAGGTGTCCTATAACTGTAGGAATAGATTTCGTGTGGAGTCGTGTCCTTTATTTGTCCGTATTGGACACGTATCTGCCTAGGTTCAGTAGTGTTCGATGAAATGCCACAGTGGGCTTTTCATCATTATTTTCAAAATGTATTTGAATAGGAAAGTTCGTTTTCATGTGGCTTATCACTTTCTTCAAGACTGAACACAGATCGAGTCCTATTTGTGTCGTGTTGACTCGTGGACACGCCCCGTACGTGTGCAGTCGGCTGTCCTGCTACTCGCGTGTTCGTGCGGCTGTTCTAGGGTATGGGACACGTGTCCTTGGACACAGAGCTTGGGGCAATATCTAACACGACACTCCCAAAGTCTTGTGTCCAATGGATTCGTGTCGAGTGAGCTATGACTCGTGCACTGGTCGCACGGTCTGTGTCAGTCGTGTGTTCTGTGTTCGTATGAGTTTTTAGACACTTGTGTCCTATTTTTGGACACGTGTAGGAGTAGTATAACACTTGCACATGTTAGTCACTAACTACCAACCATTAACATTACTTATTAACTGCTATTTCAATGTCGAAATGGGAAATCCCCATTTCTCTGATACTGTCGAGTATCAGTATATACACTCACTGTTTTCCCCATTTCGATTTACATTTAAATGTTAATATCATGTAATGTAATGTGGTTTAATTTATGTTACAATTCGATAACATGTTAGGGTTGGGTTTGATGTGTTTCATGAATGTTTGTATGGGATTGAACTGTGAATTAAGCCTGGGTTACCTATTATTAAACTGAATGCATACTAGGAATGTTTTGATCTAAATCCTGAGATTAATACCAATATTCATTCACTCACACACTATTGTAAATATCAAACCTGAGAACTAATATAACAGAGATACTGATACACACTGGAATCCTGGGTTCACTTGTTAACCTGGAAATTTATACTGTTTTCCCACTCTTGTCCACACTGATTCAGTCAACATACAAAAATCTCACACTGCAACCTGAGATCCCCATTGCCTTCACATATTTGCACTTTTTATCTATTTTCTGAGATTATTGGGACTGTAAATAGCAGAGAAAACTCTTCTACCAAAGTCCCTATTTGTAAACCTGAGAATTGGGATTCCTAAAGACATAAAGGCTGTTGTGAACTGTAATAGAACAGGGAACCAGGAATTATAGGCATGTATGCATACACTGTTAGGCCAGGGATCAACCCACAGCCTATATTCACTCTTGTACATACTGATTTGCTCTCACATTGACACTGTTTGTGAACCTGAGATTGCACAGGCACACACACACAGAGGACATTGGTCCATTTCAATGTCATTCACTGATTAGCCTACTCTCACTGTTATATATCAAACCTGGGACTGAGACACTCATTTGAACCTGGAATAGAACACTCACACACAGGGAAGAACTAACTGTTAGACACACCTTGGTATGTACATGCCTATACTCTATCACACACATTTGTATACACTGTGCACTCACAAAATTTGGGAACTATTAGCTCTAAAACTGAATGTTTATTTAACTGTTCATGAAATGAATTTGAGATTACACAGATATACACACATGTTTACCTATATCACATGTTACACACAAAGTGAACCTGAGACCCATAGCAAAGGACACACACACTACCCCAAATCCTGAACTGACAGTGCACACATGTTCCCATATCCCTGTCACATGTATCCAAGCTACAAGGACACACACACAAAACACTAACTGCCTATTCACTCATTCACACACATAGTTATGACACCTAATGATACACACACCATGGAATCATTCCTAACCTATTACAAAAATACACACACTACACACACACATGCCTATGTATAGACACACACTCACATATGCAAGCTCTTTCCTCTCTAACTCTCCATGTATATATATATATATATTTATATATATATATATATATATATATATATATATATATATATATATATATATATATAATGTGATGATTGTAATGCAATATAGGATTACCTATATGTATAGTGTGTATATGAATATATGGATTGTATGTGTATTGCCTATAAGGACCTATGGCATATAACCTAGGTAACATAGCCTATGGTATCCTTGTGTGGGCTTGGCATATGGTAAATATGCACATGAGTAGTCATATAGACTTGTGTATGGTGTATACTTGCTAGGGTAGACAGGTTAGGCCTAGTGAGACTTGATTGGGTCTAGATTGACCTAGTTGACCTAACTTTGACTATTTAGTTGACTGAAGTTGACCAGGATTGACTTTGGTATAGGATTGACCTAATATCATGTAGACTGCATCATAGTAGCTTACTTTATAAGTTGGACATGTTGTGACTTGTACTGTTCTGATTAGGAGCCAGACACCACTCCTCAGGCAGCATTTGCTTCCAGACATTCAGGATATCAGGCGAGTATATTCTCTGACCATTTCATACTTGATAGAATTTACATTTACGCTCTAGATTACTTTACTTGATGCTGTCATGATATTTAACACGGATTGGTACAATATGGATCCCTTCATGAGATGTTATCCCCCTCGGGAGCATGAGGTTACAGTATGTCATGTGCGTTTCACTTTTATCATGTACTCTGGTGCTTTCACTATTCATGTGCACTCTCGTGATTCATGTAATCTCATGTTCACGGAGCCCTTATGTATACAATCATGTGCACCCTATTATGGGCCTTCATGTGATATCATGTGCAATATCATAACCTGTCTGGATCCTTGTGTATTGATTGGGGTACGGGGGAGTATAAATGGTCATGTGAACAATTCCAAAGTAGTATACTCATGTGCAAACTCTTAGATTACTCATGTGCAAATTCAAGCCGTTCACATGTTCATCTTGTACTCTAAATCACTAGTTCACTGTTAGTTCTCTATTTATAGTATCTATTTACATTATAGCCCTCTCTTTTACTTCATGTATATTCTACAACATTTTATGTACCTTACTCTATTGCATATTTATATATCCTGTCATATTATGAACTGCGTGAGATATAATGTGCTCACTCCAGTCCTGACTGGACCTATTGAAATATTACAGATAACTTTGAGGAGCTGTGTCCCACCTATTACGGGGCAGGCTTAGACGACACACTTGAGCTGGACCCTCAAGAGGACCTAGCACTTGCTGATGACATTACCCCTATAGACTAGGCTAGTTAGCTAGGCTAGTTCTATTTATCTTCATGTTATGTCAGATACACTTGTATATATTGGGAGTTTGTACTCTGGATTTGTGGAGATGTTTATCTTAGATTTCAGCTATCTCTTTATCTTGTATTTATCATCTGTGGATTTTGTGTTCTTTTATTCTATCGTATCGTACTTTCTTCCTTAGTTGTGATTGAGTTGTACTTATTTATGTCACCTCCATTAGGAGTGTATAAACTGTACAGGTACCTTATAACTGTTAGATGTATATGACCTAGGACAGCGTTCTACCGCCGACACTGCGGCATAGGTTGGACGTAACCACTTCTCGTGCCCTTATACTGGGTGCGGGTCGTGACACGTTTTAGTGGTGGCCGATGCAGGTCGATTTATATAGTGGTATTCGAACTAGAGTATCACTACAACCTTCAGTAGGATTAGGATATATTTGAAGGTACTAAATCATATTAGAAAAAACTCTTAATCAGATTCCTGTTATCTAAATTTTGTTGTATTATTATCTTTTCTTAAAAATTAACTGTCCTCCCATGATGTTATCGCTTCATTTTCAGTGATTGTCCTCTCGTTTGGTCTGTCTTCAGGATGGTTATGGAGGCGCGATCTCATCGTCTTGATCGGGAAGACACCACTGAGGGGTCTGCCACTCCTCGTCCTGATCAGCAGGGCCCCGAGACTGCAGCTCCTGTTATGCCAGCTCAGGCTGGGATATCTGCAGCTTATGGGAGTACACCTCTTCCTACTCCGAGACTTTCCCCAGACATCCTGAATGTTCATCAGCAGCAGTCGCCATCAGGATCAGAGGACGTGGTGCGGTTGTTCTCCTTCTTCCAGCAGATAGTAAAAACTCAGCGACAATAGTTGTTCAAAAGGGGACATGACATTCATGGAGTTAGCAGCAGTGGAGGTCAGGCTAAGAGGCCTCACGTACAGATTCAGCATCAGTATCAGCGGGGCCTGTTCGACAGGGTCAGGGACGTACATATTTCTACCAAGCATCAAGACAGCAGCAGGACGCTAGGTACAACTTCTGCAAGAAAGCAGGCCATGGGTGGAACGACTGCAGGATGAGGCTTGACAGGTGTTTACTTTGTGGTTCAGCGGAGCATCGGTGTAGGAAGTGTCCAGAGAGCTAGATAGCAATGACTCAGGTTGCAGCAGGAGCTAGGGCTCCAACAGAGCAGCCGAGGGGACCACCGTTACAGACACATCAGACCCCTAGACAGTAGCATGTTACCAGTTGCCCTTTCTGTAGGAAACCAAGACACGATTGGAGTAAATATCGAATGAGGTTAGGCAAGTTCTTACTTTACGGAGCATCATATCACCAGTTAAGAGAGTGTCCTAAGTTTCCTAGACGGACAGCTCAGGGGACAGGAGCGAGGGCTCCAGTGAGCTAGCAGAAGGGACTACCCTTATAGACTCAGCAGCAGAGATTCACGCAGCATCAGGTTGGAGGAGGCCAGAATGGGCGCGCTTCCGTTATGATAACTGAGGATGCACAGGAAGTAGGGGTGTTTATCGCAGGTTCTGTTCATCTCAATTCTATTCCTTGCCATATTTTAACCATCTCGAAATTCAATTCCAACAGATCTTGCTTATCGTTCTTGTTCGTAGATAAATTTGATTCTTGGTATTCATTGTCGATTTAATTTTCTGCCAAGATAAATCATATGGGCTAGGTCACCTCAGTTATGGGATCTAGAATCTTTGATAGTCATGTTAGCTGGCATAGTGAGGACATATAGTCAGATTTTGGATGTATTTCTTGGGTGTAGGAATTTAAGGTTTTCGCTGTCAAGCATGCGGCAATGCAAAAAATTTAAATACCATGATTCTAGAGGTATGTACCTTAGTCAAGGACTCTGTGATTATCGTAGCCTTGCTTACTAGCATGACGAAGACTTTGAGTAACATGATTTTGGACAGACATATATGATTATCAGATTATATCTTGAGAAGTTTGTTCTTTTTAACATATCATCTCTATCATACCCTTCTGTTGTTATAAAATTGTATTCCATCATCAAATAACTTAGGAGTAGGGATATTTAGTTTTGTAGAACTTATTCATATGTAGTTCTTTCATAGTGTAATGATATGACGACTTGTAGGGTGTCTACACCCTAGATATGATAGTTAGCATTAGTATTAGAATAATAACCCATTGTAGATGATTCCCCTGACCCACCAATTTCTATATAGGATGTTAGTATGTCTTACAGCCTTGATGATTTATTATTATTTTTTTCTTACCCTTTCTAGTAAGACACCCATGACCTTCATGTCCTACTCGAACACGCCATCTTGTGCTCCATCATTATTAAATTACTTTCCTGACTCGCTAGACTCATATACACAATTCACACTTCACTCTCTTATAATTGACACTTCATTCCCTAGCTACTTAGGCATATAACCTACAAATTTTATCATGTCCTACATATAGATGAACTACTGCACAACCTTAGTATCTTGTATACCTGAAGTGTCCGCATAAATTGGCACTGCACCTTAGCACATGCCCTGTACTTCACATAACATTCATTGCATATCCTTGATTCACATGCACTCCTTCATTCATGTACTTCATATACTTTCACCACTTGTATATCCTGCAGTATATCATAATAACCATTGCATATCCTACCCCCTTATTTTGGTTAATTGTTGCTTGTGCTAGTAAACCTCCATGTTAGGCTAATGCTATACATTGTGTATATATATTATAGGGATATATATGATAAGTAATATGGGTTAAGGGGTTCTGCATATATTATATAGATTAGGCATATGAGATGGTTAGTCTATATGTATGCATAGATGATACACTTAGAATAATGTGGGTTCTATGGGGTTATATTAGAGATATGTGGGTATTAGAGGGTAAGATATATGGGGTTTATGTGAGGTATTTTAGAGTATGTGTTAAGCTTAAGGGTTAGAAGTTATGAGTCTAGTTTAATGTAGAGTATACATATCTATGTTTGAACTTAGAATTTAGTTGGTCTTGATATTTTTAACACTATAGACTATTTAGGTCTAAACCCAAGATTAGCCATTGACCCAATAGTCCAAATTGACTAGTTGTTGACCGATAGTTGACCATTGACTATGTTGACTTAGTTGATTAGAGATAGGATTAGAAGTAGGTTGTTTATTGTTTTGCTTGTTTGATCATGTTTGATTATTTAGTAACATGAGGCCTTGTTTGTGTTTAGGTCGGAGACATGGTTTTTCTGCGGATATCTCCGACTCGTGGTACCATACGTTTTAGTGGAGGTGGGAAGATTAGCCCGCGCTTCATCGGACCTTTCGTAATCAGCGGGAGAGTCAGTGACGTGGCATACAGGCTAGACTTGCCACCTGCACTAGTGGATGTCCATAACATATTCCATGTATCACAGTTGAGACGGTACATGGCTGACCCTAGCCATATACTCGATCACTCAGAGATTGAGGTGGGACCTACTCTCAGTTATCCAGAGCAGCCAGTAGAGATTCTGGATCGCCGAAAGAAGGTACTGAGAAACCAGGTTATACCCTTGGTTCGCGTCGTATGGAGGCATCATTCTCCATAAGAGTCTACCTGGGAGCGGGAGGATGAGATGCACAAGCGATACCCTTATCTTTTTGGACCTTGAGGTATGATTGCTATCCTTATCATCTGTTTAGTTTTGCCTTTCAATTTCGAGGACAGAATTCTTTTAAGGAGGATAGAATTGTCACTACCATATTTCTAGTTTGAGGGTACTTTTGTCATTTTGAAATTTTTGAAAATTAATATATTTATTGAAATTGTATAATTTTAATATTATTTAATTAGTTGCCATGTGTTGTGATTAGCCCTAACCTAGATTGGACCTAACCTAGATTAGTCATAGTTAGTCTTAGTTAGCCATGGTTAGTATTAGTTAGTCATGATTAATTTTGGTTAAGTCATGGTTAGTTAGAGCTAACTAGGTTGTAACTTAGACTAGTGTGTAAACCTAGATTTTGGATCCTTGATTTGACTAGATGATAGGAGCGCCATGGATTGTTTTCCCAAAACCTTAACCCTAGAATAGTGGGCCGGCCACCTAGGGTTCAACATCCCTATTTAATGTCTCCCAAAAATTACTTGCCTCTTTTGTTCATTCCTCCATTTTCAAGAGCAAATGTTTGTTCTTCCTCCAACCTTTTCTATTTTGAACAATCCTCATACATTTTTATTCAAATTTCTTGCATTGTAATCTAAATATTGTTCTCCTACTGTTGGTGGAGGTGAACCTCAGTTTTGGACTCTATTGGGGCTTTGAGCTTGCTAGGAAGGATCTCTATTATTGAGTTTCTTGAGAAGAAGCACCACATAGGTAACTTTCTATTTAGCCATTAGATTTATGATTTCTTGGCATATTTGTATAGCCCTAGGTGTCCTCTAACTGTAGGAATAGATTTCGTGTGGAGTCGTGTCCCTTACGCGTCCGTATCGGATACGTATCAGCCTAGGTTTAGTAGTGTTCGATGAAATGCCACAGTGGGCTTTTCATCATTATTTTCGAAATGTATTTGAATAGGAAAGTTTGTTTCCGTGTGTCTTATCACTTTCTTCATGACTAAACACGGATCGAGTCCTATTCGTGTCGTGTTGGACTCGTGGACACGCCCCGTACGTGCGCAGTCGGTTGTCCTGCTACTCGCGTGTTCGTGCGGCTGTTCTAGGGTACGGGACACGTGTCCTTGGACACAGAGGTTGAGGCAATGTCTGACAAGACACTCCCAAAGTCTTGTGTCCAATGGATTCGGGTCGAGTGAGCTAGGACTCGTACACTGGTCGCACGGTCTGTGTCAGTCGTGTGTTCTGTGTTCGTGTGAGTTCTTGGACACTTGTGACCTATTTTTGGACACGTGTAGAAGTAGTATAACACGTGCACATGTTAGTCACTAACTACCAACCATTAACATGACTTATTAACTGCTATTTCAATGTCGAAATGGGAAATCCCTATTTCTCTGACACTGTCGAGTATTAATGTATACACTCACTGTTTTCCCCATTTCGATTTACATTTAAATGTTAATATCATGTAATGTACTATGGTTTAGTTTCTGTTACAATTAGATAACATGTTAGGGTTAGGTTTGATGTGTTTCATGAATGTTTGTATGGAATTGAACTGTGACCTTAAGCCTGGGTTACCTATTATTAAACTGAATGCATACTAGGACTGTTTTGATCTAAATCCTGAGATTAATACCAATATTCATTCACTCACACACTGTTGTAAATATCAAACCTGAGAATTAATAGAACAGAGACACTGATACACACTAGAATTCTGGGTTCACTCGTTAACCTGTAAATTTTTACTATTTTCCCACTCTTGCCCATACTGATTCAGCCAACATACACACATCTCACACTGCAACCTGAGATCCCCATTGCCTTCACATATTTGCACTCTTCATCTATTTCCTGAGATTATTGGGACTGTAAATAGCAGAGAACACTCTCCTACCAAAGTCCATGTTTCTAAACCTGAGAATTGGGATTCCTAAAGACATAAAGGCTATTGTGAACTATAATAGAACATGGAAGTGGGAATTATATGCAAGTATGCACACACTGTTAGGCCCGGGATTAACCCACAGCTTATATTCACTCTTGTACACACTGATTTGCTCTCACATTGACACTATTTGTGAACCTGAGATTGCACAGGCACACACACACATGACATTAGTCCATTTCACTGTCATTCACTGATTAGCCTACTCTCACTGTTATATATCAAACCTGGGACTGAGACACTCATTTGAACCTAGAATAGAACACTCACAAACAGGGAAGAATTAACTGGTAGACACACCTTGGTATGTACATGCATATACTCTATCACACACATTTGTATGCACTGTGCACTCACTAAATCTGGGAACTATTAGCTCTAAAACTGAATGTTTATTTAACTGTTCATGAAATGAATCTGAGATTACATAGGTATACACACATGTTTACCCATATCACATATTAAACACAAAGTGAACCTGAGACCCATAGCAAATGACACACACACTACCCCAAATCCTGAACTGACAGTGCACACATGTTCCCATATCCCTGTCACATGTATCCTAGCTACAAGGACACACACACAAAATACTAACTGCCTATTCACTCATTCACACACACAATTATGACACCTAATGACACACACCCCATGGAATCATTGCTAACATATTACAATAATGCACACACTAAACACACACACACACACGTGCCTATGTATAGACACACACTCACATATGCAAGCTCTTCCCTCTCTAACTCTCCATGTATATATATATATAAATATATATATATAACTACAGTGATGATTGTAATGCAATATAGGATTACCTATATGTATAGTGTATATATGAATATATGGATTGTATGTGTATTGCCTATAAGGACCTTTGGCATATAACCTAGGTAACATAGCCTATGGTATCCTTGTGTGGTCTTGGCATATGGTAAATATGCACATGAGTAGTCATATAGACTTGTGTATGGTGTATACTTGCTAGGGTAGACAGGTTAGGCCTAGTGAGACTTGATTGGGTCTAGGTTGACCTAGTTGACCTAACTTTGACTATTTAGTTGACTGAAGTTGACCAGGGTTGACTTTGGTCTAGGATGGACCTAATATCATGTAGACTGCATCATAGTAGCTTACTTTATTAGTTGGACATGTTGTGACTTGTATTGTTCTGATTATGAGCCAGACACCACTCCTCAGGCAGTATTTTCTTCCAGATATTCAGGATATCAGGCGAGTACTTTCTCTGACCGTTTCATACTTGATAGGATTTATATTTACGCTCTAGATTACATTACTTGATGTTGTCACGATGTTTAACACGGATTGGTACTATATGGATCCTTTCATGAGATGTTATCCATCTCAGGAGCATCGGGTTACAGTATGTCATGTGCATTTCACTTTCATCATGTACTCCGGTGCTTTCACCATTCTTGTGCACTCTCGTGATTCATGTACTCTCATGTTCACGGAGCCCTCATGTATACAATCATGTGCACCCTATTATGGGCCTTCATGTGATATCATGTGCAATAACATAACCTTTCTGGATCCTTGTGTATTGATTAGGGTACGGAGGAGTATGAATGGTCATGTGAACAATTCCAAAGTAGTATACTCATGTACAAACTCTTAGATTACTCATGCGTAAATTCAAGCCGTTCACATGTTCATCTTGTACTCTAAATCACTAGTTCACTGTTAGTTCTCTATTTATAGTATCTATTTACATTACAGCTCTCTTTTTTACTTCATGTATATTCGACAGCGTTTCATGTATCTTACTCTATTGTATATTTATATATCCTGTCACTTTATGAACTGCGTGAGATGTACTGTGCTCGCTCCAGTCCTGACTGGACCTGTTGAAATATTACAGATGACTTTGAGGAGCTGTGTCCCATCTATTACGAAGCAGGCTTAGACGACACACTTGAGCTGGACCCATAGGAGGACCCAGCACTTGCTGATGACACTACCCCTATAGACTAGGCTAGTTAGCTAGGCTAGTTCTATTTATCTTCATGTTATGTCAGATACACTTGTATATATTGGGAGTTTGTACTCTGGATTTATGGAGCTGTTTATCTTAGATGTCAGCTATCTCACTATCTTGTATTTATTATCTGTGGATTCTGTGTTCTTCTATTCTATCGTATCGTACTTTTTTCTTTAGTTGTGATTGAGTTGTTCTTATTTATGTTACCTCCATTAGGAGTGTATAAACTATACAAGTACCTTATAACAGTTAGATGTATGTGACATAGGACAACGTTCTACCGTCGACACTGCGGCGTAGGCTGGACGTAACCACTTCTCGTACCCTTACACTGGGTGCGGGTCGTGACAGCTCAGACGATTGAACTAAAGTAATGATCATCTGGAGTTAGTACACTCAGATATCTGTGACTTTTATCAATTCTCCATAGAGGACAGTTCGAAGTGTTTCTCGAAGTGCACGTTCGCATGACTGCTCAAGTAGAAGGATGCAGCATTCGAGTAGTTCAGAGACTTCAGGGCTGAAGCTGAACGTTAAACCGATCTACAACTACTCAAAAGTGATCGAGATGTAGAGTATAGGTCTCATGAATTCGCATCGTTCTGCAAAGAATATGGAATCATCAATGAGACTATTGCTCCGTATTCTCCACAATCTAACGGAGTAGCGAAGAGGAAGAACAGAACGGTGACAAAAATGATAAACTTAATGCTGCTAACTGTGGGTCTTTCTCAATGCTACTGGGGAGAAGCTACATTGACGACCACTTTTTAGAGTGCCATATGCAACTTTGGACGTAACTCCTCATGAACTCTGGTTCTAAGTCAGACCTAACTTGAATGTTATTCGAGTGTGGGGGTGTCTGGCTTATGTGAAGCTTCCAGATCTGAAGATTCAGAAACGGGAGACAAGGACTATGAAGACGATCTTCTTGGGGTATGTCGAGAAGAGTGATGGTTGGAGATTTCTTGATATTGAGTCAAATCATATCATCGAATCTCGCGATGCTGAAAGTTTTGAAGACAAGATTGTAATGCACAAGAACATTGTTCTAACGGACATTCCGGAGAATGATGAAGGTGCAAAGGAGACTGAGATCTTCAATGAGCCAGTTGTCTAAGATGAAGTTGTTGTTGTTAAAACAACGGCTGAACCAGAACTCGCTGAGCCGTCAGCAAAGCATGTGAGAAGGCCGAAGGACTTCAAAAATAAATTTGTCACCTATTATGTAGAAGCAGATCCACTTACCTATGATGAGGCGATGAAGACCAGAGACGCGATTTTCTAGAAGGAGGCGATTGACAATGAAATTGATTTCATCACCTCTATTAACACTTGGGTGTTGGTTGATCTTCCTGAAGGAGCAAAACCTATCGGATGCAAGTAGATCTTCAAGAAAAAGATGAAAGCTGATGGAACCATTGACAAGTTCAAGGCCAGGCTAGTGGCAAAGAAGTTTTCTCAGAAGCAGGGGATCGACTACTTTAACATGTATGCTCCAGTAGCTAGGATGACCACCATCAGAATGTTGATTACTCTCGCAGTGATACATAAGATGGTGATACATCAGATGGATATGAAAATGGCATTCCTGAATGGAGAGCTGACCGAAGAGATCTACATGCAACAACCAGATGGGTTTGTTGTCAAAGGTCTTGAAGACAAAGTCTGCAAGTTGGTAAAATCTCTGTACGGTTTAAAGCTAGTTCCCAAAATGTGGCATGAGAAGTTTGACAAAGTTATAAGGTCAAATGGCAACAGGTTCAGCGAAACAGACAAGTGTGTCTAAACGAAGTTTGCTGACGGAAGAGGAGTCATCACTTGTCTATACGTGGATGACATGCTAATATTAGGTACGGATATAAGTTGTGCCACGGAGACAAAGAAGTTTCTCTCGACGAAGTTCAGTATGAAGGACTTGGGGTATGCTGCTGTTATCTTGGAACTCAAGATTATCCGGACAGACACTGGACTAGCGCTGTCACAGTCTCACTATATTGAGAAGATGATCACTCGTTACGGGTATCAGGATCTTTCAGGGATCGATACGCCGTACATGTGTGATCTGAAGCTGAAGCCTAATTCAGGAGAAAGCGTCAGGCAGCTGGAGTATGCAAGCGTAATCGGGAGTTTGATGTATGCTACTACTACCACAAGACCTGACATTGTCATGCCCCAGAACCAGAATACTGGAGAGCGGAGGACAGACGCAGCCAGCTATGTACATTGAAGTAAATCCTACCTCGCAATACGGTCATGGCTGTCTAGATACATGAGGGTTTACTACAAGCCATTAGTTTCTTAGGGTCAAGAACAAGCCTAGAGTCTCAATCTCAAGCAAGCAAGTAAAAGTAACAAGATGGTAGATCATCAGACATACAAAGTAAGGCATCCCGAACATTACATATTCAGATGATCATGAAGCTAGTCATACAAAATATGAAGACTAGCAAGAGTTTAAGTCATACATGATCAAACCTAGGATCTGTCAATCATGTTACAGCCATTAGGCAGACAGAAATATAAATTTAACACGAGCTAACACTTGCTCGACGGCTAAACGCCTCAAAAGAATAATTTATAATAGAGTGGAAGAGCAAATAAAATCCACTCATTGCCAGGGTTGCGCCTAGTGTGCACCATCTGGCTGGAAGGCTGGAAGATCCTCAGGTGCTACTCCGAAATCTGGCCATTCAAAACCAGCTGGGTCAGACCCCAGAAAGAGCAAGTACCACAAAGGGGGCTTCACTTAAGAACTAAAACCAGCATATTATCACATGAGACATAAAGGATAATAAAAGACATGAGTTAGAGAAAACAAGACGATAAACGATAAGACAATTAAGGGATTATTCCGGTAGCCAAGTTACAACCCGTAAACCAAACAAGGACCGGGGTTGTAACCCTTCACCTGAACAGAGCTTAGTCTCCAACCAATTATCGACAAGAGTAAAGCATAAAGTAATATACAGTAATAACCATGTAGCAGTCTTGCTTAGATAAGACTAGACTGGACTCCGTTCATCATTCACGGCCAAACAATGAGTACGGCTTGATAATTTAACTAACTAGGGTTATCACAAGCCTAGTTACTAGCAAGATGCAATGAGATGTTCCAACAGCCATAAGCCCTGCAGACTTAATCCAGGTTATTCGGTCACAAGTTGAGAGAGTTGGATTAGGTGACTTAGAGGTGCAATATATGATAGTGTGCTGGAAATGTGCCCTACTCGACGGCAGGCTACAAGTCCAATTAGACCGCCCAGATAACGGGACTGCATGTAGCTGGGAAATCTCTTTACGAACTACAAGATCAATCTAGTGATTATTCTAGTCAGATTCAATATGAATCCCTGACCGTGGTAACCAGGAATTCATGTCCTAGACATGATGCAAGACGAGACATGTAGCTTATACAAGCACAAACACCCACGGTGTCAAGGCAAGAGTTACTTAGCAAGTCAAGATAGCCGTCACAACAGCATATCAAGATTATCATGTTAGGTTTACTTATCAAGAGTGCGCCACGATGGGCCACTATCATGTCATGTTACTTGTTACTTGTTACTGACTAAGAGTGCGCCTTAACAGGCCATTATCGTGTTCTATCCTTACATTATCATGAATGAGAGAAACTTGCATAAAATAGCTAATAACATATTCTTGAAGCCAAGGAAAAGATCTACAACTTTCATGTTGGAAGTTGGGGGAAATTCGAGCCATAATTCAGCCAAATAGGACTTAAAACAGCCAAAAAAAGCCAAAAACAGCCAAAATTGGCTCTATGCGGCATTCTGTGGTACTATTCATCCATGCGGCTACTGCACTATTTATGCAGCACTATTCATCCATACGGCTGCGGCACTATTCATACGGCACTATTCATCTCATGCCGCTGCGACACTATTCATGCGGTACTTTTCATCCATACGGCTACGGCACTATTCATGCGGTACTATTCATCCATGTGGCTGCGGCACCATTCATCCATGTGGCTGCGGCACTATTCATCTCATGCGGCTGCGACACTATTCATCCATGCGGCTACGGTACTATTCATCCATGCGGCTGCGGTACTATTCAAGCGGTACTATTCCCCTCATGCGATTGCGACACTATTCATGCGGCACTATCCATCCATGCGGTTGCGGCACTATTCATGTGGCACTATTCATCGTCCCTGCCAAAATGAGGGCTGATGAACATAGAAATGGCCAAAAATACTTTTGGCCATAACTTCCTCAAAACAAGTCAAAATCTAACTTTTCAAAGGTCTATTTTGGGTAAAATCGAATTCTCTACAACATGGAACAATCAAAACATGAAAATAATAAAGTTTAATAGATCAAAATCCAAGAAACCGAAAATAATACACACTTAGATCTACATGAATCCATCCACCAAAATAAAAAATGTCAAGTTCTAAAGTGGCTTAAAATCAAGTAAAGAAGAGAATGGAACAATAAAACTTGAGATCCATCATGAAGCAAGTTGTACTTATCTAGGACTTGGTAGGTGGGAGGAGTAAATAAAGAAGATGAAGAAAATAAATGAAGAAGTGAACAAAGAGAGAGAGAAGGAGTTGGGTTATATATTAACCCTCTCAATCTCAAACCAAGCCAAGCCAAGTCAGACCAAGTCAAATTTAACCGAACCGATTAATAAACCAAGTCCAGATTAAACCAAGACTAGGCTAAGCAAAACAAGCCTAACTACGGTCCACCTAATAAATGCCAGAAATCTCGTATACGCATACGAAAATACGTATAACAAAAAACGGAAGTGACAACTCTACCCACCTTAAAATAATTTCGTCCTCAGAATTTAATCAAGAGGCTAGAGATGTCGAAAAAAGCTATGTTAAACATAAGCAAGCTACGACTAGCAGTCAATCAAGCAATCATTCATGCAAGCAAGAAATTAAAAGCATAAGGCATAAGGAAGACATTATACCTTATGAGTCAAACAAGTGTGGATATCGCGAGCGGATATCATCATCATGCTCCCACGTTGACTCACCCAAGGAGTGGTGACCCCAAGCAACACAGACTAAACTAATAGCCTTGTTCTTCAGTACCTTCTCCCTTCGGTCCAATATGGATACGGATCTGTCCTCATACGAAAGGTTGGTACCAACAACCAATTCCGAATGATCGAGGATATGGCTTGGATCTGGGATATACCGTCGTAATTGGGATACATAGAATACGTCATGTACCTCACATAGCGATGGTAGAAGAACGAGACGATAGGACACATCATCTACTCGCTCTAGAATATCGAACGGCCCTATGTACCTAGGACTAAGCTTTCTCCGTACGTCGAATCGAATGACGCCACGAGTAGGCGAGATCCTAAAGAACACGTGGTCGCCGATAGAAAACTCAAGGGGATGCCGATGAAAATCGGCCCAATGGCACTGGCGATCTTGTGCAACTCAAAGATGATCTCTAACTTATCTGACCACCTCGATTGTCTGCGTAATCATCTCTGGACCAAGCATCTGTCTCTCGCCAACATCATCCCAAGCTAAAGGTGATCTGCACTTCCTGATATACAGTACTTCAAAGGGTACCATCTGGATACTGGCCGGGAAACTGTTGTTATAGGAGAACTCCATGAGATGCAGGTGATCTTCCCATGAACCACCGAAGTCGAGTGTTCATGACCGCAACATATCTTCAAGAGGCTGGATCGTGCATTCTGACTGACCATCTGTCTGTGGATGATAAGCTAAACTGAACTTGAGATGAGTCCCCAAGCTCCCTTGAAGACTCTGCTAAAAGTATGATGTGAATCTTGAATCTCTGTCTGATATGATACTAACTGACACTCCATGCAATATGACAATCTGCCTAAGGTACATCTCTGCTAGCTGATCCGTCGATTGACCAATTCTGAAGGAAAGAAAATGAGCTACCTTGGTGAGCCTGTCAACTATAACCCAGATAGCATCTCTTCCAACTGGGGATTTAGGTAACCCAGTTAAAAAATCTATGGTAATGTGCTCCCATTTCTATTATGGGATCGGTAAAGGTTAAAAAAGTCCAGCTGGTCTCTGATGTTCAGCCTTAACTTGTTGACAAACTAAACAATGAGAGACAAACCGGGCTATCTCCCTCTTCATGCCATTCCACCAGAAATGCTGAAGGATGTCTCGATACATCTTTGTACCACCGGGATAAATTGAATACTGAGAACTGTGAGCCTCTGCCATGATCTCATGTCTGATATCACCACTGGGTACACAAATACGCCTCCTATGTCGAAGTGTACCGTCCTCATAAATACATAACTCTGCTCTCCGTCCTGCTACACATTCTGCTCTAAGCCGCTGAAGCTTAGAATCCGTTGACTGAGCTAACTTAATCCTCTCGACAATGTTGGACTGAACTTGTATGCTGGCCATTAATGCTACATTGGCAGGGTGAACTATCTCAATACCCATCTTCTGAAGATCTGCTAATAACTCTGGCTGTGCTGTTAAAAAATAAACTCCAGCTCTCATGCTCAATACATCTGCTACTACGTTGGCCTTCCCAGGATAATACTGCAAGTTGATGTCATAATCGACAAGTAGTTCTAGCCATCTTCTCTAACGTATGTTAAGATCCTTCTGGATAAACACATACTTCAGACTCTTGTGGTCGGTAAAAATCTTCACCCGATCTCCATATAAATAATGCCTCCAAAGCTTAAGTGCAAAAACCACCGCTGCTAACTCCAAGTCATGGGTTGGGTAATTCCTCTCATGATCACGAAGCTGACGTGATGTATAAGCTACTACCTTACCATGTTGCATCAAGACACATCCCAATCCTCTTCCAGAAGCATCATAATAAACGGAAAATCCTCCAATCCCATCTGGAAGCGTGAGAATGGGAGCCGTCATCAATCTCTGCTTCAACTTCTCAAATGAATTCTGACACTCTGCTGTCCAAGCAAACTTCACATCCTTGCGGGTCAACTGCATCAATGGTACTGAAATTCGAGCGAAGTCTGAGACAAACCGCCGGTAATAGCCAGCCAATCCTAGGAAACTCCGAACTTCTGCGACGGTACTGGGAATATGCCATGACTCTATAGGCACTATCTTCTGGGGGTCCACTTCCACTCCACCTCTGGTGATAATGTGATCTAAGTACGAGATACGATCTAGCCAAAATTCTCACTTACTAAACTTCGCGTACAACTCGTGTTCTCTGAGAATCTGAAGAACTACACGAAGATGCTGCTCATGATCTGCCTCATTCTTGCTATAAACTAAGATGTCATCTATAAATACTATCACAAACTGGTCCAAATACGGCATGAAGATACGATTCATGAGGTCCATGAATATGACTGGCGCATTGGTCGCTCCAAATGGCATAACAAGGAACTTCCAATGCCCATATCTGGATCTGAATGTTGCCTTCGCGACGTCTTATTCTCTAACTCTGATCTGATGGTATCCTGACCGCAAGTCAATCTTCGAGAATACTGTCGCTCCTCTGAGTTGATCAAATAAATCATCTATCCTTGATAGAGGATATATGTTCTTGATTGTTACAGAGTTCAAGGTACGATAATCAATACATAATCTTGACGTACCATCCTTCTTTTTTACAAGAAGTATCGGGGCTCCCGAAGGTGATCCTCTAGCACGAATGAATTTCTTGGTTCTGAGTTCTTCAATCATCTTGTACAAGATCTCTAACTCTGAAGGTGCTATCATGTAGACTCCCCCTGACACCGGTGCCGTTCCTGGAAGTAAATCAATGGTAAACTCTATCTCTCTCTCTGGGGGCATGCCTGGAAGCTCTTCGGGGAACACGTCTGAAAACTCTTCGACTACTCTGGGAAACTGAACTGCCACTGCTACTGCCATCCGTGATACTAGAGGAGAAGGTTCTACTTCACCTCTGGAAAATAAAAACTCCGGTTCACCTGGAATACCAAAAATAATTCTACCAATATGGCAGTCTATTCTTGTGTATTGCTCCTTCAACCAATCCATTCCTAGGACCACATCATAATCGATCATCAAAAATTCTATCAACCTAGCGGGAAACTCTCTACCTCTAATTACGATTCGACACGAGGAAAATACTCTATCTACTCCCACAAGACTGTTACCAGTAGGTATATTGAGCCTTACTGATAATGACTCGAGCTCCAGTCCTATCCGTGTAGCAAATCGTGCAGACATAAATGAATGCGATGCACCCGAATCAAATAATACTGATGCTAAAAAGAGTTGAGGAGAATGGTACCTGCCAGCACCTCACCTGAAGTTAACTCTTCTTCCACGGTCAAAGTTATAGCCTGACCTTGCCTTTTTTGTGCTGGTACCCTCTGCTAGTGACCTCTCTGCTGGTTCTGAATCTGAACTTGGGCATACTGCTGAGCCTGAGGCGACAATGGCCTCGGAGGCTGATACTGCTGCTGTACTGGTGCTGAACCCCTAACCGATGGACTGGTTAGGTTTGATGACGACGAACTTGCTCTATTCGGACAAGACCCTATCTTGTGATCCGGTGCCCACAAGCCAAGCACAATCCCTGTGCTCTGCGACACTCTGATACTACATGTCCTGGCTTTCCATAATGAGTGCAGCCCATTGCGAAAGACTGTTTCTGCTTCTGTTGCTGAGGATACGCTGGCGTCGAGTACTGAACAGACAAAACTGTGGTCGCCCTCCTAGGAGCTCCAATAGTCAAAGCCCTAGCTGTCGGGGCTGGTGCTGAAGACTTGGACATCTGCCCATGAGACCTCTTCCGTCCTCCGCTTCTATCTACAATCCTCTGCGAAATATACGCATGCCTCTTCGCTACTCATAAGACGGCATCAAACGTCTGGTGCTCAAACTGCTCCACTGATATAATAATCTCTAGATGGAGCCCCTGCTGGAATCGCTGGGATTGATCCAATTCGGTTGCCACCAAGGTGGGAGCAAACCGACTGAGTCTAAAAAATTCGGCCGCATATCCATCGACCGTCCAGCCCATCTGCTTAAGGTTGGTGAATCTCGTCTGCAGATCATACCGAGCTACTGCGTCGAAGTACTTGGTCTGGAATTTGTTGCTGAACACCGCCCATGAGACAGGCATCGGTAATCCAACTGCTAGCATCGCCCACCAGCTGCGGGATAAGTCCAATAACTGTAGGCGCACAACGGCCACCTTCTCATTTTTAGGAATCCTAGTTGCTTCCAGGATAACCTCTGTATCTTGAAGCCATGCAACAGCAGCAATAGGATCTTCAGTACCGTCAAAGAAGGGAGGGTTCAGACGCTTGAAGCTGTTGGCCGCATTATTCCCTTGGTAACCAACTATGTCCATGGTATCTTGTACCGTCTGGTGCAGGGCATTGCCCCGACGATTTTGAGATGTAAGCAATTCCCTGATGAGACCCACCAGGGTTCCATTGTCAGGCTCCGCAGGCTGGACGGGCTGAACTGGTGGCTCTTGACCTCCGGTAGGCATGACTCTGGAGGCTACTCCTGAATGCTGGGCTTGGTCTCCAGGTTGCTGCTGGTCCACTGGAGGTGCTCCGTCTTGCTGATCGGCAGGACTAGAAACAATGTCGCTGAAGAAACGACATGGGGAACAATAAGGAAGGACCATGATAAATCGAGGATATAAATATGTGATCAGGTCAAGATTTCAGAAAGATTAGATGACACGAGTAGAGATCAAGGGCGAGTGCTGATTGAGACATCTATTCAGTGAAACCCTCACACATCTTGATTTACAATACCTGTATGGACCACCACTTAAACCGTGTCACGCCCCAGAACCGGAATACTAGAGAGCGGGGGACAGACACAGCCAGCTACGTATATTGAAGTAAATCCTACCTCGCAACACGGTCACGGCTGTCTAGATACATGAGGGTTTACTACAAGCCATTAGTCTCTTAGGGTCAAGAACAAGCCTAGTGTCTCAATCTCAAGCAAGCAAGTAAAAGTAACAAGATGGTAGATCATCCGACATACAAAGTAAGGCATCCCGAACATTACCTATTCAGATGATTATGAAGCTAGTCATACAAAATACGAAAACTAGCAAGAGCTTAAGTCATACATGATCAACCCTAGGATCTGCCAATCATGTTATAGCCATTAGGCAGACAGGAATGTAAATTTAACACGAGCTAACACTTGTTCGGCGGCTAAACGCCTCAAAAGAATAATTAAAAATAGAGTGGGAGAGCAAATAAAACCCACTCATTGCCAGGGTTGCGCCTAATGTGCACCATCTGGTTGGAATGTTGGAAGATCCTCGCGTGCTACTCCAAAATCTGGCCATACAAAACCAGTTGGGTCAGACCCCAGAAAGAGCAAGTACCACAAAGGAGGCTTCACTTAAGAACTAAAACTAGCATATTAGCACGAGACATAAAGGATAATAAAAGACATGAGTTAGAGAAAACAAGACGATAAATGATAAGACAACTAAGGGACTATTCCGGTAGCCAAGTTACAATCCGTAAACCAAACTAGGACCGGGGTTGTAACCCTACACCTGAACAGAGCTTAGTCTCCAACCAATTATGGACAATAGTAAAGCATAAAGTAATACGCAGTAATAACCATGTAGCAGTCTTGCTTAGATAAGAGTAAACTGGACTCCATTCATCATTCACGGCCAAACAATGAGTACGGCTTGATACTTTAACCAACTAAGGTTAGCACAAGCCTAGTTACTAGTAAGATGCAATGAGATGTTCCA
Organism: Iris pallida; assembly: GCA_029216955.1. Lineage (NCBI taxonomy): Eukaryota > Viridiplantae > Streptophyta > Magnoliopsida > Asparagales > Iridaceae > Iris > Iris pallida. The sequence goes on along the minus strand of JANAVB010041620.1, from coordinate 7,227,344 downwards.
ACAGCCACAAGCCCTGCAGACTTAATCCAGGTTATCCGGTCACAAGTTGAGAGATGTTGGATTAGGTGACTTAGAGGTGCAACACATGACAGTGTGCTGGAAATGTGTCCTACTCGACGGCAGGCTACAAGTCCAATTAGAGCGCCCAGATAACGGGACTGCATGTAGCTAGAAAATCTCTTCATGAACTACATGATCAATCTAGTGATTATTCTAGTCAGATTCAATATGAATCCCTGACCGTGGTAACCAGAAATTTATGTCCTAAATATGATGTAAGACGAGACATGTAGCTTATACAAGCACAAACATCCACGGTGTCAAGACAAAAGTTGCTTAGCAAGTCAAGATAGTCGTCACAACAGCATATCAAGATTATCATGTTAGGTTAACTTATCAAGAGTGCGCCACGATGGGCTACTATCATGTCACGTTACTTGTTACTTGTTACTGACTAAGAGTGTGCCTTAATATGCCATTATCGTGTTCTATCCTTACATTATCATGAATGAGAGAAACTTGTATAAAATAGCTAATAACATATTCTTGAAGCCAACGAAAAGATCTACAACTTTTATGTTGGAAGTTGGGGAAATTCGGGCCACAATTCAGCCAAATAGGACTTAAAACAGCCAAAAACAGCCAAAATAGGCCCTATGCGACATTCTGCGGTACGATTCATCAATGCGACTACGGCACTATTTATGCAGCACTATTCATCCATGCGGCTGCGGTGCTACTCATGCGACAATATTCATCTCATCCGGCTGCGGCACTACTCATGTGGCACTATTTATCCATGCGGCTGTGGTACTATTCATCCATGCGGCTGTGGCACTATTCATATGGCACTGTTCATCCATACGACTGTGGTACTATTTATACGACAATATTCATTCATGCGGCTGCGACACTATTTATGTGGCACTATTCATCCATGCGGCACTATTCATCTTATGCGGCTGCGGCTGTGATACTATTCATCCATACGGCTGCGGCACTATTCATCCATGCGGCTGCGATACTATTCATCTCATACGGCTACGACACTATTCATGTGGCACTATTCATCCATACGGCTGCGGCACTATTCATCGTCCCTGCCAAAATCAGGACTGATGAACACAGAAATAGCCAAAAATACTTTTGGCCATAACTTTCTCAAAACAAATCGAAATCTAACTTTTTAAAGGTCTATTTTAGGTAAAATCAAATTCTCTACAACATGGAACAATCAAAATATGAAAATAATGAAGTTTAATAGATCAAAACCCAAGAAACCGAAAATAAAACATACTTAGATCTACATGAATCCATCCACCAAATGAAAAATGTCAAGTTCTAAAGTAGCTTAAAATCAAGTAAGGAAGAGAATAGAACAAAAAAACTTGAGATCCATAATGAAGCAAGTTGCACTTGCCTAGGACTTGGTAGGTGGGAGGAGTAAATGAAGAAGATGAAGAAAATAAATGAAGAAGTGAACAAAGAGAGAGAGAAGGAGTTGGGTTATATATTAAACCTCTCCATCTCAAACCAAGCCAAGCCAAGTCAGACCAAGTCAAATTTAACCGAACCGATTAATAGACCAAGTCCAGATTAAACCAAGACTAGGCTAAGCAAAACAAGCCTAACTACGGTCTACCTAATAAATGCTAAAAATCTCTATATGCATACGAAAATACGTATAACGGAAAAAGGGAGTGACAGACATAGCTTTCGTCGTGGAAATATTGAGTCATTTCACGAGCAATCCAGGGATTGAGCACTGGAAAGCTGTGAAACGGGTTATGCGATATCTCAAGAAGATTCAGACATATGCACTGTACTACAGCGAAGATCTACCGGTAGTGGAAGGCTTCAGTGATGCCAGCTGGTGCTCAGAAGTGGAGAGTGAAAGGTCCACAGGTGGATACATTTCACAATGGGTAGAGCTGCTATATCATGGAAATCGAAAAAGCAGACTATGCTCTCGCGGTCATCCATGGAATCTGAGTTCTTTGTACTTGATACTGCTGCGGAGGAAGCAGAATGGCTTCGGGAGATCATGTATGATCTTCCAATGGTTGGGGCACAAATACCGAAGATATCGATATACTGCGACAACCAGGCGACTGCAACGGTGACATCAAATTACCTCTTCAACGGAAAGAAGAGGATTGTGCGGTTGAAGCACTGGACAGTACACGATCTCATCAAGAGGGGTGTTATTGCAGTGATTGACGTTCGGAGTCAGGAGAACCTGGCGGATCCGTTCACCAAGGGCCTCAAGCGCCAGCTGGTTGATGATACAGCTTGTAAAATGGGCTTGAAGGCATTCTGATATTGTGTTATTATATTCCTACCATAAAGTTTTATGCTATTAGTTCAAAGAGAAATCTACTAGGCATCTAGCTTTTGGTTCAAGGGCGGACTATTAACTAGAAGAATATCAAAAACGGTGGGTACTTGTCCTCTGTGACATGGAGAGGTTACGGACCTACAACCATTGTTGTCTATTGTTATTTTCTACGAAAAACGGATCCTGTGGGAAGGTTGGCTTAAATGCCTTAATGAGTTCTCAGGCAGAGTGAATGTCTGGAAGTGCTTTATAGGAAGCAAGGTAGCGCATAACTACAAGGAGTGTAACTCTATGCTACAGTGAGGTGACTTCACCATAAGGTTCCCAGGTAGGGGTTGTTGGCACATTTTATTTTGATTATTAACAGCATCTTCGTAGTTTAGTTTTCTGTATCTTCATATTCAAATATTCTCAGAAGCTCTACTACATGAAGTACTTCCGTTCAAGTGCAACCATCTTTTACATCGAAGACTGAAGCAATTACCGGCGTTCCTTGTATAAGACGGCGTCCTCCTGCTTAGAGTCTTCGTGTCTGTACAAAGTCTAGGTCTATCTGTAAACACCTAAGGACGGATGAGAAGTAAAAGAACAAGTCAAAAATCAATTACCTACAGAGCGGCATACCGGCGGTATACCATTTTTAGAGTCCAGAAAGTTGCTGTGATAAATTGTCGGCATACCGGCGGCATGCTTCGGCATACCGGCGGTATACCGTCTTTAGTGTCCAGAAAGTTGCGGTGACAAATTGTCGGCATACCGACGGCATGCTCCGGCATACCGACGGTATACCATTTTTAGCAATCCAAAAGTTGCTGTGACAAATTGTCGGCATACCGACGGCATACTCCGGCATACCGACGGTATACCATTTTTAACGACCCAAAACTTGATGTGACAAAACGTCGGTATACCGACGGTATGCCGCGGCATACCGACGGTATACCGAGTTTCAAATATTTGGTTTTTGATTTGCTCTGACTAGCATTAATGGCCGCATTTATTGCTCTCAAACGGTCATTAATATGACCGTTACTATTTGACCGGTATACCGACGGTATGCCGCTGCATACCGACGACATGTCGGTCTACCTGTATCCAGAGCATTAAATTCCACCCACTCTTGGTTTCTCTATAAAAGAAAGCTCTCTCTCTCTCTCTCTTGAGGCTTTCACCAACTCTTGCCATAAATTTTCCAACAACCAAGAGCTCTACCATTAATACACTTCCAAGCTTTTAATTGTCATCCTCTCCCAAAGTGATAGAGTATTTAAGAGTTATAAATTTTGATCTTCACGTGTTAGAAGATCAACAAGTTTCTCTTCTCATTTGTTTGAAGTTGGCGAGCCTTCGTAAGAAAACTCGTGTGTTGAAGTTGGCGCGTCTTCGGATCCAAACTCGTATTGAAGTTGGCGAGTTCTTCGGATCCAAACTCGTGTGTACTATTTGATATAATAGTGGATTTAAGTCGGAGAGAGTTCCGGGACTGGATTGCCTCAAGCGAGGATACCAGGATACATCTTGTGTTTGATCTTCTCTCTCTTTACTTTTATTTGTCATATATTGCTTTTGTTGCACTAGTTATTTTTTATTTCCCTATTCATCCCCCACCCTCTAGGGTTCTACAATTGGTATCAGAGCTTTGTTCTCTTGATTTGGATTTACATCCTTTGAGTGATCCATGGCCTCTAACCCTAGTATCAACACCTTCCACAATGAAGGACACTCCATAAATAGGCCTCTCCTATTTGATGGAACCAACTATAACTACTGAAAGATTAGGATGAGCATTTATCTGAAGTCTATAGATTTTGATTTATGGGATTGTGTGATAAATGGTCTTCATACTCCCTCCAGAGTTATTGAGGATATTGCTTCTGACACCCTCAGGGACACACTTACTGAAAACACCAAGAAACTTGCGAGTCGAGATGCCAAGGCAATGAATGCTCTTTATTGTGCTCTTGACAGTAGTGAATTCAACCGAATCTCTACTTGCAAGACTTCCAATGAGATTTGGAAGTTACTTGAAGTCACACACGAGGGAACTTCACAAGTGAAGGAATCCAAGATTAGTAGACTCACGCAAAAATATGAGTCCTTTAAAATGAAGCATGATGAATCTATTACTTGTATGTTTACTCATTTTGGTGACATTATTAATCCTCTCTCTTCTTTTGGTAAGGAATATCATGCTCATAAAAAGATTAGGAAAATCTTAGAGGATTGACGAAAGCTTGGAGTCCTAAAGCTACCGCAATCATTGAGGGGAACGATCTAACAGTCATGAACCTGAGAAGCTCATGGGTAAGCTAATGACTCACGAGCTCGATATGAAGGATCAAGAGAAATCCTCCATACAAGAGAAGGAGAAGACCAAAGAGAAGGAGAAATCTCTTGCTCTCAAAGCTACAAAGTCCTACTCCAAGGATAGCTCCAAGACAATGAGTCGAACGATGATGAAAAAATAGCTCTCACAGCTAAGCACTTTCGAAAGTTCCTCAAATTCAGCAAAGCCAACCGCTTCAGACGGGACAATGAGGAAGATCCGACGTGCTATCAATGCAGAAGAACCGGACACATCAAGAGGGACTGTCCGATGGTAAGAAAAGACTCAAGCAAGTACGAGAAGCCTAGCAAAGGAAGCTCATCCTCCAAGAAATTTGCCAACACAAGCATTTGGTGTGAGAGTGACGCAAGTGACTCCGACAATGACAAGGAGTGAAAATACAATGCCAACGTCTGTCTCTTAGCAACCGATGAGGTACTTGATGATCTCTCCTTAAACACTCTTACTTATGATGATTTGGAGAAAGCTATTCTTGAATTGCATGAAGAGCACAAAGGTTTTAGGAATAAATATAAGAAATCTCTTAAAGAGGTTGATGCTCTTCAACTTGAAGTAGAAAGACTCTCAAGCATCATTATTGATGTAAAGGGAAAATCTTCTGCTTCTGACACGGATGAAATAGAGTCGTTGCGACTTAAGTTTTAAGAATCTCTTGATACCATCAAGAAAAAGGATGATGAGATTCAATCCATGAGAAGTTCTTATGAATTTGCTATACACAAAGTTCAAGATGCTAATAGGAGAGAATATGACACTTCTATTAAGTATAATGATCTTCTTATACAGTGTAAGAAATTTGGTAATAAGGACACTACTCACATGCATGCTCCTAGACATCTCCACATTCATCACAATGCTAGGCATACTTCTTACATGAACACTACACACAAATCCTTTCCTAACACAAGGAAAGGACCATTTGTTAAAAAAATACTTCGTATTATGCTTTTTATTATCATCATCACAATACTAATGCTAGAGCTCCTCGCACTAGAGATTCACATATACATAATTCTCATATATCTTCTTCTAAATCCTCTATGATTTGTAATTACTGTGACTTGCATGGACATACGACCAATTATTGTCATACAAGGAAACTTGTTGACAAGAAAGTTTTTATGTGGGTTCCTAAGACTAACACTCAAGGACCCATAAGATCATGGGTACCAAAATGTTCATCTTTAACTTATGTTATAGGTGAAGAGTCCTTCTCAGGTTAGAAGCAAGTGGATTCTCGATAGCGGTTGTTCACGGCACATGACCGGAGATGCTTCATTATTTACAACGCTATCGATGAAGAAGGAAGGACACGTTGCTTTTGGTAACAATCTCAAAGGTCACATTATAGGGAATGGTAATATAGGTTCCCCTCCTTATCCTTGTATTAAGAATGTGTGTCTTGTTACTAATCTTAAACACAATCTTCTTAGTATTAGTCATCTTACCGATAATGGTTATGATATCAAGTTTGTTAAGCTCAAATGCTTCATTACTGATAGCTCTAATGGATCTATTGTTTATGAAGGGATTAGAGAAAACAATATCTATGTTTTATATCTTGTTGAAGACACTAACAATGACAGGTGCTTAGTTGTTAAAAACGATGAGAGTTGGCTTTGGCACATGAGGCTTGGACACGCCAACATGGATACCATCTCTCGTCTTGCTACCAAGAAGCTCGTAAGAGGACTCCCAAGTATCCCATTCAAAAAGGATATGGTGTGTGAAGAATGCGAGAAGAGTAAGTTAACAAAGTCATCCTACAAATCAATCAACTCTGTGAGTACTTCTAGACCCCTTCAACTTATCCATATGGATCTTTTTTGTCCTAGTAGAGTTGCTAGCCTTGGAGGCAAGCTTTATGCTTTTATTTTAGTTGATGATTTTTCGAGATTCACTTGGGTTATTTTTCTTGCTTGTAAAAGTGATACTTTTCGTGAATTTGTTGCCTTTTGTAAACGTGTTCAAAATGAGAAAGGTTTTTCTATTAACAAAATTAGAAGTGATCATGGAGGAGAATTTGATAATGCCAATTTTAAAAGATTTTGTGAAAAGAATGGTTTTGGACATGATTTTGCTTGTCCACAAACTCCTCAACAAAATGGTGTTGTGGAGAGAAAGAATAGAACCCTTGGCGATATGGCCCGGGTTATGTTAAACCAATATAAGCTCCCCCAATATTTTTGGGCAGAAGCCGTTAATACGGCATGTCATGTTATAAATAGGGTCTTGATTAGACCTATTTCTAAGAAGACTCCTTATGAGCTTTGGTTTGACAAAATTCCCTCTATTGAATATTTTAAAGTTTTTGGTTGTAATTGTTTTATTTTGAATACCAAGGATAACCTAGGCAAGTTTGAAGAAAAAGCCTATGAAGGAATATTCCTTGGATACTCTACTCATAGTAAAGGTTTTCGTGTTTTTAATAAAAGAAATCTTTTTGTCGAAGAGTCAATCAATGTCTCTTTTAATGAACTCAACTCTTCTACATTCTCCTCTTCCGAGGATATTGATGACATCTCGTTTGGGTTGGAGAACTCCTCTATTGAAGATTGTCCTTCTTCATCTAACAATGAAGTTGTGACTCCATCGAAGAGTCTCCTCCTCTCGAGCCTCCTCAAAAGGATCTCCCAAAAGAATGGAGATTTGTCACCAATCATCCTAAGGAGCTTATCATTGGGGATCCTTCCTCCAGTGTTAGCACAAGATCCTCCACTCGTGATCTTTGTGCCAACGTGGCTTTTATCTCTCAAATAGAGCCTAAAAATGTTAATGATGCTTTTCTTGATGAATTTTAGATGATAGCTATGCAAGAAGAGCTAAATCAATTTGAGCGAAGTAAGATTTGGGAACTTATCCCAAAACCTAGCAATCATCCTATTATTGGAACAAAATGGGTGTTTCGTAACAAACTTAATGAAGATGGGTTGGTGACTCGTAACAAGGCCCGATTGGTTGCTCAAGGCTATAACCAAGAGGAAGGCATTGACTACGACGAAACCTATGCTCCGGTTGTACGTCTTGAATCCATTCGTGTACTTTGTGCTTTTGCTTGTTTTAATGACTTTAAGCTCTTTCAAATGGATGTTAAGAGTACTTTTCTGAATGGTATTATTAAAGAGGAAGTTTATGTTAAACAACCTCCCAGATTTGAAGATTTTCAATTTCTGAATCACGTGCTCAAATTCCACAAAGCCCTTTATGGCCTCAAACAAGCTCCCCGTGCTTGGTATGAGCGCCTTAGCTCCTTTCTTGTTTCTCACAATTTTTCAAAGGGGAAAGTTGACACAACACTCTTTATTAAATCCCATAATGGCACTCTCTTATTAGTTCAAATTTATGTCGATGATATCATTTTTGGTTCTACTAACAACACACTTTGTGTAGAATTTGCTAAAGTTATGCAGAAAGAATTTGAAATGAGTATGATGGGTGAGCTTTCCTTCTTTTTGGGGTTACAAATCAAACAAGGACCCAAAGGAACCTTCATCAATCAAGCGAAATATACAAAGGACCTCCTCAAGCGTTTCGACCTCGACTCATCCAAATCAATGAGGACTCCTATGGCCACAACGACAAAGCTTGAAAATGATGAAGATGGCACATCGGTCGACATTCGTAAGTATAGAGGTATGATCGGTAGTTTACTTTATTTAACTGCTAGCCGTCCTGATATCATGTTTAGTGTTGCTTGTGTGCACGATATCAAGCATCAAAGGAATCACACTTATGTGCCGTTAAGCGCATTTTTTGTTATCTCAAAGGCACCATTAACATGGGTCTTTGGTATCCGAAATCCTCATCCTTCGAGCTTCACGGCTTTTCGGATGCGAATTTTGTCGGATGCAAGATTGACCAAAAAAGCACTAGTGGCACATGTCAATTCTTCGAAAAGTCTTTGGTATCGTGGTTTCGTAAGAAACAAAATTTTGTTGCTCTTTCAACCACTGAGGCCGAGTATATTGTGGCTGGTTGCTGTTGTGCACAAATTCTTTAGATGTCACAAACACTTTTAGATTATGGCATTTCTCATTCTTGCACCCCTATTAAATATGATAACACTAGCTCAATCAATCTCACGAAAAACCCGATTTGTTACTCACGTACGAAGCACATTGAAATTAGACACCATTTTCTTCGTTACCATCAACAAAAGGGAGATATTCGTCTTGAATTTATTGATACTACCTATCAGTTAGCCAATATTTTCACCAAATCGCTCCCGGAAGATCGCTTCACCTTCCTTTGCCAAGAATTAGGCATTTTATCCCTTGACCCATAATTCTTCTTGGCCGACAGACCGACGGTATACAGCAGTATACCGGCGGCATACCGTTTTTTGACTCAGAATTTGGTTCTGTCTCGAAACTCGGCATACCGTCGGTATACGTCGGCATACCGACGGTATGCCAGATCACGGCGGACAGCCTTTCATATCCAGATCCGGGCCCACCTCTCTTCCTTTCTCTCCTTATTCTTCTCAACCCTCATTAAATTACCTCATATCCATCTCTTCCCCATTAATTACCCTCTCATCTTTCAACTTCTTAACTTCCCATCACATTTATTACCCATCTCTTCACATCCTCCATTTACTCCTCTTTTTACTCTACTTTCATCATTTCCAACCCACTAACTATTCCTATCCCCCATTACTTCCCTCTTCATCCGTTCCCAACCCACCCTCCCTTTTTAAAATCCAACCTTTCATCTCCCTACCACTCTATTAAAACCCTCCTTCTTTTATTTTCTTCTCCCTACTCCTCTCTCATCATCACCAAAACCCTAGCCTTCCTCCATGGCCAATCTGAAGCGTCCCCGCTCCTCCTCCTCCTTCTTCAACCCTTTCATCCCGGTGGCTCAACCTCACGGGTATGACCAGCGGGTCTTTACCACCTCCTTGGCGGCCGAGTTGTGGTTCCAACACTTCGTTCATCACAATGTCTTCAAGGGACGAGCGATAAATTTGAATCTCTTCCCCGGCCATGTCTCTTTGTTTGACGAGGCCGGACTCTCTTACCTCCTTCGGCGTCAAATACCCGTCTACCCCGCTGCCGTCCGTCTCTTCTATTACAACTTGGTCCCGGACGATGAGCAGAACGCCATTCAGTCGATGGTCAATGATCGTCACTTCCGTCTCACATCTCGGGACATCGGCAACATCCTTGGCATCCCGGACAGTGGCGAGGCTCTGCCATCCTTAGCTGCTCTTCACTCCTCGGCGGCGTCCCCCTTCGACGAGTTCTGCTGCATCATCTGCAAGGGCCCCAACCCTCCTGCTTTCCCAGCCCTTTTCGTACAGCTGGAGCCATTTTAATACGAGCTCCATAGGATTGTGTGTCATACACTCTTTCCTAAGGGCGGAAACTACGACGCCATTACCGGCGATGCCCTGGTGTACATGTGTTATCTTTATGCAAGGAAGTCCTTCTCCTTCCCGAAGACTCTCCTTCTTCTCTTCAGGCGTGTCATGTCAGCGGGAAAGTAGAACCTTTACTACGGCTCCTTCATCACTCTCCTTCTGGAAGCCAAGCAAGTTGATCTCTCCCTTTGCTCCTTGGACGGCGTTCCTTCCTATCTTGCTGTTTTCTGTTCCACTAGTGGCACCTCTACTTCGCGTACTTCGTCTTTCCAAGAGCCACCGGCTTCCACTCCTGCTGCTCCCGTATCTACTCCTCCTGCCTCCGGCCGCTACATGCCGTTGACTCAGCAGCACTTTGACATGCGCATGGCGCAGGCAGAGGAACAGATGAGGGCTCATACTCGTGGCCTCGGTAATCTGATTCATTCCCGCTTCCATGACCAAGCTTACTTTATCCAGTGCACTATTCAGGACAGGGACATGTATCTGGATCTCAATCTTCAAGATCCAATGTACCAGGCTCCGTGCTTCTCCGATCAAAATGCCTATGGGTTCATGTACCCGGACGGCATTGATCCATACGGTGCCTTTCAACAAGCTCAGGATGGTGGGGACGATCCGACGGACGATTAGGGGTGGCTTCCCTTTGGATGATGGTCTCGAATAATGCGTGTTTTTGTTATGTGTGTTTGTTTTTATGTTCTGTCTTTTGCGGTCCTTCGGGGACCTTTGTGTGGTTGGTTCTAGTACTTTGATGTCCTACGGGGACTTGATGGTTTGTGTCTGTCTCTTGTTATCAAACTCTCATGGGGAGAGTCTTTTTTATTGTCTTTTGTAGTATGACCATATTGCATGTATTAAGCTTTCACTTCTATATATAAATACATGCTTTTTATTCTATACTCTTGTTCTTATTATTGCTATTTTTAAATTTGTTTTCCCATCTTTGACTAAGTGACAAAGGGGGAGAAAACGTATTGAGGGGGAGTTGTCTACCTACGGAGGAGTTACTCCCTGAAGATGCTATCTCTCTATTTTGTCAATTATCAAAATGCGGGAGATTGTTGGCACATTTTATTTTGATTATTAACAGCATCTTCGTCGTTTAGTTTTCTGTATCTTCAAATTCAAATATTTTTAGAAGCTCTACTACATGAAGTACTTCCGTTCAAGTGCAACCATCTTTCACTACAAGAAAGCAGGGCTTTCCCGACGTTTTTTTCGTCCGACGTTTATGCAAACGTCGGTTTATTCATTATATACCGACGTTTTAAGATACACGTTGGGGATTACCTGCGTTTGTATTTAAAGTCAAGAAATTTACCGACATTTGGACAAGAATGTCGAGTATCTGGACATTATGCGATGTTTTTCCTTGCATATACCGACGTTCTGAGAATGTCAAGATATTTACCGACATTTGGACAAGAATGTCGAGTATTTGAAAATTATGCGACATTTTTTTGGCATATACCGTCGTTATGAGATAAACGTTGGAAAAAATTTCATATCAGTTTTGATATTTTCTTAGATAAAAATTTTCCCGCGATAGATAAATTTTTTTGGCATATACCGCGATAGATAAAATTTTTCCCACACTTTCTATTCACCAAACCCAACAAACAAAAACATATAAGGAAGAGACTCAATGTCCAAACCAAAAAAAATCTCTCTGAAGAAAATCTAGCTCCGGAGGTCGGCTTCAAATTCTCGAAGCTCCTTCTCCAGCCCGCTTCTATGATCCTCCCGTCTTTCTTTCCTCAAGAAATTGACAATATCCTTCTCCTTCTGAAGCTAAAATCGAAGTTCTCCCTGGTGAGTTTGATCAATTTTGCGAAGCTAGGGTTTTTGTGGAGTTTTAATTCCTAGGTTTTTGGGCCGGTTCGGGAGTTTTACTAAGGCCGTAAATCTAGGGTTATGATTTATTCCTCTTCTGAATTAAGATTTAGGTTGGTACGCGTTCCACGAGCTTCATCTTTGAATAATTTCTTGGATCTAAGGTTTTGTCAAGGTTTGGGGATTCACCAACTCTATAGAGTTTTGATAGAGTTTGTGGATTCAGTAACATTGCGAATATAGGGTTTTGATTAATTTTTCTCTGAAAAGATTAACTTAATCCTTGATACATATAAAGTTTTTTTTGCTATAGTATTCCACATACCAAGTGCCCTTTATGTTATATCTTAATCTACGGTACGATTGTCGATCTTTTTTCTTTAAACTTCTCTCATTCGTTTACTACATTTGAAGTTTCTTTTTATTTATTTGTTTATGTTATAGAGGTGTTTCGTGGAAGAAAAGTACCAAGTACCTGGAAATTTCCAGATAAGTAGCATTTGTAAGCATTTATAAAAAAAAATTTCCCATCACCATCAAACATTAGTAGGCCAGTTAGTATATAGTAGTTAAATTCAAAGGAAAAAACTAACAGTAAATTATAAAGTTACGAACAAAACAATCACTCGTGTTAGACCTGATAATTATTTCATTCCTTTTGGAATGAGTTTCACTTTCATTCCCCAGTAATTGGCTTCCACCATGTGTGTCCGAGTGGGCCTATCAAAGTCCTCAACCACTTGGTTATACAATCATATATCGATCAGGTCTTGGTCTACATGCAATCTTACATTTATCAGGTCTACAATTGAGAAAGCTAATTAGTTTGTGCACGTGCAGTTTATATGAAAAACCTTACATTTTCATATTCCATAAGTTGTTATGGAGTATAATTTGAAATTAATGGATACCCCACCCCATGTACATGAATGTATTAAGAACCATAATTTTAACTCATTGAAGATCTTGATCTAGCCTATCAACCTAGAGGGCACGGGGAATGTATACAAATTATACTAAGTGTTAGAGTTGTGTAGTGTTACCACCCACCAAAACTTGTGTGATGTTGCCACACAAAATGAATCACCTTACCCTTTTTTAGTTAGATTACATAATTGTAAGTTTGGCTAAGTTTCTAGCTAGAAAATCAGTCTCATCCAAATTCCTGCTACTACTATTTTTGGGCACGATACAAGGAGTACACAGGAGCCAAACATTAATACACCATGTATTGGGCAAATGTTAAACTTAATAAAAATTTGTGGCACCTGCATTCCACATCCTTGCTTTCATATCCTGGTGCTGATTAGATATTCTACAAATTCTTGACTGTACTTTTTGTGAAAACAATCTTTGATTATAGAATGGTTCTTACATATTGAGATACTTTTGTTATTATATAAAAGTTTTTGATATACCTACCAAGTATCCCTACACCACTATATGCTGCTTAACTTAGAAGAAGCATGTTTACATTTTTCTTTTCTGCTCTAATTTGTGGCCTGCAAAACTCTTAATCTTTAACATAAGGATTGGTTCTGCCAAATTGGTGTTTGACATCCCATTGACTTAACACTAAACCAAAATGGACAATTTGCGATACTTAAAGTTGTCCGACAACGACGTATTAAAAATGTCATTGTATTTGTGACGAATTAAAACCGTCGTTTAACATCAAAATCCATCTCACCCAAACAATAAATTTTGATTCAACAGATTAAAACTCTTGATTAACATAAGAATTCTGTTAAAAAAATTGGCTCCCAAATTTGTTAAAATTTTTGGCTCTCGAATTTTATTCAAAACCCGCGGCTGACCTTTTCTCAAAGCCTCTCTAAAAATTTCATTTTCCTTCTCAACCTTCTTCATAAAAAGAATCTCCATTTCCATTATTTTTTCCCTCTCGTTCCTCCCCCTTCTCTCGAAAATCCTCTCTCTCTCTCTCTCTCTCTTTCTCTCTCTCTCTCTCTCCCCTCCTCCCCCTCCTCCCTGATTCCATTGTTGCACTCTCAACCTCAGGTATCTCTGTGCCCTAACTTTTTTTTGGTAAGGAAGAATTTTTTTTACGCTAGATGGACATATATATGGTGACACGGACACATCATAGACATGCCGACACAGACACATCATAGATTTTGGTTGTCATAGTATAATTTTTGAATGTTTGTGTACATGTCCAGTACATGCTCGACAGTATGTGACACTGTGCCCTAAAGAATTTTGGAAGTATCCACTTGTGCTTTCTAAGGGATACTTACAAGCTGCATAGTTATACATTTATTTCCAAAAGTAAAATTGAAATTTTATTTATTTTTTCTGATCACCGGGACAAATCAAAAGGATAGACCATTAATGAAAGGGTTGATAGCACACCGTAGTCAGGTGGGTGGGTTGCATTACTAGTACCTATCAGAATGATTATTTGGTTGCCTTCTTCATGTCACATTTATCGGCTATGTTTGACATTTGGATATTTATGATTGTTAAGTAAATTTTCTTGTTTGGTACAATTTTTTTCCCACTAATAAAAATTCTAGTTTAAAGTTGTTGTAGTATTATGCATTAAGCTCTCAACGGGAAATGCAGATTCCATAGTAATTTTTTGCTTAGTTGAGTGTTTCGGTAATTCAAAATGGTATTCATGGTGCTATATGCCAGATTTTATTTAGTTTACGCACATGTTTTAATTATATTATTTATGCACACGGTGAGTACAATGCTAAGAAGATTGAACAATTGGCTCCGTGTACCAAATTGGGTCAATTCTCAAAGCCCACATGATGGCTCTGTGATGTCTGTATGATTACTATTTGATTTTAATTTTATTTACTCGTTCTTTTGATTCCCATGCTTAGTGTTAGAATTGAAGGTACTAGTAGCTGTTTGTGACAAAGATGACACATGTATTGGTAAGCTTTATTTTCCTCGATACCTTCGATCAAATATATCTTATAGTCCCTTTGGAAGGTCTTATAGCAAAATCATGTTTTGCATTCATTATTTGTGTGCATGTGAAGATTATTTTAGGATAGGTGGAGGAGACGGTTCAAATAAACTACATGATATATTTGTGTGCATGTGAAGATTATTTTTTTAGGATACTTAAATATTTGTTGTAATTGGAACTCAGATTGTGAAGTTTAATTCTCGATATGACGATTTTATTTTGAATTTAACCTTAGAGTTGTAGAGTTTGTTATCAATTGAAAGAAATACCACTACGATTAGTTTTTATTTTATTTTTTGATTTGTGCTAGGGGTTGGGATGTTAATTGTTTCATTTTGAGTTACAGAGAAGAGAAAGAAAGGTAGATATTATAAGTTGATAGTATGTAATTTGTATACTGAGTTATTTTTGACTGAGTATGATGTTCAATAAGGCCAATTTTAACCTTTAGATTGATAGTTGTCACTTTTGTGCCAAATCGAAAGATGAAGTATTGTTACAAAGAAATTGTATTATTTTTACATCAGAATTGGACAAATGTTTAAAGACCAACGATAATTCTTGAAACGACCAAAATTTATTCAAAAATTGAAAGTTGGCTTAATATGTTTATTGATTTTCTTATTGATTATTTTTTTTTTTTGGGGGGGGGGGGGGGGGGGGGCTCACCAGATTGCTAGCTGTTTGCTTGTTGCATATAATATTGTAAGCTAGGAAGCATAGAGGATCCAAAAATTAGTATCATGTCTGATACATAATGGATGTTGAACAGATAATCCAAAATACGCCAAAACTGATGTCATGTTAGTGTCGCCATGTCAATATTATCTCATGTTGTGGTCGTGTCTTTGTCTCTGTCCAAACATAGGTTGTAAGTAACATGTATGCACACAAAATTTACCTCAAGGTCAAGTGGAACTGAATAAAGATTTGATTCAGTGTTAGGCCTTATCGAATAGATGAAACTAGGAATGTGGAAATGTATTTTTGTTCACATGCTCAATTGAATGATTATGTTTCTAAACTGATATATAGTCTCAGAGAACAGTCATTTCTGGTAGTCATTGACAAATTATTTTGCGTTAGCATATATTTACACTAAAATTTGGCCTAGAAATTTCCAGAAGATGTTTTTTGTGTGCAGTTAAACTCCTTAAAACTGCTTAAGGAAAGTAGGTTGGAGCTCTTTGTAAAACAATTTTCATTCTTCCTGCAAGCTGCTTTTATAGTATGTATATGTTAATATTATCTGGTGTGGGTTTGTTTCTATAATTGCTATATGTATGCAGCCTCCTATATTGATGTAGGGTAATTCTTTTTGAAATGTCATCGATCTATTGCTATCTCCTGGATCAAAGAAGCCAGAACCAGTGATTGATCTCAACATGAGACCTTATCGAATGATGGAGCAAGCCTACGGTACACACAGATGATCCCTGAGTCTCTCACCGTTACATTTTTTTTTCTTAGTCATATATTACTATTGTTGCACCCATTTGTTAATTGGTACCTTTTTATTACCAAATTATTGGGTGAAATATGTCCAATAATCAATGAACTCCAAAAAGTGATTCCTTTTCCTTTGTGCAGTTCTTCTTTGCTGTTTTTAGAGCTTGCAATGGGTCATCTACTGATGTTATCCTTTTCCTTCTGAGATTATGGACGTGTAGTTCGTATCAGCTATCTTTTATATACATAACATTGTTTTTTTTCTTGAAAGACGAGTTGCTTCTTATTGTATAAGAGGCTATTTTATATGAAAATTGGATGTTATGATCAAGCTTCCTACTACAAAAAGGAAGCTAGCTACTTGAGAAATAGTTGTGGTGGCGTAAAGTTAATTTGAATCCTATTTAAATGTAGACTGGAAGTTTTCTATGGAAGGATATCTAGTATGGTTATCTACTATATGCTAATGCAATTGTCAAATTTTTGAATTTTCAGGTGATTCTCAAATCTCGCTCTCAACTGGCACTGCCACAAACTTCTCACAGTTACACTCATAACTCATTTCTTATCGTTTCTATTGCCACTCATTCATCTTAGTATTCTCATATCAAATAGTATTTTGGAGACAAAAAAGGGGGTTCTATTTGATCAAAAGTATGTGCATCAAGTTCACAGGAACAATATGAAGTTAATGTTGGAAGAAAACTAAAGTCTCGTATGTGGCATAAACAAGAACTAAAGGTCTTTATTGAAATTAGACACAAAATATGAAATAGGTGGCTGATGCAAGGATAATTTATGCATTCGCAACGGAACATAAGAGTCGAGACTTTGCACACTCTCATCTATCCATCACGATACTTTTTTGCATACACCTTGTTATACACTTGCAAGGGCGGAGGATGTAGGGGGGCTGACATGGTCTTAATGTAGGTCAACATTTTTGTTAACATCTGTATTATGTAAGCTCAGGCTCCCCAGCCCAATATAGTAAAACTCTCATGTCTTTTTCCATCTGGAAACCCAAGCAGCCAAGCCCAAACCAAATCCTGGATTATTATATTTACTTGTTTGGTTTGGTTTCATTTTTACTTGTTTTTTAATATATTTGGAATATATAATTATTATATTTATGCTTGTTAGATTTTTAAATTTTATTGTAGCACATCCCAATTTTAAATCCTGGATCAGCCCTTGCATACTTGCCTCTCTAAACTCCCTCTGACTTAATCATAACAGCCATTTTCTATGAGGCATACACTAGACATTATTGAATAATAAAAAATAGATAACCCTCACTAACACTATAAACTGCACAGTGGCACAAACTTTAACATGATACCAGAGCAAATCAAGTTCAATACCTCTTGTTGCATGAATCCAACTCTCAATCTATAAAATGGGTTTTGACCTGCAGGGGCATGTCTACATGTTGAATATATAATCCTCATCGACACCAACATTCGAGTTAACAGAAATGATGTATCACCAGATTTTAGGCAGCTAATAAGAACTGTTACTTATCAAAATATTGTTAGTAACTATCAAGTACTTGAGTACTCATGTCAGTTGTCACATGATAGCTCCTATCCTTTTTATAGGTTTCTGGTGTTCCAAGCTACACATTTCAACTTCATGCAAACATAATAAAAATTAGCATCCAGTATAAACTTTCGGATGAACAATTTCACAGAACTCGATTGTCAAAGAGTCAGATGATTTAAAAAGTTGATGACAACTTTTAATCGAGTAATTAAGTTATCCTAATAAAGTCATATGATTCCCAAAGAAACTTCTATAAAGGTATGACAGACGAAAAATAAAGCCAAGTTCGAATCCCTGGATGTAACGGAAAAAATGGAGTAATATTTGAGGAGAGAACAAACTCACACAAGTGAGAATTCGAGATGTAGTCAACATTTAACATGTGGAAGCTAGATAGTCAAATTACTATATAATGGCATCACAGTTCAATACATCATAATCATAGGGGAGAATGAAGTTCTTGAAATGCATTTAATAAATATTAGGAAAGGAATCCCTGGGCTTGCCTTGCAGCTCCTTGCAGTGCTGCTTCCATCAACTTCATTTCCTTTTTCACCTTCTCTACTTCAATTATAGGATCAATAAAATCTGATGGATTGATTGTCGTACTCATTTTCTCTTTGCTATCAGCTAAGACTCCTTTCTATGATAACCTGTTTCTACCAATTCGCTGAGCATACTGATATCTTGGGGTGCAGAGTCACAATTTCTTGATTAATCCTCAGCAGATCTACTTGAACACTTAAAATATGTACATTTAGGCAATCCTTTGCGTGCATGACTTAACATTTACACTAATCACGCTATGTGGCATGGGGTGGGGGTGGTAACTGCCACATTTATGGATTTTGTTTTATATCATGCTTTTCAAATTTTTTTATGACATGGTGAAAGCGGTTTATCCGTTAACTATTTATTTCAGCACAATATAGTTCTGTGGTTGGTAATCATGTGATGCCTCTTCGAAATGGTTAATATTAAATGAAATGTTGATGAATAGAAAGGGGCTAATACAAATAGAATTGTTGGTATAGAAGCAATTACCTATGCATTCAAGAGTTTCTCCATTAAGGATGTATTTGGACTTCATTACTGTAATTGAAGTGTTAAGCAAATTTTGCTTGCGTTCTTCTGCTCTCCAAGTATAAGCTTGTGTTTTTTTAACAATGACTAAAAAGTAGGCAACTTGGGACAAGCAGTTAGTTGTGTTGCACAAGTACAGATATGGCTATTTCCAAAAAAATTAATGTAGGATATAAGAACCTTTCCATATTTCCAAAAAACACATTTTTAGTTGAGCTTTAATATTTTTCATATCAGTTTCTTCTGCACCACTATATTCTGGCATGGTTATATGCATAAATGATGAGTGTCCAAAGATAAGCTGAAACTATCTACCTTGACATCATAGAAAACTATCCACCTGCCTCCTCAAAGTCAAATTTAGGTTAATTTTAGTTGAAAGTTTGGAGTTCCCGATATTGATTATTGCACTAATACCTGTAGTCATTGTACTGACTGTAACATTTGAAAAGCACTATAATACTTACAGTTGTTTTCTCATTGTACAGTTGGAGCCATACGGGCTGTTGTTGAAGCAGGATTTGTGCATAATGAAATACAGGTAAAATTGTTTGTTTCTTAGCAATTATATGATTTTAGGCTGAAATATAAACCTACTTGGCGAGTAATTTCTTCCATTATCTATCGTTTACACTAGTCTGATGGTAGTGCTTGTATTGGATTTTGACATTACATTATATTTACCGGTGAACCTTAAAGCATCTTTGTGAAGTGGATACACATAAGTTCCCAAGTTCTTTGGCAATGACGTACTTTAGTAAAACTACACAAAAATGAATATAGATCACCATTAGCCAGCTATATTATTCAGATATTTTTCCTTTGTCTTTGTGTACTATGGGCATGTATCTTATGTCATTTTATGCTTTCTTCTATAACATTACCTCACGCTTAAATACTTCTTGTTGTCTGATGTAGTTGGTGATTTTACATTTTTGCATATAACCATTTTACAAAATTGTTTTTAAGGCCTTTGTCCAAGGAGTGAACTTTTGAATAGGTGGAGGAAACATACCGAGCCATTAAATTTTGTTCAAAAGGGGAGAAATATTGTGCATGGTCTCATTAGTTTTCAGCAGATGATGTACTTTTGGTTTTGTACAGTTACTTGTATGTCTTTTCCAATCAAAAATAGCTATGAAGAAAGAATTTAAAAATATCTATGCCTACTATCTTAACCTTGAATTATCCTCGGTTCTGTCAGAAAACTTCCTGTATGGCTTCTTCTCCATAAAGATTCATATGATTAGGATGTCCGTTTGCAAAAGTCAATTTTTAGTATTTGATGGAATGGTACTGTGACCATCTCCAAAAGTTCTTATGACTACCTGTTCATAGCTAATAACTACCATTGCTTAAAAGTGACCTGAAGTTTCTACATAGACATTGTATTGTATTTTGTCTTTGATAAACCTTTGATTCAAGATTCTCATTGGTCCCTAGACCATCATGGACCTTTGCTTGACATGGGATCACTCATTACTAAATTAGAGCTAAAATTTTCTCTATTTAGCATTACCATATTACTTATTATAAGCATTATTACTCTAATTGTAACAAAGGGATACTGTGTTTTCAAAATACACATTATATTTCACTATTTCTATCAACTTGATCGTCATCCAATTTAGTGTTTTAAAAATCGGTCCGACCATTGGACTGTTGGTGTGCACAGTCTATGGTCCAACTGCCAGTCCAATCATGAAGAGCTGATGTTTTCTAGCTATGATCTACCCTTTCATTGAATGAAAATGAGTACAATGGAGTTCACTTCTGTGAACAGGGTTGGCGTTGGGCTTAGTGATAATTTGACGATTATCCTTTTCTGTATTTGTTGTTGATCGACTGCGATGCCAGTTTGGGAACATGATGTAGGAGCCATTTCTATTTCTGGCACTATTCAATTTTGTAAATTTCATAATTTTGACTTAAGAGTTTTTAGCACAAGTCCTAACATGCATATTAACTGAATACTGAAACATATGAAAACTGAAAAACTTTTTGTTTCTCTATGTTATTTTTGTTTCTTAGATTCCATTGTAACTATATACATCATCATTACCTTCTTTTCTTTTATGTATATATCAGTTATGTTTCTCTACATGGTATCATCACAAAAGAAAAGATTCTTTTTGGTATTTGAAGCTCTTGAAGTGTCCAGCTTTTGCTTTTGTAGTAAGAAAGTGACTTTTGTTTTTGTAGTGAGAAGACTTGCTCTTGGAAATATTGTTTGAAGACTTTTGCTCTTGGAAATATTTTTTAATGACATTTGCTTTGTGTTAATATTCAATCATGTTCTATCATCTAATTAGTGTTTGTTGCTTTAGTTCAACTTGCAGCTCAAAATACTCTCCATATGCAATTATTTGTTTTCTGTTGGAAATACAGTAAGAACAGAACCAAATTATAGTCATTATAATTCGTCTTTGTAGCCATTCAAATGTGGATTTAATTTAAAAAACATAATCATGGCACACCTTATGAGCCATAATATTGATCTCATGAACACTTTAACGGCACACAAATGCAAGCCTTAAAAATATTTTCATTTTAAGTGTTCACGGCTTGCCATATGTGCCATAAATTGAAGCACTTGAATACATTAACGGCCCTCACTTCGAGTCCTAAAATTTTAGTGTTTACCGCCTACATTTTGCGCTGTAAATAATATCCAAAGTTTTCCATCAACTTCATTTATGGCGTGCATTTACCTAAGTTATGGCATATTATTGCATGTCGTAATTGCTAATACTCTTTTACGGCTGGAGCTTTTACGGCATGACCCTTTGAGCCATAAAATAAGATTTACGGCACGTTTTGCAGGCCGTAAAAGCCCTTATTTGGTATAGTAATTTGAAGGGAAAGAAATGTCATTTGCATAGATCATAGTGATCAATTCATTTTATTATTTTCCTTATGATAATTTTGATTTCAATATCTTCAAAATGCGTCATTAAACTTGTTTTTTATTGTTGCATGCAGGTGTTGATAGTTGTTGTTGATCAAATCTCCATATTTCGTTTGGTGGAATCATCTTTCGGAGAACCAAAGTCTAGTATATAATTTATATATTGTTTGTAAAGAAATTTACTTTATGTATTTTTGTTATAAAGATCAACTGTTGTCATATGCTATTTAAATTATAACGTTCAATTTAACTACATTTGTTGAATTTATAATGTTAATTGAGTGTGCATGGCAAATATATTCAAAAAATATATTTTTTTAAATGGCTTTACCTTTACCAACGTTTTTGGTAAATGTTGGAAAATTTTCATCCATCAACACAAATTCCAACCTTTTAGAAAAAAGGTTGGGAAAAACAGTTAAGTTCTCCGACGTTTTTGTTAAAATGTTGAAAAATTGTCAACTATGGACACAAATTTTTGACGTTTATTAAACGTTGCTGCAAACGTTGGCTTTGCTTTTGCCAACGTTTATTGTGTACGTCATAAATTCCCAACTACGATAACGACAACGTTTGTGAGAAACGTTGATCAAACGTCGTTAAAACATGTGTCGACGTTTTTAGACCTTTTTCCAACGTTTATAAAACGTTGGGAAAAATTAATTTTCTTGTAGTGTTTTACATCGAAGACTGAAGCAGTTACCGGCGTTCCTTGCATAAGACGGCGTCCTCCTGCTTAGAGTCTTCGTGTCTGTACAAAGTCTAGGTATATCTGTAAACACCTAAGGACGGATGACAAGTAAAAGAACAAGTCAAAAATCAATTACCTACAGAGCGGCATACCGGCGGCATGCTTCGACATACCGGCGGTATACCATTTTTAGAGTCCATAAAGTTGCTGTGACAAATTATCGGCATACCGGCAGCATGCTTCGGCATACCGGCGGTATACCGTTTTTAGTGTCCAGAAAGTTGCTGTGACAAATTGTCGGCATACCGACGGCATGCTCCGGCATACCGGCGGTATACCGTTTTTAGCAATCCAAAAGTTGCTGTGATAAATTGTCGGCATACCGACGGCATGGTTCGACATACCGACGGTATACCATTTTAGCGACCCAAAACTTGCTGTGACAAAACGTCGGTATACCGACGGTATGCCACGGCATACCGACGGTATACCGAGTTTCAAATATTTGGTTTTTGATTTGCTCTAACTAGCATTAATGGCCGTATTTAATGCTCTCAAACGGTCATTAATATGACCGTTACTATTTGACCGGTATACCGACGGTATGCCGCTGCATACCGACGGCATGTCGGTCTGCCTGTATCCAGAGCATTAAATGCCACCCACTCTTGGTTTCTCTATAAAAGAAAGCTCTCTTTCTTGAGGCTCTCACCAACTCTTGTCATAAATTTTCCAACAACCAAGAGCTCCACCATTAATACTCTTCCAAGCTTTTAATTGTCATCCTCTCCCAAAGTGATAGAGTATTTAAGAGTTGTAAATTTCGATCTTCACGTGTTAGAAGATCAACAAGTTTCTCTTCTCATTTGTTTGAAGTTGGCGAGCCTTCGTAAGAAAACTCGTGTGTTGAAGTTGGCGAGTCTTCGGATCCAAACTCGTGTTGAAGTTGGCGAGTTCTTCGGATCCAAACTCGTGTGTACTATTTGATATAATAGTGGATTTAAGCCGGAGAGAGTTCCGGGACTGGATTGCCTCAAGCGAGGATACCAGGATACATCTTGTGTTTGATCTTCTCTCTTTTTACTTTTATTCGTCATATATTGCTTCTGTTGCACTAGTTATTTTTTATTTTCCTATTCACCCCCCCTCTAGGGTTCTACAGGGGTAATGTTTCGGCTTTGCAAGCCAAGTCACAGCGGCGTAGTACCGCATATAGGCAGGTAGCCTAATGTTGTATAATCGTAATAAAGAGAGGTAGATAGCACTACATAGAGGACGATGTCCTCATGTTACAGTGGCATGACACCATGAAGCGGTATCAGGTAGGGTTAATCATCGGCTTCATGATGGGTAGTTTGTCACTACAAAGAGGCTTGTGACCTCATGCTACAATAGTATGACACTACGATGAGGTACCCAGGTGGGGTAAAGCCTCGGCTTTAAGCCATGTCATAGCGGCGTAGCACCGTAAAGAAGTGCAATGCTTCATGCCATGACTCTTTATAAAGAACTCACCTATAGTGTATGGACAGAGGTATCAGGCCGTCTCTTGAGGGTAAACTTGTAGACGCCCAAAAATTATACACTGAAACCAGGCTGGCACAAGGCCTTCAATGTGCAGCCAGAAGCACAGTTGATGTCATTATGTGAGTAGAAAGAATTGCAGTTATGGTACAGAATTCAAGGCTTAGTCCATTATTGTATTATGCTGTTATTTAACCTATGCGGGAAGATTCAAGTCGTAGCGACATCTCTACTAATACATGATGGACAGTCACTGTGGGGAACGCTCAACCTATATATTGAGATATGTGGGAGATTGTTGGCATTTTTGCTTTTGGACTAGGAAAGATAGTCCCACATCGACTACACCAAATGGTAATTATCTCAATATAATGCATTGCTTATGTTGAGGTGCGCACATGAGGTGTGCTGGGACACAAGCGTGTATCATGTGGAAGTATTTTTTTAGAAGGAAAATGGATTAACTCCAACAAGGATGCAAGTTAATTTTTGTTGTGCAGACTCGGACACGGACTCCAGGATGTCTCGTGCATGCACGGGAATGTTCGGGGGGTGGGCGCGGACTGTCACACTTCTATGCTGATTATGGGATGATCTAAAATATCAAACTCTATTTTTGAGTATTGGTATTTTAGTCCAACATTGGATAGGAGAAGAGGTGAAGTCTCACTCCACTCTATAAATAGAGCCCCTTGGCCTCCTTTGAAAGATGCACCAAGAAGAGAGTTAAGGGAGTCCGTAAAGTCCAGGAAGCCCGTTCAAGTCTAAAATATTTACTTACGAGCGTTCCAGAAGTTCTTCGTGAACTTGCTGGTTTCTGGAAGCAGATCGTTGTGGGACGAATATTGCTTTGAGCAACGGTGATCTTAATCACCCCAGCAAGAACCTTCTCTTCTTCTTTCTTCTTTTTTCTTTATTCTCCTTCATCTGAGTTGTAACTCAGTTCTGTCCGTCAGCAACTGCAATTGCGAGGAAGAACGTGAGACTTATTTTCTGAACTCAGTTCTGTCCGTCAGCAACTGCATTTGCGAGAAAGAACGTGAGATTTGTTATTGTCGGGGCACAATTTTTCGATGGAAAACTGAGAATATGAAACAATTATAAAAACAATGTTCCAACGCAACACTTCTAGGAAGATTGCGTAAATATAACGAAGATCTAAAAAGATATCGTTATAATATTACGAGAATCTAAAAAGATTTCGTAATCAACAGCAACCAGATCGTAGTACTTCTAAAAAGAAGATACAATCAGAATTACTGGTAGCAACGAAGAAGGTGACTGGCGAAAGACGAAAGAACTCCTGCTGGGGTGAATAATCATCGTTGCTTAAAGCTTTATTCGCCCTACACGAACAGCTTCCAGGAACCAGCAAGTTCGTCGGAGAACTTGGACCACTCCTACTCTTCTGACTCCTCGAACGGACACGAACTCCCATGCGAAAGCAACGCCGGTACGGTGCCTTTTCTCTCTCTCTTGAAGGCTACTGGAAGATCAGAACTGTGTTAAAGAACACGTCTGAATACTCTGTTTACTTGTGCTAAAGAACACTCGTAAACTTTCTGTGGTGGCTTTTTTTTTCTATTCTGTAATTAGCCTTGAGAGAGAGGCTGCCTTATATAGGCCCTGCAGCAACTGGTCGGTTGCCATAAAGTTAGGGACGTGGTAATAACCACCCCGAACATGTAGCAACCGCCCAGAACATGCAAACGCACGTTCTGCTGCCAACTGCGCACACCCAGCGCTCCTTGTACTCTGCACGATAGAGCGCGCACTGAACTGCGCACAATGCGTGCACTGCATGCACTGCGCACACTGTACAACTAGCACAAACCGAGCAACCCGCACAACCCAACACAATCCTGCGCAACCCAGCGCAACCCAGCGCACCCAAGCGCAACCTGAGCGCAACCTGGGCGTACACCTGGACAGCGCAACTGGGCAGTGCAACTGGGCTTGCGCAACGTGGCAGCACAAGTGGCTCGTGCAACGAGCACAACTAAAGCGCACTATGCGTCTAGCGACGATGCTGACGTGCTAAGTGCAAAGTACGCCAACAAAATGCCACATTACGCCTCATAAGCCCATGAGCCCGAGCCCGAGTCCGAGTCCGAGTCCGAGTCCGAGTCGCTAAGCCCCTACGGGGCTTAGCTCCTATAGAAATGAATTTTCCAAGAGCAAAAAAGCATGAATGCTTTTATTGTTGATTTAGTCCTTTTCCCATTAGAAAAATAACCCCATATGGCACACCCATGTGCAGTCCACACCACATGTGCATCTCTAAAATAGGAAAGCTATTATATAGAGATACAACTCCTTTGGTCTAGCCGATGTGGGACTAAAATTCACTTAGAAAAAGACCAAACTCCAACAATCCCCCACATATCTCTATATATATGGGTATAAGTATTCCCCACAGTAACTGTCCATCATGCATTAGGAGAGATATCGCTTACGACATGAATCTTCCCGTGTGGGTCAAACAACAGACTATAATACAAGAATGTGCTAAGCCTTGAATTCTGCATCATAGCTGAAATTCTTTCCACTCGCATAATGTAGTTACGTGTGCTTCTGGCTACACATTAAAGGCCCTGTGCCAGTCTGGTTTCAGAGAATAATTTTAGGCGTCTACAAGTTTACCCTCAAGAGACGGCCTGAAATCTCTTTATCCATACACTATAGGTGAGTTCATTATAAAGAGACATGGCATGAAGCGCTTTACGCTTCCCTTGCGGTGCTACGCCGTCATGATATGGCTTAAAGCCGAGGCCTTATCCCGTACCGGGAACCTCATCGTAGTGTCATACTACTGTAGCATGAGGCAACCGCCTCTTTGTAGTGCCAAACTACCCAGCATGAAGCCTTAGGCTCCCTTGCGGTGTTACGCCGCAACGATATAGCTTGCAAGGCCGAGGCTTTATCCCTAACCGGGTACCTCATCGTGGTGTCGTGCCACTGTAACATGAGGAACTCCTCCTCTTTGTAGTGCTGACTACACCCCTCTTTATATTTAAAATACAACATTAGGCTAACTCCCTATTTGCGATGCTACGCCGCTGTGACTTGGCCTGCAAAGCCGAGGCTTTATCCTATTCCTGGGCAGTACCCCAGATATAGGAACCTCATTGTGGAGTCACCCTACAGTAGCATGGAGTTTTACTCCTTGTAGTGCTGCTCTACCGTGCTTCCTATAAAGCACACCAGGCATTCTCTGCATGAGAACTCATTAAGGCAATTAAGCCAACCTTCCCACAGGAACCATTTTCCACAGAAAACAACAGTAGACAACAGTGGTTATAGGTCCGTAACCTCTTCATGCCCAATAGAACATGTATCCACCGTTCCTGATATTCTTTCGATTAGTGGTCCTCCCTTGAACCAACAGCTAGATGCCTAGTAGATAAATCTTTGAACTAATAGCATAAAACTTTATGGTAGGAATACAATAATACAATATCAGAATGCCTTCAAGCCTATTTTACAAGCTATGTCATCGACCAGCTGGTACTTGAGGCCCTTGGTGAACGGATCCGCCAGGTTCTCCTGACTCCGAACATCAATCACTGCAATAACACCTCTCTTGATAAGATCGTGTACTGCCCTGTGCTTCAACCGCACAGTCCTCTTCTTCCCGTTGAAGAGGTCATTTAATGCCACCGTCGTAGTCGCCTGGTTGTCACTGTATATCGGTATCGCCGGTATTTGCGCCCCAACCATTGGAAGATCATACATGAGCTTCCGAAGCCATTCTGCTTCCTCGAATACGGTATCAAGTGTAAAGAACTCAGATTCCATGGATGACCGCGAAAGCATAGTCTGCTTCTTCGACTTCCACGATATAGCAGCTCCACCCATTGTGAAAATGAATCCACCTTTGGATCTCTCGCTCTCCACCTCTGAGTACCAGCTGGCATCACTGAAGCCTTCCACTGCCAGCGGATCTTCGCTGTAGTACAGTGCATATGTCTGAGTCTTCTTGAGATATCTCATAACCCGTTTCACAGCTTTCCAGTGTTCAGCACCTGGATTGCTCGTGAAACGACTCAGCATTCCCACGACGAAAGCTATGTCAGGCCTTGTGGCAGTAGTAGCATACATCAAACTTTCGATTACGCTTGTATACTCCAGCTGCCTGACGCTTTCCCCTATATTAGGCTTCAGCTTCATATCACACATGTACGGCGTATCGATCCCTGGAAGATCCCGATACCCACAACGAGTGATCATTTTCTCAATATAATGAGACTGTGACAGCGCTAGTCCAGTGTCAGTCTGGATGATCTTGATCCCTAAGATCACATCAACTTCCCCCAAGTCCTTCATGCTGAACTTGCTTGAGATGAACTTCTTTGTCTCCGTGACACAGCTAATATCCGTACCTAGGATAAGCATGTCGTCCACGTACAGACGAACAATCACACCTCTTCTATCAGCGAACTTTGTGTAAACACACTTGTCCGTATCGCTGACCATGTAGCCATTTGACCTTATAACTTTATCAAATTTCTCATGCCACATCTTGGGAGCCTGTTTAAGACCGTACAAGGATTTCACCAACTTGCAGACTTTGTCTTCAAGACCCCTGATGACAAATCTCTCTAGTTGTTGCATGTAAATCTCTTCGGTCAGCTCACCATTTAGAAAAGGCGAATTCACATTCATCTGATGTATCACCATCTTATGTATTGCTGCGAGAGCAATTAACATTCTGATGGTGGTCATCCGGGCTACTGGAGCATACATGTCAAAATAGTCAATCTTCTGCTTCTGAGAAAACCCCTTGGCTACCAACCTAGCCTTGA
This sequence comes from Iris pallida, assembly GCA_029216955.1. NCBI lineage: Eukaryota > Viridiplantae > Streptophyta > Magnoliopsida > Asparagales > Iridaceae > Iris > Iris pallida. Next base: position 7,198,506 of record JANAVB010041620.1, on the reverse strand, counting down.
ACTTGTCAATAGTTTCGTCTGCTTTCATCTTCTTCTTGAAGATCCATTTACATCCGATGGGTTTCATTCCTTCAGGAAGATCAACCAACACCCAAGTGTTATTTGAGGTGATGGAATCAATTTCATTGTCAATCGCCTCCTTCCAGAAAACCGTGTCTCTGGTCTTCATCGCCTCATCATAGGTAAGCAGATCTGCTTCCACATGATAGGTAACAAAGTCACTTCCGAAGTCCTTCGGCCTCCTCACTCGCTTCGTTGACGGCTCAGCGAGATCTGGTTCAACCGTTGTTTCAACAACAACATCTTCTTGGACCACATCTTCATTGAAGACCTACGCACCCTCATTGTTCTTCGGAACATCCGCAAGAACAATATTCTTGTGCCTTGCAAATTTGTCTTCAAAATATTCTGCGTCGCGAGATTTAATGATATAATTTGACTCAATATCAAGAAATCTCCGAGCATCACTCTTCTCGGCATACCCCAAGAAGATCGTCTTAGTAGTCCTTGTCCCAAGCTTCTGAATCTTCAGATCTGGATGCTTGACATATGCCAGATACCCCCACACTCGAATGACATTCAAGTTAGGTCTGACCTTGAACAAGAGTTCATGAGGAGTAACGTCTGAAGTTGCATGAGGAACTCTATTTAGAATAAAAGTGGTTGTCAATGTAGCTTCTCCCCAGTAGCACTTAGGAAGTCCAGCAGTCAACAACATAGAGTTAATCATTTCTGTTAACGTTCTGTTCTTTCTTTCTGCTACTCCATTTGATTGAGGAGAGTACGGAGCCGTAGTCTCATTGACAATTCCATATTTTTTGCAGAACGATGCGAATTCATGAGACCTGTACTCTCCACCTCGATCACTTCTTATCCTTTTGAGTTGTTGTCCAGTCTGCCGCTCAGCTTTGGCTCTGAACTCCTTGAAGTTCTCGAATGCTTCGTCTTTAGCCTTCAGCAAGTAGACGAACGCATACTTTGAGAAGTCATCGATGAAGGTTATGAAATACTTCATCCCGGCCTTTGTAGAGAACTGTTTGAAGTCACAGATATCGGAGTGTACCAACTCCAGAAGATCTGTACTTCGATTAACCCGAGGAAAGGGTTTCCTTGTGATCTTTGTTTGAGCACAAACTTCACATTTCTCTACCTTACCCCCACACTTGGAGATAAGTCCTAGACTAGACATTCTGTTTATTCGTTTACAATGAACATGTCCTAGTCTATTATGCCATAACTCAAGAGTATAAGCAGAATGAGTGACTTCATTAATCACATTAATTACATTGGACTGATTTACAAGTTGAATTTTGAACATTCCTTCAGTATAAAAAGCTTTTCCGAAATATGTTCCTTTGATAGACATCACCATCTGGCCAGCATTGATGTCCATCCTGAGGCCTGCTTTGCAGAGTAGGCCTCCTGAGATCAGGTTCTTGGCGATAGCAGGTACGTGCTTCACGTCTTGAAGCGTCATAGACTTCTCCGAAGTCAGCTTCAACACCACCGTCCCGATCCCGAGCACTTCAGCTTGTGCCTGGTTTGCCATCATAACCACTTCAGAAGTAGGTGTATAGATGGTGAACCACTCCTTACTGGAGCAGACATGGCAGGAGGCTCCAGTGTCTATCCACCAGTCAGAGTCAGTCCTTACCGCATCAATCTGTGCAATCATAGCAACAATGTCAGTAATCATAGAAACCTTACTAGGCTCTCCTTGCTCTGATTGCTTGGTCTTTGCTTTGCACTCATTCTTAAATTGGCCCTTCTTGCCACACTTGAAGCAAGACATTTGAGACTTTGGCTTCTTTTTCTTGATAGAAGTTCCCTTGACTTTTAGATTGTCAGGGTCCTTCTTCTTGTTGTGGAAAGCCGCCTGCTTTCCCCTTGGTTCCATGGTCTGAACCAGATTGGCGTTAGCCAATTGCTTGGACAGTGTGTCCACCTTCAGTTGAGCCCGCATCTGGTCCTCAACATATATTTCCTGCAAGAGATCTTCAAGGCTGATCTCAAGCTTCTTTCTATGCATGTTTGCATAGAACTTTCTTCACCCAGTGGGGAGCTTTGAAACAATCCCTCCAACAATAAACTTGTCGGGGAGGGGCATCGCCTCGTCTTCCAACTTCTATCGTAGTTTCAGGAACTCCTTCACCTGCGACAGCATAGACTTTTCATCCTCAAAGAACCACTTGTGATATTTTTCAGCCACAAATATTTTACTGCAGTTCTTGTCTTCTTCGTAGAGTTTTTCTAGAGACTCCCATATGTCTCTAGCGATATTCTTCTTAGAATAGGATTCTGCAAGGGAATCCTCCATAGCATTCAGGATAAGCAGCCTGCAAATGCTATTTTCTCTTCTCTACTTGGCCTGAAGTTTAGTAGCTGCAGATATTGCGACAGCAGATCCAGTATCTGGAACAGTAGGTTCCTCTTCAAGAAGCACGTGATCCACGTCTCTGAGTTGAAGAGTGAGAAAAATCTTCCTCTTCCAGACTTGATAATGCTCTCCATCAAACTTTTCTAATTTGCAAAAGTCAGTATTGAGGAGTGAAGCATTAACATTTTCCATCGTAGCAATAAAGCTGTCACTCCCCGTTTTCGAAATACGTAAATTTTTGATTTTTCGTGTATATGGTATCTGGCACATGTATCTTTATTATATTTATCCTGAATTTGTAACTCGCCATGGCATGGGACAGTATCTCGTCGCGGATTAGTGTGCCACCCCTTGTCCTTGTTTGGTTGTAGGCGTGGTTCACTATTTCGATGACAGAATTTCTGAACCGTGTTGTGGTTAGGATTTTGTTTAATTAATTTAATTAGTTGTATCATGTAGCATTTAACATGTCATTAGTCATGTGGTTAAGAGCATGCTTAAGCTTGGGATTTTTTTGAGTCAACCCAACTCATGAATATTTATTTAATATTTATCATGCATTTATTCTGTATTTAAATTCTTCAAATTTGTGCTTATTAATTTTTTTGTATTTTATTTTCTGATTTTTCTTGGCTCTTGGTTCATTTCGGTTCATGGAAAATCAACTTGGTTCGGTTTGGTTCAGCATGGAAAGGAATGGATGGCTTGGATTTGGTGGAGAGAATGAATGGTGGAGATCCACTTGACCTTGATATAAAAGTTCTTCTTCCACTCTCTCTCTTCATTCATTCACATTTACTCCTCCACCAAACCCTAACCCATTTGGAGAGGCAAGTACATCTTGCACACCATGAGGGATTTCATGCATCCCCAATTATTTTTTTTGTTTATGTTATTCATCTTCTCTTCCTCTACAAGTTTAGGTCTTGAAGTTTTTGTTTTCCATGGATGGTTGGGTGTAGATCTAAGTTTTAAGTTTTGGTTTTCATAGTTTTAGTTTTCATATGAAATTTAGGGTTTTGATCTATCAAACATTGTTGTTTTCGAAATTAAGTGGTTCCATGTTGTAGAGAATTTAATTCTACTAAAGTTTGGCTTTTGAAAAGTTAGATTTCGATTTATTTTGTGGAAGTTATGGCAAAAAAGTATTTTGGTTCGTTCCTATATTCATCTGCAGCACGAACAGCATGTCGCGGTAGGCGCATATCATGTCGCAGTTGAGCCACATGAGGCGCATGTCGCGGTAGGCGCATATCATGTCGCAGTTGAGCCACATGAGGCGCATGTCGCGGTAGGCGCATATCATGTCGCAGTTGAGCCACATGAGGCGCATGTCGCAGTAGACGCATATCATGTCGCAGTTGAGCCACATGAGGCGCATGTCGCAGTAGGCGCATATCATGTCGCAGTTGAGCCACATGAGGCGCATGTCGCGGTAGACGCATATCATGTCGCAGTTGAGCCACATGAGGCGCATGTCGCGGTAGGCGCATATCATATCGCAGTTGAGCCACATGAGGCGCATATCATGTCGCAGTAGGCGCATATGGTGTCGTAGTTGCATGCATGTCGCAGAATAGGCCGCATATGCATAATTTGGTTGTTTCTGACTGTTATATGTCCTAATTAACTGAATTGTGGCTAGAATTTCTTTCAACTCCAACATGAATTTGTTAATCTTTTCCTTGGATTCAAGAATATGTTACCAACTATTTTATACTAGCTATGGGGCTGGACCATGCTTAATACTAATTGACCTTCATGCCTTGATACTATTGATAATTTTGGGTATCTTGACTAATAATTGATCATGCGTTCCTAGTTAGAACTAAGAGACTGGCTAGTCGTCTTATTGAATGAAATGAATGAGACACGTTCATGCAATGAACCATTATACTCGATTAGCCGATCCCGAATATTGGCATACAGGCACATGTAGGCTTCAAATTATTCATTTTTATTTATTTTTTTTATCTTGCAAAAACAGCATGTGTACTTTATGGTCAAGGCATGATTACTCCGTGGTTAGATTTGATTGTTGCATTACGCTATGTAAGACCTATAACATAGCCGTACGGGTATCGTTGTAGAGTTGCGCATATCGTACCCCGTACGAAAGTACTCATTTGAACGACCATGATCCACGGTATGGAACTTCACGCAACGTAGAGACTATTAAGTTAAATAAAATAATGATGGCATGGAGAGAATGGATTTCCGAGTTCTTACATGGCAGCCCCCTTGGGACTATTAAGTGCCCGACGGGCCGGCTGGTTCCCACAGATACGGTAAATCTGTCACACGGGCAGGGAACGGTATCTGTTTATATTATTGTACATGCTATAACGGCGGGCGTCCCGCCGGGACTCGTCTAACTGCATGATTGGCGCAATTGATTGATTGGATAGACTAGTCTTGCTTGCACATAGTAAGAACTGAGGAATCCTTAATTGTATAATTCCAGGATAACTTAGGACTCACAATAGCAGGCCGTAGGAATTGATTGGCCGTTCAAAGATGATTTGTTTGTGTACTTTACCTACTATGTTGCCTAACTGAGATGATCAGAATGTCAGGACATGACGGGCCAACTTCTGTCCTTGTTTGGTTGGGAAGTTGGTTCGAAGTGTCGTGATGTTATGTGAATCCTAGTGGAAAGCAGAGATCTATTATTACATTCTCTTACTTACTGGTTTAATCCTTCATATCGTGCTCCCTTGTGGTACTTGCTATTAGAGGTCTAACCTCTCTGGTTTTGCATGGCCAGATTTAGAGCCAGTCCCCGAGGATCCAGCTTACTTCTACCTCCAAGATGGTCAACACTAGAGGGATGATCGCAGGAGGACTCGAGTGGGTTTCTTACCTCCCCGCTCATTTTGTTAAATATTTTATACCTTGCCGTTTGGCACCGACATGTTAGTCGAATTATCTTGTACTTACTTTTGCATAATTGTAACTAAGTCAGACTGCAGCTGATAACAATTGTGTATACTTTGCTATATCATCTGGCTATGTTTTGTAAAGCCAGATCTCAAGAACATTTTGACTAAGCGTTTGGGACGCCTTATTGCTTATTCTTAAATGTTCTCTGTTATTGCTTCTTGTTTGAATGATTGAGACAATAGATGTGAAGTGACCATAGTAAGACTTTCATGTAGTATGCACCCCCTCGTCTGGTTAGACAGCATTGATCGTATTATACGGTATTCATCTACTCGTAATACGTAGCTGGCTGAGTCATTCCCCCGCTCTCCAGTATTCTGGTTCTGGGGCGTGACAAGGTTTTAGTGGTGGCCCATGCAGGTCTGGTTTCAGACTTGTGGGGTATTTTAATTTATAGGATGTCTCAATCACACATGTTCCCTCTTGATCTCATGATCCGTTATTCTCAACCCTTGCTTGACATTCCGGTATCTTTTGACTTCATTGATCCTTCATGTCCTGTTGTTTGATTGTTCTCTTGTCCCTTTTCTTATGGGCACTTCGTCCGCATCGGTCAGAGCTAGACAACAGCAGGAGCAACATGGACAACCTGACCCTGTTGGTCAGCAATAAGGGCCAGTCTCGCCTCAGGAGGCTGCCCAGGAAGAAGTGATAGTGGAAGCAGCAGCTGGATCGCAGTATCCGGATGTTCCACCACCACCGACAGTTCCACCTACCTAAGTAGACACACCAGCTCTTCTGGAGATCATGAGAGAAATGATGGCTACTCAGCAACATCAGATGTTGGCCCAACAGCGCATGCACACTCAGCTACAAGAGCAGAATGTGCTACTCAACCAAGGTTTGCAGACGGCTTTGGAAAGAGGAGCGAGGACTGATTCAAGAGCATCAGCCAGGTTTTGCAAGTACAACCCTCGTCGTTTCGAGGGCACGGAGGATGCCATCCCAGCAGATGCATGGCTTAAGGATATGGAGGCTATTCTGACGGCAGCTAAGGTACCGGCAGAAGAACGTGTGGATCTGGTGAAGTTATTACTTCAGGATCTCGCACGTGATTGGTGGGAATCAGAGGAAGTGGGCATCAGACCTCCTGTGGCTTGGGACGATTTCACAGCAAGATTCAAGACCAAGTACTATGGAGTTGTGGCACGGTTTGAGCTACAACAGAAGTTTATCAGCCTCAGGCAGGCTGGCAAGATTGTAGATGCTTATGCAGTGGAGTTCTGCAGATTGAGTAGATTCGCCCCAGAGATGGTAGCAACAGAGAGCCAGAGGGCCATAAGGTTTCAACAAGGGTTTCATCTTGAACTCTTGCAATTGATAGAGGGGCACAATTATCGGACTTTTGATGAGATATTAACGGCAACCCGAAGGCATGAGATCACCATCCAGAGGCTTGCGACAAGGACTGGGGGTCAGAAGAGGTCCCACAGTCAGATTGAAGGAGGAGGGGGAGCAGCGCCCCGAACAACAACACCGTCCACTGGCATTCGTATCCACGATGTGGCGATACGAGGACCAGCACCACCACCCAGGCAGCAGCAACAGCAACAGAGGAACCAGCAGCAGCGTCAGGAAGCACCAGTGGGTTGCACTTACTGTGGTAAGGGAGGGCACACTAGGGATGTGTGTCGTTCAGCTAATGGATTATGCTTGAGGTGTGGCAGTCCAGATCATAGGATTGCCAATTGTCCCATGATGCAGAGGCCAGGAGGGCCAGCACTAGCAGTGAGGCCACTAGCCCAGCGCCCATTACTGACGCAAGCTCAGATGTACCGACAAGCGCAACATCAGGTTGGAAAGCAGGGCCAGGAAAGGCCAGGACAGAGACAAGAAGAATTTGGAGTATTAGAGCAGAGGTTGGCCGAAGGCGGTCAGATTGTAGGTAAGATTTCAGTATTATTCATTATAATTCATTGAGTTCTATATTCGAAGAGTAAAGACAACTTTTTCGTCTCACTCATCTGCTCTCGTATCATGTGATACGTGATATTCATCATGTGTCTTGATTTCGAGAGTACGTCCTGGGCAGAGTCTCGTTCTTGATTTAGTCATTGGTACCGACTTATCTCAAGCATTGACCCTTGTCCACATTGAGTGTCAGTGTAGGACCTCGAGGACGAATTCCTACCTGACTTGAGAGGCATATTTTATTCGTATGTCTCCGATCATTTCCTTCTAGGGGATACTTATTGTTTGTGCTCTTATTTAATTATTCTTGCTTTCTTAAACTGTTCATGTGCCATATGTTGTTTGATAATTGTGCTTGCTATATGTCATGAGTGTATTTCGTGATCTGAGAACGTGCTCAACTAGCCTTATCGAAATTCCGAGGACAGAATTTTTCTAAGGAGGGTAGAGATGTCACTCCCCGTTTCCGAAATACGTAAATTTTTGATTTTTCGTGTATATGGTATCTGGCACATGTATCTTTATTATATTTATCCTGAATTTGTAACTGGCCATGGCATGGGACAGTATCTCGTCGCGGATTAGTGTGCCACCCCTTGTCCTTGTTTGGTTGTAGGCGTGGTTCACTATTTCGATGACAGGATTTCTGAACCGTGTTGTGGTTAGGATTTTGTTTAATTAATTTAATTAGTTGTATCATGTAGCATTTAACATGTCATTAGTCATGTGGTTAAGAGCATGCTTAAGCTTGGGATTTTTTTGAGTCAACCCAACTCATGAATATTTATTTAATATTTATCATGCATTTATTCTGTATTTAAATTCTTCAAATTTGCGCTTATTAATTTTTTTGTATTTTATTTTCTGCTTTTTCTTGGCTCTTGGTTCATTTCGGTTCATGGAAAACCAACTTGGTTCGGTTTGGTTCAGCATGGAAAGGAATGGATGGCTTGGATTTGGTGGAGAGAATGAATGGTGGAGATCCACTTGACCTTGATATAAAAGTTGTTCTTCCACTCTCTCTCTTCATTCATTCACATTTACTCCTCCACCAAACCCTAACCCATTTGGAGAGGCAAGTACATCTTGCACACCATGAGGGATTTCATGCATCCCCAATTATTTTTTTTGTTTATGTTATTCATCTTCTCTTCCTCTACAAGTTTAGGTCTTGAAGTTTTTGTTTTCCATGGATGGTTGGGTGTAGATCTAAGTTTTAAGTTTTGGTTTTCATAGTTTTAGTTTTCATATGAAATTTAGGGTTTTGATCTATCAAACATTGTTGTTTTCGAAATTAAGTGGTTCCATGTTGTAGAGAATTTAATTCTACTAAAGTTTGGCTTTTGAAAAGTTAGATTTCGATTTATTTTGTGGAAGTTATGGCAAAAAAGTATTTTGGTTCGTTCCTATATTCATCTGCAGCACGAACAGCATGTCGCGGTAGGCGCATATCATGTCGCAGTTGAGCCACATGTGGCGCATGTCGCGGTAGTCGCATATCATGTCGCAGTAGAGCCACATGAGGCGCATGTCGCGGTAGGCGCATATCATGTCGCAGTTGAGCCACATGAGGCGCATGTCGCGGTAGGCGCATATCATGTCGCAGTTGAGCCACATGAGACGCATGTCGCAGTAGGTGCATATCATGTCGCAGTTGAGCCACATGAGGTGCATGTCGCGGTAGGCGCATATCATATCGCAGTTGAGCCACATGAGGCGCATGTCGCGGTAGGCGCATATCATGTCGCAGTTGAGCCACATGAGGCGCATATCATGTCGCAGTAGGCGCATATGGTGTCGCAGTTGCATGCATGTCGCAGAATAGGCCGCATATGCATAATTTGGTTATTTTTTGACTGTTATATGTCCTAATTAACTGAATTGTGGCTAGAATTTCTTTCAACTCCAACATGAATTTGTTGATCTTTTCCTTGGATTCAAGAATATGTTACCAACTATTTTATACTAGCTATGGGGCTGGACCATGCTTAATACTAATTGACCTTCATGTCTTGATACCATTGATAATAATGGGTATCTTGACTAATAATTGATCATGCGTTCCTAGTTGGATCTAAGAGACTGGCTAGTCGTCTTATTGAATGAAATAAATGAGACACGTTCATGCAATGAACCATTATACTCGATTAGCCGATCCCGAATATTGGCATACAGGCACATGCAGGCTTCAAATTATTCATTTTTATTTATTTTTTTTTTATCTTACAAAAACAGTATGTGTACTTTATGGTCAAGGCATGATTACTCCGTGGTTAGATTTGATTGTTGTATTACGCTATGTAAGACCTATAACATAGCCGCACGGGTATCATTGTAGAGTTGCGCATATCGTACCCCGTACGAAAGTACTCATTTGAACGACCATGATCCACGGCATGGAACTTCACGCAACGTAGAGACTATTAAGTTAAATAAAATAATGATGGCATGGAGAGAATGGATTCCCGAGTTCTTACATGGCAGCCCCTTGGGACTATTAAGTGCCCGACGGGCCGGCTGGTTCCCACAGATACGGTAAATCTGTCACACGGGCAGGGAACGGTATCTGCTTATATTATTGTACATGCTATAACGGCGGGCGTCCCGCCGGGACTCGTCCAACTACATGATTGGCGCAATTGATTGATTGGATAGACTAGCCTTGCTTGCACATAGTAAGAACTGAGGAATCCTTAATTGCATAATTCTAGGATAACTTGGGACTCACAATAGCAAGCCGTAGGAATTGATTGGTCGTTCAAAGATGATTTGTTTGTGTACTGTACCTACTCTGTTGCCTAACTGAGATGATCAGAATGTCAGGACATGACGGGCCAACTTCTGTCCTTGTTTGGTTGGGAGGTTGGTTCGAAGTGTCGTGATGTTATGTGAATCCTAGTGGAAAATAGAGATCTATTATTACATTCTCTTACTTACTGGTTTAATCCTTCATATCGTGCTCCCTTGTGGTACTTGCTATTAGAGGTCTAACCTCTCTGGTTTTGCATGGCCAGATTTAGAGCCAGTCCCCGAGGATCCAGCTTACTTCTACCTCCAAGATGGTCAACACTAGAGGGATGATCGCAGGAGGACTCGAGTGGGTTTCTTACCTCCCCGCTCATTTTGTTAAATGTTTTATACCTTGCCGTTTGGCACCGACATGTTAGTCGGATTGTCTTGTACTTACTTTTGTATAATTGTAACTAAGTCAGACTGCAGCTGATAACAATTGTGTATACTTTGCTATATCATCTGACTATATTTTGTAAAGCCAGATCTCAAGAACATTTTGACTAAGCGTTTGGGACGCCTTATTGCTTATTCTTAAATGTTCTCTGTTATTGTTTCTTGTTTGAATGATTGAGACAATAGATGTGAAGTGACCATAGTAAGACTTTCATGTAGAATGCACCCCCTCGTCTGGTTAGACAGTATTGATCGTATTATACTGTATTCATCTACCTATAATACGTAGCTGGCTGAGTCATTCCCCCGCTCTCCAGTATTCTGGTTCTGGGGCGTGACAAAAGCTTTGAGATTGTTATTGTCGGGGCACAATTTTTTGATGGAAAACTGAGAATATGAAACAATTGTAAAAACAATATTCCAATGCAACACTTCTAGGAAGGTTGCGTAAATATAACGAAGATCTAAAAAGATATCGTTATAATATTACGAGAATCTAAAAAGATTTCGTAATCAACAGCAACCAGATCGTAGTACTTCTAAAAAGAAGATACAATCAGAAATACTGGCAGCAACGAAGAAGGTGACTGGCGAAAGATGGAAGAACTTCTGCTGGGGTGAATAATCACCGTTGCTCAAAGCTTTATTTGTCCTACACGAACAGCTTCCAGGAACCAGCAAGTTCGTCGGAGAACTTGGAACACTCCTGCTCTTCTGACTCCTCGGACGGACACGAACTCCCGTACGAAAGCAACGCTGGTGCGGCGCCTTTCCTCTCTCTCTTGAAGGCTACTGGAAGATCAGAGCTGTGTTAAAGAACACGTCTGAATACTCTGTTTACTTGTGCTAAAGAACACTCGTAAACTTTCTGCGGTGGCTTTTCTTTCTATTCTGTAATTAGCCTTGAGAGAGAGGATGCCTTATATAGGCCCTGCAGCAACTGGTCGGTTGCCACAAAGTTAGGAACGTGGTAATAACCATCCCGAACATGTAGCGACCGCCCAGAACATGCAAACGCACGTTCTGCTGCCAACTGCGCACACCCAGCGCTCCTTACACTCTGCACGACAGAGCGTGCACTGAACTGCGCACACTGCGCGCACTGCACGCACTGCGCACACTGCGCAACCAGCGCAAACCGAGCAACCCAGCAAAACCCAGCACAACCCTGCGCAACCCAGCGCACCAACCTGGGCGCGCACCTGGACAGCGCAACTGGGCTTGCGCACCTGGGCATGCGCAACTGGGCATGCGCAACTGGGCATGCGCAACTGGGCAGCGCAACTGGGCTTGCGCAACGTGGCAGCGCAAGTGGCTCGCGCAACGAGCGCACTATGCGCCTAGCAACGATGCTAAGTGCGCCAACAAAACTTCACATTACGCCTCATGAGCCCATGAGCCCGAGTCCGAATCCGAATCCGAGTCGCTAAGCCCCTACGGGGCTTAGCTCCCATGGAAATGAATTTTCCAAGAGTAAAAAGCATGAATGCTTTTATTGTTGATTTAGTCGTTTTCCCATTAGAAAAATAACCCCACATGGCACACCCATGTGCACCTCCACACCACATGTGCATCTCTAAAATAGGAAAGCTATTATATAGAGATACAACTCCTTTGGTCTAGCCGATGTGGGACTAAAATTCACTTAGAAAAAGACCAAACTCCAACAAGATTTATTTTCTGATTATTGTTGCTTTTGTAATCAGGTTCATATTATAGTGTTCATCTTGGATCTCGAAAAATATCAGAAGGTGAACGTTTGTTGAATCTGATCTCGACATTGAGTCTACCATCTTTGATCAAGTCCCGGAACTAACACAAGAAAGTGAATAAATTTTTACATAAAATTTATCTTTGAAAATTCAAATCCAACTCATTTTACACTTAAGATTCACCAAACAGGTCCATAAGGAGAAATATATTACAGAAGTATCAAAAAATTGTAACAATTATTTGATGCGGTCCCGACCAATCTCTCTCTCTCTCTCTCTCTCAAAATAAATGTACCCCCTCCCATCATTATGCTGCCTCCTCCTTTTGCTCCCTAATTGGATGAGGATGATGGTGACATGTAAATGGTCCCATCATGTTATGAACATCAACAAATACAAGGTTTGAATGCGATGGACGAACAAACGATGGATAAACGAGACGTATGTACTGTGGAGATTTGGGACAAGCATGGGGCCCAAAGCATAGCTTCACGTGAAACACTGGAAACGAATGGCTCCAGTAGGCAAGGAAGCCATAGATCCACGTGCTCGGAGACTGTTCACGTGTCCCCGGCGTACCAGTAAATCTAAATGTACTTCTTCAACAGGCCCACTCTTGACCTAGTTTTTAATCACTCGAAGTCATTCATGTGCTGGCATGGATGATGAGAGCATCGTGTCATGTGCGCACTTGCTCTCGTCTTGCCCAGAACAGCAACGTCGAAACACCCGGCTGTGTCGGGCACGACGTCAATTTCGGCTACTAGGACACCAATTTGGCTATTAGGACACCAATTGGTCTAGAAGGCTTTGCCTTTTGATATGACCTTTCCAAAATGTTATGCCAAAAACTAGCTGCCACAAATGCACTCTTCCAACAATGAAGATTTCCCACCGATCGAATGAATATCTAGACCAACTTCTCCTCAAATTTTTTATTTTTATTTTCGTGTTAATAATTATAGAAACAATTATTTTCTCTAATTCATGATCTTTTGTATTAGAGTAAAGTTATTAGTACTTTCAAAATGTTCCTTCAAACTATCATTCCTTATATAACAACTGATATAACATCTGACATGTCAGCTAACATGGCAAATTCTAATTCAAAAAATTAATTATGCAAAATTTTAATATGAATGTCAATGTTAATTATATTAATATTAGTATTAATATTAATATTAATATTAATGTTAATTTCAATTTGAATGTTAATGTTATCGTTAATGTTAATATTAATGTTAATTTTAACCTTTAACCTTTAATGTTAATATTAATATTCATTTTTATTTTTAATATTAATGTTAATGTTCAATTTTAATTTTGACCTTTAACCTTTAACTTTAATTTAAATTTAAATATTAATATTAATATATTTTTTATTTTAATGTTAATGTTAATTTAAAAGTTAATACTAATATTAATTTTAATGTTAACTTTAAATTTAATTTTAAAATTAGTCTTGCCAGTTGCAATGTCGGACGACACGTAAGCTGCCACATAAGGAGTAATGCTTTGGAGGGATATTTTAAAGGGACTAATAGCATTTTTCTTTGTATTAAGTCATGTTTATTTCCTTTCTTAAAAACATGAAACATCCAACATATATAGTATCACCATTTTGGACCAAACAACATAGAGACTTGAAATAAAGTTATATGTATACACTAAAATGTGATTGGAATTTGCTTAACAAAGGAGCCTCCACTGGAGATGGGGGCTGGAACAAGTGCATGTGCTAGATATATTGAAATCGAAATCAGTACAAAGAGGGTATGATTTGGTCCATGGTGCTGCTTGCGCCTTCCACTGGTGAAATGGTGCCTAACCGGCACATGGGCACTTGCGACTTTCACTACAGGTGAGAAGCGCTAGGATCGTGTTTGAAATAGATGCAACTACGAGGGTAAAATCTTGCCTGGTTCCAACAGGCCTGCCGGAGTTGGCCTAAGACGTGCTGCATTTATGTCACGATTTATTCAATTGTGGTACGATTTTATCCAATTGGGAAGATCCAATGTTGATAATATGTGTATGAGAGGAATTTCTTTATTCTATGTTTGGAAAGGGAAGAAAATAGGGAGAAGGAAAAAAATTGAGGGAAAAGTTGGTGGAAAATCAAAAGTCATGATGCTCAGTGGAAATTGGGGGAAGGAAAGTGGAGGAGAGAAATTTGGAAGAAAAATTTATGTAGGTCCTACCGAAAAAAATTCTCCCAGGAAAGGAAGAAAAATGTACACACAAGTGTGAATATTGGTAAATTTACGCCATTATCCCTTAATAAATTTGTTATCTTTTTCTATTTTGAGAAAGTCAAAGGTTAAGTAGTAATTTTATCTACGTCCCATTAACAAACAAATAATTAGTTTTTTTTTACTTTTCTTTCCTTTCTTTTTTGTCATCCAAATAAGGGAATGTAAAATTAATTTTCTTTCCCCTCCATTTTTCTTCCTCTCACATTTTCCTTCCCCTCTCTCACAAAGTTCCCAAACATAGTTTTAGGGTTAATTGATGAAACCTGTTATGGAGGAACTTTTTGGTTAAAGTAAACAAATTACATGATAAATATTTAAGTAATTCTTAATGTTCTGGAGTGGTACTTGATCAAAACTTAATTCCCTCCAATATGGTTGTTAATATTTGGAGGGATTCTGATAATTTCTTAAAAAACGATCAAAGATATCTCTCAAATTTTTTTTTTTTTTGTGTATGTGTGTGGATATTTTGGATCATTTTCCTCTGTCACGACTCGTACCCAATGTAGGGGTACGAGAAGTGGGTACGTCTAGCCTACGCCGTAGTATCGGCGGTAGAACGCTGTCCTAGGTCACTATTACAAACTAAATACAATATGATATACTATCCGAACGGAGGACAAATCTCATAAGGTACAACTCAATCACAAATCTAGAGATCGAAATAGCACGATATGATAAATATGAAATCCTCAAACTGAGGTACAAATAGAAGAGAAAGTCTAAGTGTCTAAACGACACAACATTACAAACATCCAAAAAATAGTACAACTCTATAGTCAATACAATGACATAAGAAATAAGATAAAGCCTAGCTAATCTAGTCTAAGCAGCAGGGATGACGTCCTCAGCTAGAGCTGGATTATCCTGTGGGTCCAACTCACAGGTGTCGTCTAGATGGGCTCCATAGTAGGTTGGGCAGAAGTCCTCGGTATCATCTGTAATATTTTTAACAGGTACAGTCAGGACAGGAGCAAGCACAATACATCTCACACAGATCATAGCAGGTTAGGAAATATAGACATGCAAAAGAGTACGATACATAAAAACTGAAAGAATGTACATGATGTAAATAGAGAGAACTGTAATGGAAATATCTACTATAAGTAGAGAACTATCAGTGACTAGTGATGTAGAGTACAAGGTCGACATGTGAACGGCTGGATTTGCACATGAATATACTAAAGAGGCTCACATGGTTATACTAATTTAGAATTATTTACATGATATTTATACTCTCCCATACCCCAATAAATATATAAGGATCCAAACAAGTTATGTTACGCAAATGATTTTCACATGAAAGCCCATAGATGGGTGTACATGAAGTATACATGAGGGCTCAGAATTGAGTGCACATGAATTCCACATAAAGGCCCATGAAGAGGTACACATGAAGTATAGGTTACACATGAAGTACATGAGAAACATGATCGAACATGAGAGCACATGAGAGTACACGAGCGTACATGAACGTACATGAAGCACATGAGAAAATGAATAACATGAGAGCGAGAAATACATGATATACATGAAATACATGACATGAAGTATCCGATGCTCCCGAGGGGGATAACATCTCAATTTAGGGATATATAGTACCAATCCATGATAATATCATGACAGCATCAAATAAAGTAATCTAGAGCAGGAATATAATCATAAGCAAGTTATGAAATGATCAAAAAATGTACTCGCCTGCGATCTGAATGTCTGTGAGAATACACTGTCCGAAACGAGGTATCTGAGTCCTATTTAGAGCAACACAAGTCATGATATATACAGGGGTGATAAATGAAGTGTACAATACATCTACATGATTTCTAGGTCAATCTAGGCCAAAGTCAACTCTTGGTCAACTCTGGTCAATTGTACAGTCAAACTAGGTCAACAAGTCCAATCTAGGTCAACAACAAGGCTATCTTGGTCAACTGGTCAAACTTAGGCTATCAAGGGTCAACTGTAGGGTTTGGTCAACTAAGTCAATTAGTTATTATTAACTCAATGTTGACTTTTGGTCAACTATAAACCTAAACCAACTCATACACATATCTATACCATATTTAAACATTGACACCATCATAATATGAAACCTAATTCGGAAACGATTTGGGTTCAAGGTAGCATCCTATATCTTCTGTAATTGCAAATGTGACTTGGCAACTTTGGAAGGAGAGGTGTGACAGAATGCATAGAAATTCAGGCCGAAGCCTATATGGCAACACTATACACTAGGCCTATGTACAATGTTACAATATACAAACCTATATACAAAAATCCTATATTATAACTTAGGATAATATAATACATACTTTACATACATGCCTACATACATTACATGGAGTACATTACATAGCTTATATATCATCATTCATGCATTCATACTCTACATTCATTCATGTATGCACAATATCATTCATGCTTGCATACATACATGTATTCATATATGCATTCATGCCTACATACATATTTACATACATACATACATATATGCATAATGTAAAGCATGGCTAACCAACCCAATTGAAACCCCAGTTATCTACACATCCTATCAATTGTTTTTATAACAATTATAATTTGTATTTAAACTATTTAAATTTAGTTAAGTCACCAAAAACCCCAATCAATACATAGTATTAGTAACATATCCATTTCTTAGTTCATAACCCAACCCAGTTTTTTTACTTATCTTAAATCTCATATTTTGAACTCAAAATCAAACATTAGAATCCCTACCAAGTCACAATTAACATTAGGAATCAAGTCTCAGGTTTCATGAACCTTGTTTCATGCAAAAATTAGTTCATTTCCTATAATCAATACACAAATTTTTGATTCATATATATATATCCCAATTTCGAATTTACTGTGTACCAATAATGTAAAGCCCGACCAAAATTTGAGTGAAACCTTACACAAATAAACCCTCATGCAAATCAGATTAACAATACATTATACAGTATGTAATCAACCAATTAAACTCATAATTAACATTTTAAAAATCAATTAAACATATTAAAATCAGTTTTTGAAACACTGTGTGCCAGAACAGTATGAACAACCTTCAATTTCGAAATGAAAACCTAAATAAATCAATTAATAAAGTGTACAGTGGGTAGGTATACATCATACGTGTCATGGGGGATGTGTTCGCGCGTCTCCAAGAAACTGGATACGAAGTGTCCAAACAGTGAATACAAATATCAGTGAATTAGTGCATAACATGGCCTCGTGCAGCCGTGTCGTGCACAATTACGCACAATACATGGCACGAACACCCATGGGCTCATGCATACACGTAGAGGGGGTATAGGGCTAGGGTTTCAAGTCCCTGACACGATTCCACGTTGTGTCTGCACACGACACGAAAGCCGTGTCAGAAGCCACTGTTTGAGCAGAAAAGGGCAGTACAATATCAATGCACTCGTGTATTCGTGTCTGACACGATACGATGTGTCCTGAAACTCGAGGGGGGTCTGTCAGTGATGGCCCCCACCTCTGTGCCAAGTGGCACGTGTCCACGTGGTCTACACAGGGAGAATTTAGGGTCGGGTAGCAAGGGATGTGCACGGGGTCGTGCTACGTGTGTGCGTATCCATTTTCGACACGAAAACGACACAATCTTCGACTCAGTCGAATATATTTTTGAATCTACACACCAATGGCTACACAACCATGTATTTAGTTTTGAAAATTACTAAAATAATTTCCTATGTGGTATTTCATCAAACACTCTTTTAAAAGTACCGATACGTGTCTGATACAGACACGAAATGGACACGAATTCCTATCAAACTTAGGCTACAGCTAGAGAAACCCTAAATGATTGCATCTATGGAAAGAAACTGAAATTTAAGTAGGTTTTATGGCAATTACCTATCGAGGGTGAAACCTCAATGAAAAATGAATAAGGGAAGGCGTTCTTCTCCAATTGAATGGTCAATTCACTTCGAAACCTTGCTAGCTAGCCTCCTTTAGCATCCTCTACTATTGGAGATGATGATACAATTGATTTGACTCAATTTGGACTCAATTTGGATTAAATGAGAAAAGTTTAGGGGAGAATAAATTAGGGCTCTTTCTAGGTATTTAAAAAGAGGCAAGAACAACATAGGAGCATATTTATAGGAGTGGGGGGGGCTTGTATGGATGGCCACAAATGAATTTTGGGTTAGGTTTAGATGTAGATGAGTGGCTAGGATTTGTCCACCCAATTTCAAGCCTTCCTATGGGTTCAACTAGTCATAAGGCTTTCTTTTTCATAAATATCCTAAGGGGTAAATATCATACTTAGAATATCTAGATATTATTAATCTTGTCATTTATTAGGTTACCCTAATCAAGACTCTAAGCTCAAGACTAATCTAGATTAGGTTAAGATTCTAAGTTAAGTCTCAACTAAACAATTAGCACATATTTAATTAATCAAAATTTATTTTCATTAATAAGTCAAAAATGACCAAAATATCCTTAGGCTAAAAAGTAGTAATATGATATTCTAATCACATGACTAGGCTCTCTTGGTCATGGTTAGTCTATAGGCTTAGCAAAAGTAGGGTTTAACTAGTTAACCATCCAAATCATAATTCAATATTTTAAATAGTTTTAAATTGATTAAAATTACAAAAAAATCATAATATGATTTAAATATCATTATTAAATGATTATAATACAAAATTTTAAAATTAGCCTTATTTGAAAAACTGGGTGTTACATCCTCTCTAACCATTTTATAAATAGTCGTTTAATCAACTATTTGCACTCTTCTTCCCTCTCTTCCTTCATCAACAACTACAATTGTCATGCCCCAAAATTAGAATACTGGCAAATAATGATGAACTAGGCCAGCTATGTATACCAAATTACTCTAGTATCCTGAAATATGGTCAAAGTTGTAGATGTTAGGGTCACTGTTACAAGCCAATAGTCAATCGTAGGTCAAGCAATACTAGATATCTCAATCACAGACAAGTAAAGTACAAGTTTATGATCATCAGGCATAGACAGTAAAGCGTCCCAAACTATAATATATAAATAATCATAAAGCTAGTAATAGATAATAAGAACTAGCAAAAGTATAAGTCATACATGATCAGCTCTATTGCAGTCTAAAAAATATACAAATGATATCTAAGTCCGTAGGCCAAATGTCAAATCTAAAATATGGGCTAAACACGTGCTCGATGGCTAAACGACATAAGGACTATATATAGATAAGAGTGGGTAAGACAAAGAACACCCATTCATGCACCCTATTCCTCCGGGTGGTCACCATCGAGTTGAATATATCATCGGGCCCCTCTACCAAATTTGGCCAAACAAAAGTAGTGTGGTAAGACCTCCAGATAGCTAGTATCACAAAGGAACCCAAAATATGAAATAAAAGTAGTATATAAGCATAAAAATACTAAGTAAGCAATAAAATCAGGCAAGGATAAAGTAAAGATACCACAGAGTAAATGAAAGAACATATGAAGGAATAAGCAAGAATAGCATGTCGGTAAAGCCGAGCATGTAAGACAAGTAGTGAAGCCAAGCATATAGCAAGAATAATATCATGTATATGAATCTAAATGCTGAAATAACGAGTTGGAGCAAGACCATACTAGACAAGACATGAATAGACTCCATTCATCAAACATGGCCAAACAATAAGTACGGCTTGATATATTAGCTAATTAGGGTTATCACAATCCTAATTAGTAACATATGTAATTTGAAAAATTCAATCCGGTTACCATTCCTGCAGTCTATTCAACCTATCCAGTCTACGGACGTAATAATATATATAGTAGGTACACCACCGTAAGAGACGTGTATCCTTAGGTGGTAGGCTCCGCACAATGACAAGTTAATAGAAGTACAAGATACTTCATATACTAGATTGCCCCATTCGATAGTGTGTTAGAAATGTGCCCTCACGACGGAGAGCAACAAGTCATTTGTATAAGCCGAAATAAAGGGCTTACAAGCAACCAAATTTTCTCTCCCAATGCATCTAGATAGTCAAGCTAGTTTTTTAGTCCTTAACATTTTTATTCAGAATTTCGGGTATGGTATTTCACAGAATCCATCCTATAAATGAGTCATACAAGACTAGACTAGACAAGCAAGTGTGTACTATAACAAGCCACAATAGGAATACACGTATTAAAATAGGAGTGTGCTACGACGAGCCAATATATCAAGCTAGACAAGACAAAAAATCAAGAGTGTGTCACGAGGGGACACTATCACGTAAGCTAGACGTGTGCTGGAAAAATAGGATAACAACTACTTAGTAAGCTAGACGTGTCTGAGACAACCAAAACTCGTTTTCTGGAAAATATTGCCGCATCGGTGTATCGTCATTATGCCGGTATTTGTCACAACATATTTTTTTTATCCAAAAGGACCCAAAAACTGATATGCCATTAGTATACTCAAATATACCAACGATATGCCGTTTCTAGCCGAGAAACAAGTCTAAGAGTATGAAACTAGTTTCGAAAATCATAGCTCGTCCCAAAAGTTGTAGAAAGCGGGTATAACCATAAAAATAATACTAGAGAAAGGTCGTGCATAGCCTGTATATACTAAGTCTCACGGCAAGTACTCCGGTAGGCAAGTACTCGGGTATTATTCGTTTTTCTACTTAGTAAATAACATGACATAGTAGAAAAATCAAAACCTAGCTCAAACAAAATTCTGAGATAGGCAAAAAGGTGACAATCATGAGAGAAATATATTTAGTAAAGCAAGTACTAAACAATACTAGACTATCAGGAAAATAGAAAACAAAATAAAAGTAAAAATAATATTCGCCCAGCAGTTCGGCAAGATGAACTTACCTAATATAGTTCCAAGCCTAACTCTTCAACTCCACCACCAAAAGGAATTCAGAAAAGACACTCTGAGGCCTATAGACTAAAGCTCCTAGCTCACGAGAAAAATGAAGAGAAAATAAAAGGAGAAGAAAATTTTGAAAAGAAATGAACTCATATATATAGACAAGTTGAATTAATCGCGATTTGTGACTCTATTTGAATCGGTCCCGACCGTTCAAAACTAAACCATGAAGCCAAATGGATAATAGAATGTATCATTACTATTCATGAAAATATCTAAACACTTGTAAAGCACCTAAAAGTTTACTATAGATTTTTTTTTTGTATTTATACGTCGAGTATGAATATGTATATACGAACTATTTACTTATTTTTAGACAAAAGTTCTATTATAAATTTTTAATAAATATAGAAAATAAATATTTTTGTTTCGAAATACATATAAGATAAATATTTATTATTTTGTTTGAGTATAAAATATGTCAACGGGAATTGCCAAACTTTATTTTATTTACTATTATATAAAGGCTATTTTATTTGTTATACAAATATAGGTAATTTAAGAAACAATTTCTTTATAAATAATATGTACTATTTTGCATGTGATGTACATGAAATTAAATTCATGTATATTTTAAAATTTTAAATTTTTGTAAATTCATTGGAATTATGTAAATTATTAAAAGGTATTTTTAAATTTATTTACATTAATTTTTAAATATTATGGTGAATTAAATTGGGAATTAGATTTATTGAATTATATTTAAAATTAATTTAAATTAAAGTAGGATTTATACAAAGGGGTTTAAACGATCCTAATCCTTATCTACCTAGAATTTTTTTTACCCTATATATAGGGGAGCTTTGCCATTGTGTTTTCCCGTGTCAGCCGTGACGGCCTCGGGTCTAACCCATGGTGTCTTTGCAATAATTTATGTATTTTATGTAGTGCCCTGATTTCGTTGCGGAACACGGATCGGACTAGCGGCCGAATGGTCGAGTCCGATGAGATTGGAGAAACTTTACTTGGGAAAAACTTCTCAGGATCGCGGGATAATGAATTGAGATCTTTTCCTCATTATGGATTGGACACTTTTGAAGTGATACCCAAGATGCAGTGGCGCGCATCTTGGGAGAAGAATTCTATATAAGAGTCGCTTGCCCCGAGACCGTAGCCCTGCTGGTTTTCGATGTCGCTTCCGCTACTAGCTTTTGTGTGCTTTTTCGTGAATGTTTTCGATGAATATTTTCATGAATTTACTTTCACTGTCTGTGCATTCATATCGAATCACTAAGAGAAAGAGAAAGAAGTATGCTGACCAGACATTTGTGCCAATGCAGGTACTAACGTAGTGAACCGAGCTTGATGTTGCGTGGAAGACCTTGGCATTTCAACAACAAGTGAGTGGCTTTGATCCTTCGACGATCCTTAATCATCGCGTAATAAAAGATGACTTCACTACACCAAAACATTCATTTCCTAACAACTATAAGCGTTAGGAAAAAAATTCCTAACGGTTTTTTTTGCCAATGGTTGGTTGGCGTGGGAAATGTTTCTAACGGTTTGTTACCGTTAGGATTTTTTCATTCCCAACGGTTTTTTGTCGTAAGCAATTTTTCATTCCCAACGGTTTGTTACCGTTAGAAATTTCTCATTCCCAACTGTTTTTTATTGTTAGAAATTTTTCATTCCCAATACTTACAGTTTTTGGTACCCCTTATGTTACCAACAATTTTTTACCGTTACAAACAGATAAAAAACAATTAAAAAAATGGTAGTTCTATTGAGCCTGAACTTTCAGCACAATTGAGCGTCAATAAATAAAAATATTTATCTCGAATCTCTATATTCAGATCTCTCTGACATAAAAGTTAAATGGAAACAAATTATATAGGACACAAAACATGTTAATAATTGCAAATTTTATTTTGGTAGTGAAAATCTCATACAAGAACAAACCAACATTAACATATGAACAAAGTTACTAGAAAGAAAGAAAAAAAAAACTACAAAAGTGATTCATCTAAACTAGTTATTTCTAAACTAGATTTATTCTAAACTAAGAACTAGCTCCTCCACAGACTGCCTGCAGGCTTAACTTCTTTCTGGCTTTTCCACAAACACTAGATTTTCCACAAACACTGGATTTTCCAAGTAGAGGTACAATTGCTGCAATCGAACACGATGACTTCCCTATGCATTCCTATAACAAGAAATGCACATAGATGTCTGAGTTGATAAAAACAGGAAAGCAAAGAACAACAACATTATTAGTTCTAACAAGAAATGTATATAATGGTTTTTAGATGTAGTCTAATCCAATGCAAAAAAACTCAAGAAAGCTAGGTTACAAAAAAAATCCTCCCAGCAAGATAACATTTTCATTGCATCTATAAAGCCACTTTACAAGTTCCCCCTGTAGAATGTTTTCAATGTCAACATTATTGTGAAAATACACAAACATTGGCTGAAATTGGACAAATAATGAACCATTTGTATAAAATCTATTAAAAAATCTGAAACATTGCATGGGTAAGAAATCGACTCGCACCTGTTCTATTGCCACTTTTCCTATGATGTCCCCAAATCGGTCAATGGCAGCCAACCGCTGTTCTCCACTGTCATGATTCTTGTACAGATTCGGATACCAAGACTTTGGCAACTGCTTGATAGAGCTACTCTTCCTTAAAAGGTTTCGAGACATAGTCGTCCATCCCACATTTCTTGCACTCCTCGTATGTTGCTTGTATGACGTCGGCGGTCATGGCTAGGATTGGCAGGTGCCACTTGGTAGCTGCATAACTATTGGAACCATCCAGCGTGTCAGCAGCTGCAGCATTTGCCTTGCTTTCCATCAACCAGATCCGTTGAGTTGCCTCAAACCAGAATATTAGCCAAGAAACCTGGTTGCTGTCATTATATTTCATTAGGTATTTATGGTACAGAGTGTTGGCTCTAAACTTCTGGATGTGACAAGGAGAAGGCAATGACAGAATATAAACACTCTTTTGGAGATGACAGAAAGAATGAGGAGAGAAAACTTTTCGTTGTGATTATTATTCATGCAAATGAGGCCTTTAAATAGGCAAACAAAACTTAAACATGTGGACAACAAAAGAACGTGGAGTAAAAGACTCCTGGCCACACACATGTCCTAGGGACTAGCAACAAATCCTAAAGACTAGGTAAACTAAGGACACCTATCTAGATTATTAACTGATATTCTCCTCCTTAATCTAGATTTGGTCAAGGTTGACAACTCCAAGCTCTTCCTCGGTACCAAGCTTCGGAGCATTCCTCCCGCATCCGGGTGGGAAATCCCGAACCACTGTTGCCCTTCTCTTCTTCTTCGAAATCGATGCAAGAGACTCCATCACGAACTTCTCCTGCTGTTTTGATTCAACCAAATGAGCTTCGATCGGCTCAATCTTTTTCTTCCACTCCTGAGCTTGCTTGACTGCGTCCAACTCTGCCCTCTTTGCGTCGTCTACTTCGGCACTGAGCTTTTCGACCAACATTTTCATAACAGCTAGCTTATCCTCTGCTGCCTTTGCTGTCTCGAGCTCCTGCTTCAAAGCCTCAACCTTGAAATCTAACTTGAGCAAGCACTCGGCACATTCTTTGCCAAGTTTTTCTGATTCAGCCTCCTTGGCTTGCAATTTTGCGGCACACCCTCTGTGTACTTGCTCCAGGAATTGGAGCCTTTGCTGCATGTTCTTCAGCTTCCGATTCTCCTCTTCGAGGTGCGCATTCCTTGACGCGATACTCGACCTGGTTTCCTCGAACTCCGAGACGACATTCTTGTACAGCACCTTCGACTCGGAGACCTGGGCCTCAAGCGCCTTCGTCCTTCCCTCCTCGTGGGCCAGGGCCTGGCTGCACATTTCCAGCCGCGAGCGGAGGTCTTCCGCGATCCTGGTCTCCGAGTCTAGCCTTGCCTGCAGTGAGGACATCCCGTCGACCAGGTCCGAATGTTCCGTCTCCCACTCCCTCTCGCGCCTTCTGAGCCTCTCCTTGGCCCTGTCGTAGGCCTCCTCGAGGTGCCGGAACTGCTCGTTCCTCTATTTGAGCCGCTCCTCGAGCTCCTCCTTCTCGCGCACAGACTCGACCAGTATCTCGTCCCGCCGCGACAGCTCCTCGCGCGCATGGACTTCTTGGAGCCTAGTCTCGTCGTGGTCCTTCTGCTCCCCAGGCTTTATCATGGCGCGCTTCTCATTGAGCATCACCTGCTTGATTGACTTGGCGTGGGTGTCGTGCGTCTCGGCGATCGTGCACACCTGCGCCAGTAGAAGCGCCGGTTCGTCATCTTGCGTCATATAGGCCCGCTCATCGCGTTTTGGCTTGCGATAGTCTTCTGCCCAGTGGCCATAGATGCCACAATTTTGGCACTTTTCCGTGTCATCAAGCTTAGGATTGCGGCAGTCTTCTGCCCAGTGGCCGTAGATGCCACAATTGTGACACCGCCCCTTGCCTGGCGAGTTTCCACGCCCACCGGAACGTCCGCCGCGCCTACGTCCTGTGCCGCCAGACAATCGTTCGTCTAGCTCGTGACGTCTTTGGCGCGCCTTCCACTCCTCTTCAGTAAGGAGCAGACGTCTACCATCTCTATCGTTGTCGCTCTCGCCTCGACCACGTATGCGTTCTTCGTACGCTTTGAGGCGGCCGATCGCTTCCTCGATCGGCATAGTCTCCACATCAGCAAACTGCTCGATCACCGCAACGACCTGCAGGTACTTGTCTGGGACGGAGACGAGCAGCTTCTTGACGATGACGACGTCCTCCATATCGTCTCCCAATCCACGAATCTTGTTTGCGAGGGTCGTCAATTTCCCCGCAAACTCATTGATGGAGTCTGTCTCCTTCATACGGAGAGCCTCGAACTCACTCTTTAAGGTTTGAATCCTTGCCTTCTTCACCCGATCAGCGCCTAGGTACCTTGTCTTCAGGCTTTCCCAAGCTTCCTTAGCCGTTTTGTGCTTGGCCAGCTGGAGTAGGATCTCCTCGGGGATAGCTTGAAAAATGCACGCCAACGCCATCTTGTCTTTCTTCTTTTCTACGACCACCCCGGCCGCGGGTTCAATGGCTTCCCAAACGCCTTGAGCCTCCATGAAGACCTCCATCTTGATCGCCCAAGTGGAGTAGTTGCAAGACGTCAGCATCGGGTAGTGCAAAGTGATGCTTCCCTCCTTTGTTGTTGGCGCCGACGAATGCTCCACGACTGCCATCTTGTCGAGCCGAAGGTACTTTGGCATACACCCGGGGCTCTGATACCAAATGTTGGCTCTAAACTTCTGGATGTGACAAGGAGAAGGCAATGACAGAGTATAAACACTCTTTTGGAGATGACAGAAAGAATGAGGAGAGGAAACTTTTCGTTGTGATTATTATTCATGCAAATGAGGCCTTTAAATAGGCAAACAAAACTTAAACATGTGGACAACAAAAGAACGTGGAGTAAAAGACTCCTGGCCACACACGTCCTAGGGACTAGCAACAAATCCTAAAGACTAGGTAAACTAAGGACACCTATCTAGATTATTAACTGATACAGAGTAATGTATCATTGATTCATAGAGCTCTTTTAGTATATCCTATGGATTGAACATAAATGAACACGAAAATAGTTATGGTGCAAGCCGTCTTATTGTCTCAAAAACATATGATTCCATGAAAATTGTTATGGTGCATGCTATCTACCGTCTCAAAATGCATTTTTTTTCATTTGAGAATGTTTACTATAAGTACGACAAAGGGAAAACACAGATTCATGCACATTTCTGCAGCCTCAATAATGAGTGTTTACTATGAGCAAAATGCCAGATAGTCAGACCAGCTTCAAAACTTATGTCCGTGCCACAAAGAAGCAAATATAATCATGTTCACTTTCTGCACACAGAATACTGAATGCTCAAGAAAGCCAAAGCACTTAATATTGGTTTTAGTAATTGCAGATTTTGAAGTTTCAATTCATAGTTGTATAGTGACACATTAGTTTTAGTAATTGCCGATTATGATAATTCATAGTCGTTTAATGGCACGAAGAAACTGACAGCTAGGCAGAAGATAGTTGCACTATCCAATTACCTAGAAGATGTTACAAAAAAATGCATTCGACAAAACAAGTCAAGTTAAGAGATCAAATTACACACCTGTAACTGATTGTGCATGCTCTCCAACTGAAATTCCCGAACAACTTTAGCCATCTAATGCATTCTTAAAACTATTAATCAGAATGATTAATGATATCTAACGGATCCCTAATTCCATCTGTATAGAATCTATTCAAAAATCTAAAACATTGCATGGGTAAGAAATTGGCTCGCACCTGTTTCTGAAGTATTCCAGAAGTGTTAGGAGATTTTTACATTCTTAAATGGAAGATCTATATGTCCATTTTGGTAAAGCTGAAACTGCAGCAGCACCGAGCAATGCACTCCCAATAATAACCTTTGAGAAAGATTTCCTAGAACTAGAATCGTCTTCTGCAGGACCGGCAGGTTGCTAGGATGAATTCTTATGAGATGTACTTGAGAATTCACTTCTTGAATAAAGGAAAAAGGGTGCCTGCTTCATGGAAATAAACATGATTATATGTTTTACTATCTATACAAGATTGAGTAGCAGACGGGAACATAAATTGGTACAAGTATAAAACAGTCCACCGTTTATTTTTTTCTTTCAGAATATATATAGATGGACTTGTATTTGGTTATCCTCGATAAAAGTTTTAGAAGCACAGAAAATGATATGAGCAATAAAGTTAAATATAGGCACTACCAAAATATCTCATATTAGCGACGCCAAACGACGTCGCTAAACAGCCACAAAATGTCGCTAACAAAAAATAATGATGTATTTAGCGACGTTTCGGGCATGTCGCATTATTCATGGTCGTTATTAGGATAAATGTCGCTATTTGTCACCGTAGCGACGTAGATTGGTGACGCACTACATCGCTAGTATTAGCAACTTTTACCGACAATAATTGCTAATTAGCGACGTAACCTTTCGTTGCTGATTGTCGCTGTCCATTCAGATTTTAGCGACGTTAAATTAGTGATTAGCGACGTTGTCCGACTCCATATCTAAGAATTTTTTGGTTGCCACGTCATCATTTTAGCGACGTTTAGCGACGTTACGATACTTGAATACCGACGTCCAGATACTAGATTAGCTGACCTGTACAATTTGCCACGTCAACGCATCTGCGACGTTCTGCGACGATTAGCGACGTTTGGTTCTCAGGTTTGTGACATTCTAGCGAAGTAACTCTGCATCGCTGATTCTAAAAAAATTGTAAAAAAATAGCAGACAATATGCATTTCACATAAATAATAGTTACATTAAAAATATTGTTCCTGCATTTAGAGTTTTAGTTTGCAAGTAATAGACCCGGAGCAACCCTCCGTAGAATTCTCTGGGTTCGCCGACCCCTTCGGTGGAACACTCAACACCGGTAAACCAATATAGAAACAAATAATAATAATGCACTACCAATAATCGAATAAATAGAATCGAATGGTCAGAAAGACAAGAATAGTCCGGTGGATACAAATCCACTACCAAACGGCTATAAAAAGTGTGTCCGATAATATTCAACATAATATAACATAACATAAATAGTCATACCCAGGATAAAATAAATACATAAACCAACAAATACATAAAGATCCAACAATGGGTCACCAACACAACAAATGAAAACAAGTCCAATAAAGGACTATGCCTGGTCAGGATGAGGAGGAGGAGGAGGAGTAGGCAGTGCCTGCACCTGGGACACCAGGAACCTATACTGCTCTGGGGTCAGCATCATGTGACGACCCATCATTAGAAGGAAGAGGGGGCAGTGGAGCCGCTGCAGTCGGTGTGGATACCGAAGCATGTCCAGGAAGTGTCCGATCCATGGCCAGTAGTCTAGAGTTGGTGGACGCCATAACAGCCACCAGCTTTGAAACCTCCTCGCCAATGGCCGTCTGCGTCCCCTGCACTGCCTGAATGGCACGATCCGTCCTCTCGTCCGTCTCTCTAATGGTGCGCTTGAGCATATCAAATCGTGCGGTGAGGACCGCATCGTCCGTCTGCGGCTGAGACTGGGGCTGCTCCATCCTCCGCAACAGCTCGTCACGCAGCTCAGTAAGTTGGCAACAGAGTTCCCCCACTCGGACTGAATCCCGTACCTTAGTACGTACCCTCTGAAGACCACCAATGACGGTCATCCAAAGCTTGTTCATCGTCCGAGCCGGAGGGGGCTGCGCGAAAGTACCAGCCCCTCCCTCCGCAGATGCACTAGTAAGCTCATGCTCTGGCCTAAGATACTCATCCTAGATAAGTACGCATCTCGATAAGCATAATATTTACTACCAACCTAGTTGTTCCACGTCTATGGATATATTTGTATATTTCTTAAGTTATAATAAAGTTAGTGACACGTAAAATGATACTTACATAGCTCTGCGTGGCCCGATCATCGATGAGCTTTCCGTCCTTCCGATGGGTAGCCAGGAAGATCATCACCATGTTAGGATTTGCACCTTTCTTTACCTGTTATAATAAAATATTTGTCATTGAAATTAAATATTTTATTACTACTTTTATTAAAATAATATATTACAGTAAAACACGTACCAAGCGACGGAAATGTTTCGTCATGGGAATCGAGCCACCACACCACTTTCCTGCCTTCCTCCTAGCCACCTTCGCCTTCTCCGACCGTTCCTTGTACCTAGGAGCATCGAATCTAGCCTTCATGGCAGTCTACTGCTCGGACGTGGTCCAACCTTGGATCTCTTTTTCGTTAATTACTGTGCAAAATGCATATACGAGAAGTAATTACTGTGTTTCGTTAAATTCAGTATTCCGTTAATTATTCAAATATATTCCAAATTGATGCATATAGATACATAAGTATCAAATGAGTATCGTCACATGTTCAACAAGAAGGCCCCCTCTCTGACCCCCCCTCTCTGACCCCCCTCTACTTCCCTGCTTCTCATTCGACTCTCTCAACATCCTATTCAGCATCATATGATATCTTCCTCAACCTCAGCCTAGAGAAGTGTGAAAATATTAATGTTAACCAAGGTTCATATTATCAGTATCGGTATCAGAATCGGTTTCGCGGTTGATACCGAAACCGATTCCGAATACGGTTGATATCAGAATCGGTTTCGGTATCATTTCGGTACCAATATTAATGTTAACCATTGTTAACCAATCAAATTTTTTTTACTTCTAATATTTTGAATATGAAGCTCTACTTCACGTTTGGCTCTATATTGTGCTCTGCTAGCGGAAGCTATGAGATTCCTGATATCAACCGTAAATGATACCGATAACGATACCGATACCAAAATCGATACTATGAACCTTGGTTAATATTAATATTTCCACACTTTTCTAGGGTGAGGTTGAGGTAGATATCCTATGATGCGGAATAGTTGGCTCAATGACCCGAATGAGAAGAAAAGAAGTAGGGAAGCTCACTCTATACACTTTAGGATACTACGATATACTACTAGTATACTCACTCTATACACTTTTACTTATGCAAGCCTTTTTAGGCAATCAGCGTTATACTAGATTTTTGAAAAAATCTATAACTCTGATAGGCCCAAAAGGCTTGGCATAAGTAAATTTAGTTTCTATAGAAGGGCTCAAAACACTGTACCAATCATACCTATACTTCTAGGAAACTCTATATACTGTAGGCACTAGGATACTTCTTAGCAATGTTCTCAGAGTAGGTAATCCCCAATATCTTAGGATACTCTATACACTTTAGGTACTAGGATAATCTATACACTCTAGAGGATACTCTATAGGTACTAGGATACTCTATATACTCTATGTACTAGGATACTCTATGCACTTCTTAGGATACTCTATACACTCTGGGTACTAGGATACTCTATACACTCTAGGTACTGGTACAACCTACATCTATACTCACACATACATATGTAAATCTCAACAAAACTGAACCCCAAACTATACAGCCTTTAACCCATATGTGTAACTCTAAAAACTGAGTTGCATCTAACTCAATTAATCTCACTCATATACATAACTGGTAACCTAAGAATAACTTATAACCTATAATATAACCTACCTAATATGAACAGAACTTCACCTCCATCTCAGAAAAACTCACAGATAGCAGGAACCTGGCAACCCTCACATATACAACCCCATATGGCTATACTCTCATAAACATACATTATACATATATATATATTTATCAGATATTATATATATACAAACTCACATAACCTCAGATATCAATAAATACTCATATCAAACATATATATATATATATATATATATATATATATATATATATATATATATATATATATATATATACACACACACAATCTTCGAAAACTATGAACTCTCAAAACCCGAATCTGCAGCAGGGGATTTCTGTGTGCATGTATTATGTCAGTGTGTCTGTATCGTGTCAGTGTATCTGTATCGCGTCGTGTCGGTTAGGGTTAGGTATACCTGTACGAGGTTGGGTCGGGGTCGTCGGAGCAGAGGACGAAGGGTGTCGGCGGTGGAGGAGCGGCAACGAGGACACCAGCGGGCGAGGGGGTCACCCGGGTAGGGAACGAGGGGAAGGGGTATTGCTGGAGGGAGGGGTCGCCGGAGGGAGGGGTCGCCGGAGGGGAGGGGGTCGCCGGGGACGAGAGGGGGAAAGGGAGAAAGATTTGGAGCTCTCGAGCGGGAGAATGAAATTTTGGGTGAAAAAATGAAATCGATCGGGCCAGCAAACCCTATAAGAAACATTTTAGTGACGTCGAAAGAAGACGTCACTAAAGGTCACTGTTCACTAACAAACCGACGATGTTCTGGAGTAGGCGTCACAAAATGTCGCAGAATAAAATAAATTAGCGACGTTCTGCAACTAAACCGCGACATCTTCTTTTCAAACCATAATGCTAGTCGCTAACAGTTGCTAAACGTCGCTGATAGTGACGTTCAGCGACGGCACTGTGATATGTCGCTAAAGACACAAAAAATAGCGACGTATTTATTCTGAGTCGCTAATTTCGTCGCCAATATGAGATATTTTGGTAGTGAGGCAATATGGGCACGGTTTATTATTCAGATACAAATAATTTAACATTTTGACCTTGCCTGCCAATTTCTCGTAACTTATCAGTAGACATTTGGACTAGTATCTGGTTATCTTTGATACTCGGATGTCCAGACACATTATCTTATTTTTAGCACAAAAATAATCACCTCTAACGTTGTAGTATGTCTTTATACTCGTTTTATAAACCAAGTTTTAATCCTCAGCGTATCATTATCATCCCATGTGCCTCTATTGTCAAAAAGGAGTCGGAATCGTCTGATCTATACTATAACTTGATATCAGTAGAAGAATTGCTAATATATATATGATCCAAAAGTTCTTGAGCTAGCTCGATTGTTTATAGCATCTCAATTTAATCGGTCAACTATGAATGGAATGTCAATCAATCGGTTGGCTATGAATGGAACTAAGGATTAATATTTGTTCGTGCTGTGCTTGAGAGACACTACTAACTTGCATGTAGTCCTGGTTCGCATTATTTTCTCACTAAATTGTATTTTAGATAATAGCAAACTTCCAACCACACCAAAAATAGATGACACGTTCATGTCTAGATGCACTAGGACGCACCAATATATGCACCATGTCCATGTTGTGTCGCATCCAGCATGACTCTGGCACGGACACGACGTCAATTTTGGGGGAATCCACATTCTCCATAAAGAAGCGACGCTCCTTCTCGATTACGAATAAAATATTTCAAGCCACGATTATGAAATCGAGGTGAAAGACTACTGACCTGCACATCGATCGGTCGGGACCTCCTCCAGAGGGATTGGATCGACGAGGGATCCTGAACGCACCTGCAATTTTGACTGCTTGTTAGAAATTATTAGAGAAATGTAACTATTCCCAACAAGAAAATAGAAGGAAAGAAACGAAGTAAAACCCTAATTTGAGAGATGGAGGTGATGACAACCTGCAAAGCATTGTTGGGGAGGAGAGATTAGGGGAGTCCGGAGTATCTTTCTTCTTAGAGCGAGTCACATTCGCCAGTCGCCTTTAGTAGAGAGGAAAGGGGAGAAGAGGAAGGGGAATGGGATTTCTAGGGCTCGGGATGGGTCGGGATGGAAATGAGAGTTGGAAAATGTTATGAATCTTCCCAACACTTTTTATGTCACGTGAAAGACATGTGATTCAATCTTTCAACCTTATTTAAATTTTCCAACAGTTTATAAATGTTACAAAACAAATAGGATGTGTTAACTGAAATTAGAATTTTATTTTTTCTATTTTTACTAACATTTTTTCTAGTTCGTAACAGTTTTTCACCGTTGGTAATTTGTAACAGTAAAAAACCGTTGGCAATTGAAAAAAATGTGTTGCAAAATGCTTGTTTTGGTGTAGTGCTTGTTATTGTGTTCAGTGCTTAACAAAAGATGCCTAGTAATAACTCAGAAAGATAATGAAAGATAAATTATCACATGGCTAGGCTTATGTTGCAAATCAAATGATACCTTGTATGCTCCGATGTAAATTGTTGAACAGGTGATGCGAAGACCCAAAAACTGGACGGTAAGTACATCGGACTTTGGATCGAAAGAATGGTAACAAAAACGTATAGTTCCCTGGTTGGATAAATAAGTATGCGAGCCTATGGCTCAAAGAAACATGGTGTGATGGCAAGATGGCAAGTTGGCAAGACGAAATGATAACTACAACTTATGTATAGGAGATGTTATTATCATGCATGTTATGTTTCTTATTAGCTAAGTTGCATTACATGCATGGTCATGGACAACTTATGCACAAGGTAGTTCCTCAAACGATAATCCGTAGCTACAGACCCGGTTCGTCCTGGAGAAACAAGGATTGTTGCTGACGTACTGGTATAGTTATGCGAGACCTTCAGTGGGGCTAGCTACCTGTACTACAAGGGACACTGTATACCATTAAGACTTTTCAAGATGTTGTATCGCTAGTGACCTTCGTATAGACAGGTGTTATAGCTAACAATGTCTTATGCAAGCAAGAGTAAGTGTTATTCATAAATATACAGGGATGGCTATTAACCGTGGGTAAAATTCACCAAATTGGTGAACGATATGAATTGTTTATGTTAGAACAATATGAACTGCTTATGTTTCTAACATCAATGTGTGCTTCTTATTTTTTCTGTCAAATATGAATTGTTAATGGACCCTAAAACAAGATAGAAAGATCACAAATCAATAGTGTACATTCACATAATTTACTACTGTTGATTCATGGTAAGATTGGTTACGACAGCTCACCAGTACATATGTGGTAATGTACTGACTCTAGTCTCCATAGGTGCCGGGAACCTAGTGGATAATCTTAGACGCTGAAGGCTTTCTGTCCGACTCTTTAGAAGCTTCACACTTCCTTAAAGTTTTCACTTGAAGAAGAAGGCATTTTGCTGAAGGTGGTTATTGCTGCATTTTTAATAAAGGGATATGATGTATGGAATAAGTTGTATCTCATTTTATTATTTTTGCAAGTTGTAGCCAAGTTTCATATTTTATCTCGACTGTTTGAGAGCCTTATATTTTCTATGCAAAGTTATCATAAAGAGCTTATTTCAAATTCCATCTGTGTTCTTCAATTTCTTTGTGAACTTGCTGCAAACACTATTCAAAATGTTTATTTTTATAAAATGTACACGAGATGCCTTGTACAAGTGCAATCCCAGACTTGTACGATATCACGTCTTAATGAGGACGAACGATTCAGCGTGAATCAAATCGAGGACGAACGATTTCCCGAATCTTGGTGTGACAGTTTGGTATTAGAGCACGACTTTACTTCCTTGAAAATTTCTTGATTTTAAGACTTCGAAAATGACACAAGCTTTTTTTGCTTTTTTGAAGAACTTTGGTTTTAATGCCCCAAAATGAGATATTCCATACAATAAGTCCATCAATATTTTATGAGACTAACAAACTTCTGTGTTGCAGAGATGACGAAGGTGGACACTACGAATAATACAAGTAGCTCAAGGGCTGCAGCTTCAACCGACCCGATGGAAACGATGTTGGCTATGATGGAAAGCCAGCAGAGGCAGACAATTTGAAGTCCAACAAAAGCAGTTAATACCCTGCAATAGTTGGTCCGGTCAGTGGTGAACAATAGGGCTCAAGGCACTCCAATCTCAAGAGAGAGCGAGATCATGGAGGAAGAGGAACCCCAGGTTGCTAAGAAAACAAGTGTCGTGACCGATATTACTAAGTTCAAGAAAATCTACAATAAACCATTCAAAGGGACGGAGGAAGCCACCATAGTATGGATTGGCTAGTTGAAGTAGAGGATCATCTTAAAACCTTGGATATTACTGGATCCAAGAGGGTATTGTGTGCGAAACTACTGCTGGTTTCCAACGCACACTACTGGTGGCAAGGACAGAAAAGAATTCTTGCGAGCGTGAATGGAACGACAAAATTTACTTGGCAAATGTTCCGGGAGGCCTTTCTCGCACAGGTTTTCTTCTCGACTGAGCAGCGAGCAAAGTAGTTAGAGTTCCAAAAGCTTAAACAGGAAAACTTGACTGTGAAATAGTATGAGGCAGAGTTTTCAAGACTGTCTCAATTTGCTATTATGAAGTTTACTGATAAAGCGTCCAAGGCTCGTCGGTTTGAGCAAGGTCTGAGGCATGCTCTGAAAGCTCAATTTATTGTCCAAAAGTATAAGACTTTTCAGGAGTCTTATGAACACACAAAAGATTTGGATCCACACTTTCCTGTGATGGCGCCATTGCAAGCGTCGGTGCAGAATATGCATAATAAGAGAACGAATAATGGTGGTGGATATTAGGCGTCGAAGAGCCAGAATTACGGTGGCTGTTAGCGATCCAATCAGGAGGGACCATTCTGCTTTAAGTGCCGTAATAGAGGGCACAATGCTAATGACTGCCATGTCTTAGAGGGAGGATGCTACAAGTGTGGAGAATTCGGCCATAGGTCTCGAGACTGTCAAAGAGGGAGAACCCTAGTTGGATGAGCATGATGGTGACATATAAATGATCCCATCATGTTATGAACATCAACAGATACAAGGTTTGAATGAATTGATAGGATTATAATAAGGAAGGCTGGCGATGGACGAACAAAAGATGGATAAAAGAGACGTATGTACTGTGGAGATTTGGGACAAGCATGGGGCCCAAAGCATAGCTTCACGTGAAACACTGGAAACGAATGGCTCCAGTAGGCAAGGAAGCCATAATCCACGTGCTCGGAGACTGTTCACGTGTCCCCGACGTACCAGTAAATCTAAATGTACTTCAACGGGCCCACTCTTGACCTAGTTTTTAATCACTCGAAGTCATCATGTGCTGGCATGGATGATGAAAGCATCATGTCATGTGCGCACTTGCTCCCGTCTTGCCCAACACAGCAACGTCGAAACACCCGGCTGTGTCGGGCACGACGTCAATTTCGGCTATTAGGATACCAATTTGGCTATTAGGACACCAATTGGTCTAGAAGGCTTTGCCTTTTGATATGACCTTTCCAAAATGTTATGCCAAAAACTAGCTGCCACAAATGTACCCTTCCAACAATGAAGATTTCCCACCGATCAAATGAATATCTAGACCAACGTCTCCTCAGATTTTTTTTTTATTTTTATTTTCATGTTAATAATTATAGAAACAATTATTTTTCTTTAATTCATTATCTTTTGTATTAGAGTAATGTTATTCGTACTTCCAAAGTATTCCTTCAAACTATCATTCCTTACGTAACAACTGATATAACATCTGACATGTCAGCTAACATGGCAAATTCTAATTCAAAAAATTAATTATGCAAAATTTTAATATGAATGTCAATGTTAATTATATTAATATTAGTATTAATTTTAGTATTAATGTTAATTTCAATTTGAATGTTAATGTTATCGTTAATGTTAATATTACTGTTAATTTTAACCTTTAACCTTTAAAGTTAATATTAATATTCATTTTTATTTTTATTTTTAATATTAATGTTAATGTTCAATTTTAATTTTAACCTTTAACCTTTAACTTTAATTTAAATTTAAGTATTAATATTAATATATTTTTTATTTTAATGTTAATCACTACAAGAAAAATACCTTGTTATAACGCTTGAAAATGAGCTATTACAACGGTTCATATATAAACATTACAGAATTTCAGCAATACCACATAATATGACGGTTTTGAAGAGTTTTTGGCCAATTTTAACGCTTTATAGCGCTAAGCGTTATATATTATTCATACATATGTAACGTTGTTACACACAATCGTTATAAAAAGTGGTAAAAAAAGGGGAACCCCGCTCGAACGCCCGCTCGAACCCGATTCCTAAATAAAAACCACTCTTCCCTTCTCTCCCTCTACCACACTCATTTTCCTTCTTATCTCCCCAGAGCTCTCCCCTTTCCCCAAATCAAAAAACACCCCACTCCCCCTCCTCCTCCTCCTCCTCCCCCGCCTCCTCGTCATCTTCTCCTCTTCAAATTATTCTATTCCCGACCTCTCTCTCTCTCTCCTCATGTTTTTTCTATCTGCCTCTACCTACTATCCTCTTCCAAATCTAGGGTTTCTCGATCCTCCATAACTGACCCATGAGCGTTGCAAACGTATCCTCCACCCCGCAATGACGAGGTCTCCTTCCCTAAAATGGGGTCGCATCAAGCACGTTGCCATCGCCAAATGGAGGAGCACTATCTCCTTCGTTTGCTGGTCGATCTGTAGATCGAAACCCTCGACAAGCCCTCCCTACTGATCGGACGAGTTCGATCCTTCTTTCGACGTCTCCCAGTGTCACGTCCCAGAACCAGAATACTGGAGAGCGGGGGCAGACATAGCCAGCTACGTATATGAAATGGAATCCATCTTGCTATACGGTCACGGCTGTCTAGATACATGAGGGTTTATCTACAAGCCAACAGTCTCTTAAGGTCATGAACAAGCCTAGTGTCTCAATCACAAGCAAGTAAGTAAAAGGTTACAAGAAGTATGATCATTAAATATACAATAGTAAGGCGTCCCAAACATTACATATTCAGTTGATCATGAAGCTAGTCGTTACAAAATGTTAGGACTAGCAAGAGTTTAGTCATACATGATCAACCCTAGGATCTGTCAATCATGTTACAGCCCGTAGGCAGACAGTAAGTAAAGTGCAATCGAGCTAAACAGGTGCTCGTCGGCTAAACGCCTCAAAAGAATATTTTTACAATAGAGTGGGAGAGCCAAAAATAACCCACTCGTTGCCAGGGTTCCGTCTAGTGGCCACCATCTGGCTGGAAGGTCGGTAGATCCTCTGGAGCTGCTCCAAAATCTGGCCACACAAAACCAGCTGGGTCAGACCCCAGAAAGAGCAAGTGCCACAAAAGGGCTTCACTTAAGAACTAAAACCAGCAATCAGCACAAGATATAAATAAAAGTAAGAACTGGAAATAAAGAAAATATACCAGGATGATATACGACGAGATAACCATGGAACTATTCAGATAACCAGGTTACAACCCGTAAACCAAACAAGGACCGGGGTTGTAACCCTTCGTCTGAACAGAATTTGGAATTCTCACCATTTATCGGTAAAATAAACACAAGCATTCTGGTCATTCAATAATCTGGAACAGGATCAGGGCAAGACTAGACTGGTTAGACTCCGTCCAATCACTTCACGGCCAAGCAAGAATTATGGCTTGATACTTTAACTAACTAGGGTTGTCACAAGCCTAATTACTAACAAGATGCAGTAAGATTATTCCTCAGCCACAAGCCCTGCAGACCATCCAGGTTACCCGGGTTAAAAGATTAGAGTTGAATTCAGGTGGGTACATCGTTCAGGAAACGAATGTACCCTTAGGTAGCTTGAAGGGTGCAACACATGACAGTGTGCTGGAAATGTGCCCTACTCGATGGCAGGCTACAGATCCCAAGGCGTGCCCAGGTAACGAGATTGCTTGTAGCTGGGAAATCTCGTCATGACTAATGTATAAATCTAGTTATTAGCCTTAGTCCATTTTAGTAGGTACTCCTGACCGTGGTACTCAGGAGTCCCTGTCCTAGACATGATGCAAGACAGGACTGATTTATTTATACAAACACAATCGCCTACGGTGTCCAGATTAATTATACAGGTCATGTCATGTCAGGTAGCCGTCGCAACAGCTATTCGAGATAATCATGTCAGGTTATCATGCCAAGTGTACTTGTCAGGAGTGCGCCACGACGGGCCACTATCAGGTCATGTCAGGTTATTATGTCAGGAGTACACCACTACGGGTCACTATCACGTCATGCTCAATTATCAATTCTAAACTATCAATTCTAAACATATCAAGTAAATTCGTGATTATCAAGTTCAGGACAAAAGGCGTAAGGATATAAAATGGACGTTAAATATCTAATAAAATATCAATATACAGGGCTATAGAAGATCCAGGGTAAGTAGGGTCAGGTCTAGTTGTGCCTAAACATCAGGTTGCGCCTGAGTCAGACTGCGCTCAAGTCAGGCTACGCTCAAGTCAGGCTACGCTCAAGTCAGGCTACACAAGACATACGCTTCCAAAAGGCAGCGTATGTACTCCATACGACTCCTCATCAAGACAGCGTATGAGGTCCATACGACTCCTCATCAAGGCAGCGTATGAGGTCCATACGACTCCTCATCCAGGCAGCGTATGCAAGACATATGTCTCCAAAAGGCAGCGTATGAGGTCCATACGACTCCTTGCCAAGGCAGCGTATGCAAGACATACGCCTCCAAAAGGCAGCGTATGAGTCAGACTGTGCTGCGCTAAAGAGCGCGCGTAGCTCAGTGGCGCAAGCTAAAAAGCTCGCACACACTGCTCACTATCTTCTCCAAATCAGCAAGAACTCCATGGTTTGAACCCAAAGCTTCAAAAGTCCATAACTTGGTCGAAATAAGTTCAAATCCAACTTTTCAATGGTCAAAATTGGGTAGAATAAAATTCTCTACAACATGGAACCATCAAAACTTGAAAACAAATAAGTTTGATAGATCAAAACCACCAAATCCAAAAATAACTAATTTTTAGATCTACAAAAATTAAAGCCTCAAAATGGAAAATGACAAGTTCTAATGTGCCTTAGAAACATGAGGAGAAGCTAATAGAACAATAAAAATGGGTTCTCTTGTGGAAGCAAGTTGTACTTGCCTAGACCTCTCTCTTCTCTCTCTGGTAGGTGAAGGGAGTAAATGGAAGAAGAAGAGATTAATTAAGAGAGAGAAGAAGAATAGGTAATAAATATGAGTGGTGGTGGTAGGTAGGGGGTTCACCCCTTGGTTCATGATGAACCAAGAGCAATCCCAAACCGAATCAAGTCAACCCAAACCAAGAATAAACCAAGCCCAGGGACGAAATTAAGCAAGAAAATCATGCAATACAAGAATAAATACGTAAACGTATTCCAGAAATACGTAATATGAACCACAGGCATTACAACTCTACCCACCTTAAAAGAATTTCGTCCTCGGAATTTAATCAAGAGGCTAGAGGAGCAATGACAAGTTACATTAATCACATGCAAGCTATAACTAGGCAGACAATCACTCATTCAAGCAAGGAATCGAAGGCATAAGGCATAAGAAGACATTATACCTCACGAGTCAAATAAGTCGGGATATCGCGATCGGATATCATCCTCACGCTCCCTCGTTGACTCCCCCAAAGAGTGATGACCCCAAGCAACTCGGACTAACTTGATAGTCTTGTTCTTGAGGATCTTCTCTCTCCGGTCCAATATAGACATGGGCCTCTCCTCATACGAAAGGTTGGTACCAACAACCAATTCCGAATGATCCAGGATATGGCTCGGGCCCGGGATATACCGTCGTAATTAGGATACATGGAACACGTCATGCACCTCGCTTAGCGACGGTGGAAGAGCGAGACGATAGGATACATCTCCTACTCGCTACAGAATGTCAAACGGTCCTATATACCTAGGATTAAGCTTGCCCTGTACGCCGAAACGAATGACGCCACGGTTAGGCGAAATCCTCAGGAATACATGATCGCCGATCGAAAACTCGAGAGGGCGCCGATGAGAATCGTCCCAATGGCGCTGGCGATCTTGGGCAACTCGAAGATGATCTCTGACTCGTCTGACCACTTCAACTGTCTGGGCAATCATTTCTGGACCGAGCATCTATATCTCTCCAACATCATTCCAGGCTAGCAGTGATCTGCACTTCCTACCATACAGTGCCTCGAACGGTGCCATCTGGATACTGGCCTGGAAACTGTTATTGTACGAGAATTCCACCAGGTGCAAGTGATCTTTCCATGAACCATCGAAGTCAAGTGTGCAAGACCGCAACATGTATTCAAGAGTCTGGATTGTGCGCTCTGACTGGCCATCTGTCTGCGGGTGATATGCTGAACTGAACTGGAGATGAGTTCCCAAACTCGCTTGCAAGCTATACAAAAAGTGCGACATAAATCTTGAATCTCGGTCCGAGGTGATACTGACTGGCATACCGTACAATCTGACAATCTGCCTGAGGTACATCTCTGCTAACTGAGCCGTCGACTGACCAACTCTGAATGGAAGAAAGTGAGCCACTTTCGTGAGCCTGTCAACTATAACCCAAATAGCATCTCTATCAGCTGGGGATCTAGGTAGTCCAGTCACAAAATCCATGGTCACATGCTCCCACTTCTATTCTGGAATCGGTAAGCGCTGAAGAAGTCCAGCCGGTCTCTGATGTTCGGCTTTAACTTGTTGGCAAACCAAACACCGAGAGACAAACCGAGCTATCTCCCGCTTCATGCCATTCCACCAGAAATGCTGCCGGATATCACGGTATATTTTTGTACTGCCGGGATGGATGGAATACTGTGAACTGTGTGCTTCTGACATGATCTCCTGTCGGATATCTCCACTGGGTACACAAAGACGCTTACCATGTCGAAGTGTACCATCCTCATGAATGCATAACTCTGGTCTTCGTCCTGCCTCACACTCTGCTCTGAGTCGCTGAAGCTTGGAATCTGCCGACTGTACCATCCGGATCCTCTCGACTATAGTGGACTGAACTTGCATACTGGCCATCAAGGCCATGCTGGAAGGGAGAACAACTTCAATACCCATCTTCTGAAGATCTGCTAATAGCTCTGGTTGCGCTGTTAGAAAATAAACTCCTGCTCTCCTGCTCAATACATCCGCAACAATATTGGCCTTTCCAGGATGATACTGCAGGTTGACATCATAATCCACAAGAAGCTCCAGCCACCTTCTCTGACGCATGTTAAGATCCTTCTGGGTGAAAACATACTTCAGGCTCTTGTGGTCGGTGAAAATCTCTACCCTGTTTCCATACAAGTTGTGCCTCCACAACTTAAGTGCAAACACCACTGCTGCCAGCTCCAAGTCATGGGTTGGGTAATTCCTCTCATGATCACGAAGTTGTCGTGACGCATAAGCTATTACCTTCCCATGCTGCATCAGAACACATCTTAAACCTCTGCCTGAAGCATCACAGTACACTGAGAATCCTTCAGTCCCATCTGGAAGCGTGAGAATAGGAGCTGTTATCAGGCCTCGCTTCAACTGCTCAAAAGAACTCTGACACTCTGCTGTCCAAGCAAACTGCGTATCCATGCGGGTCAACTGCGTCAATGGTGCTGAAATTCGAGCAAAATCCGAAATAAACCGCCGGTAGTAACCAGCCAATCCAAGAAAACTGCGAACTTCTACAACTGTGCTGGACACTGGCCATGACTCAATAGCCACAATCTTCTAGGAATCCACTTCTACTCCTCCTCGAGTGATGATATGACCCAAGTACGAAATACGATCGAGCCAGAACTCGCATTTACTGAACTTGGCATATAACTGGTACTCTCTGAGGATCTGAAGAACTATACGAAGATGCTGCTCATGCTCCGCCTCACTCTTGCTGTAGACCAGAATGTCATCCAAGAACACAATCACAAACTGATCCAAGTAAGGCATGAAGATACGATTCATGAGGTCCATAAATACTGTCGGTGCATTGGTTGCTCCAAAAGGCATAACAAGGAATTCCCAATGCCCATATCTCGATCTAAAAGCTGTCTTCGGGATGTCCTGCTCTCTGACTCTGATCTGATGATAACCTGAGCGCAAATTAATCTTCGAAAATACTGAAGCTCCCTTGAGTTGATCAAACAAGTCATCTATCCTCGGAAGAGGGTATCTGTTCTTGATTGTCACTGAGTTCAAGGTACGATAATCAACACATAATCTGGACATACCATCCTTCTTTTTCACAAGAAGCATCGGGGCTCCCTAAGACGATCCACTAGCACGAATGAATCCCTTGGTTCTGAGTTCTTCAATCATCTTGTACAATATCTCCAACTCTGACGGCACCATCCTGTAGACTCTCTCTGACACTGGGACTGTCCCGGGAATCAAGTCTATAGTGAACTCGATCTCCCGCTCCGGAGGCATACCTGGAAATTCTTCTGGAAAAATATCTGGAAACTCCTCGACTATCCTGGGTAACTGAACTGCTGCTACTGCCATCCGCAATATCGGAGGAGATGACTCAACTTCGCCTCGGGAGAAAGAAAACTCCGGCTCGTCTGGAATGCTAAAAACAACCCTGCCAATGTGGCAGTCTATCCTAGCATACTGGTTCCTCAACCAATCCATCCCTAGGACCACATCATAATCGGCCATCGGGAATTCTATCAATCTAGCAGGGAATTCTCTACCGCTAACTACGATCCGACACGAGGAAAATACTCTATCTACTCCCACAAGTCCGTTACCAGTAAGTATATTGAGCCTTACTGATAATGACTCAGGCTCCAATCCTATCCGTGTCGCGAATCGTGCAGACATAAATGAATACGATGCACCAGAATCAAATAAAGCTGAAGCTGGAAAGGAGTTGACGAGAATAGTACCTGCCACTACCTCTCCTGGTGCCAATCCTTCCTCCACGGTCATCACCATAGCCTGACCGTGCCCTCGGGGTGCTGGTCCCCTCTGCTGAAATCTTCGCTGCCTGCTCTGACTCTGGGCTTGGACTTGTGCATACTGCTGGGGGTTCTGCTGCTGGAACACTTGGGTCTGAGGCGGCAAGGACCTCGGCAATGGATACTGCTGCTGGACCGGAGCTGGTCCTCTCACCGAAGAGCTAGAAAGGTTGGACGATGATGAACCACCCCTATTCGGGCAGGATCCAACCCTATGGTCTGGTGCTCCACAAGCCAGACACAATCTCTGTGCCCTGCGACATTCTGCCACCACATGTCCTGGCTTCCCACAATCAGAACAACCGACTGCGGAAGATTGCTTCTGCTTTTGCTGCTGAGGGTGCGTCGGAGTTGAATGCTGAACCGACGTTACTGAGGCCGCTCGCCTCAGAGCTCCAATAGTCAAAGCTCTGGCTGCCGGGACCGGTGCTGAAAACTGATTCATCTGGCCG
The DNA here is from genome assembly GCA_029216955.1 of Iris pallida. Lineage (NCBI taxonomy): Eukaryota > Viridiplantae > Streptophyta > Magnoliopsida > Asparagales > Iridaceae > Iris > Iris pallida. The sequence goes on along the minus strand of JANAVB010041620.1, from coordinate 7,153,807 downwards.
TGAGATCTCTTCCGACCTCCGGCTCTATACACAATCCTCTGGGAGGTATACTCATGCCTCCGGGCTGCTCTCAAGACTGCATCAAAAGTCTGATGCTCAAACTGCTCAACTGCCAACAAGATCTCCAGGTTAAGTCCCTGCTGGAACCGCTGAGCTCTATCATACTCGGTTGCCACCAAAGTGGGAGCAAACCGACTGAGTCTGGAAAACTCGGCCGCATATCCGTCGACCGTCCTGCCTCCTTGCTTCAGATTGGTAAACCTCGTCTACAGATCATACCGAGCCACGACATCGAAATATTTGGTCTGGAATCTCTCTCTGAATACTGCCCAAGCAATGGGTGCTGCTAATCCAACTGCCTGTGCTGCCCACCAGCTACGGGCAAGATCTAACAACTGCAGGCGCACAACGGCCACCTTCTCGTTCTCTGGGGTCCTGGCTGCTTCTAGAATCACCTCTGTGTCCTGAAGCCATGCATCTGCTGCGATAGCATCTTCACTACCGTCGAAGAATGGAGGGTTCAAGCGCTTGAAGCTGTTGGCCGCGCTGTTACCCTGATGACCACCCCGGGTCAAAGCATCCGTCACTGCCTGGTGCAAGGCATCTCCATGCCGGTCTTGGGAAGCTATCAAGATCCTGACGAGTCCTACTAAAGTGCCGTCATCATGTTCTACAGGTTGAACTGGCTGGACTGGTGGCTCTCCGCCAGAAGGCACGACTCTGGAGGCTACTCCGGAATGCTGGGCTTGATCTCCAGGTTGCTACTGGTCCGCGGGAGGTGCTCTGCCTTGCTGGTCGGTAGAACCACGAACAATACCACTGAAGAAGACGACATAGGGAACAATAAGGAAGGACCAGGACAGATCAACGATACAAGCATATGATCAGGACAGGAATCCAGGGATTCAGAAGATACGAGCAGAGATCAAGGACAAATACTGATTGAGACATCTATTCAGTAACCCTCACATATCTTGATTTACAAGACCTGCATGGGCCACCACTTAAACCATGTCACGCCCCAGAACCAGAATACTGGAGAGCGGGGGCAGACATAGCCAGCTACGTATATGAAATGGAATCCATCTCGCTATACGGTCACGACTGTCTAGATACATGAGGGTTTATCTACAAGCCAACAGTCTCTTAAGGTCATGAACAAGCCTAGTGTCTCAATCACAAGCAAGTAAGTAAAAGGTTACAAGAAGTATGATCATTAAATATACAATAGTAAGGCGTCCCAAACATTACATATTCAGTTGATCATGAAGCTAGTCGTTACAAAATATTAGGACTAGCAAGAGTTTAGTCATACATGATCAACCCTAGGATCTGTCAATCATGTTACAGCCCGTAGGCAGATAGTAAGTAAAGTGCAATCGAGCTAAACAGGTGCTCGTCGGCTAAACGCCTCAAAAGAATATTTTTACAATAGAGTGGGAGAGCCAAAAATAACCCACTCGTTGCCAGGATTCCGTCTAGTGGCCACCATCTGGCTGGAAGGTCGGTAGATCCTCTGGAGCTGCTTCGAAATTTGGCCACACAAAATCAGCTGGGTCAGACCCCAGAAAGAGCAAGTGTCACAAAGGCGCTTCACTTAAGAACTAAAACCAGCAATCAGCACAAGATATAAATAAAAGTAAGAACTGAAAATAAAAAAAATATACCAGGATGATATACGACGAGATAACCATGGAACTATTCAGATAACCAGGTTACAACCCGTAAACCAAACAAGGACCGGGGTTGTAACCCTTCGTCTGAACAGAACTTGGAATTCTTACCATTTATCGGTAAAATAAACACAAGTATTCTGGTCATTCAATAATCTGGAACAGGATCAGGGCAAGACTAGACTGGTTAGACTCCATCCAATCACTTCACGGCCAAGCAAGAATTACGACTTGATACTTTAACTAACTAGGGTTGTCACAAGCCTAATTACTAACAAGATGCAGTAAGATTATTCCTCAGCCACAAGCCCTGCAGACCATCCAGGTTACCCGGGTTAAAAGATTAGAGTTGAATTCAGGTGGGTACATCATCCAGAAAACGAATGTACCCTTAGGTAGCTTGAAGGGTGCAACACATGACAGTGTGCTGGAAATGTGCCCTACTCGACGGCAGGCTACAGATCCCAAGGCGTGCCCAGGTAACAGGATTGCCTGTAGCTGGGAAATCTCGTCATGACTAATGTATAAATCTAGTTACTAGCCTTAGTCCATTTTAGTAGGTACTCCTGACCGTGGTACTCAGGAGTCCCTGTCCTAGACATGATGCAAGACAGGACTGGTTTATTTATACAAACACAATCGTCCACGGTGTTTAGATTAATTATACAGGTCTTGTCATGTCAGGTAGCCGTCGCAACAGCTATTCGAGATAATTATGTCAGGTTATCATGCCAAGTGTACTTGTCAGGAGTGCGCCACGACGGGCCACTATCATGTCATGTCAGGTTATTATGTCTGGAGTGCACCACTACGGGTCACTATCACGTCATGCTCAATTATCAATTCCAAACATATCAAGTAAATTCATGATTATCAAGTTCAGGACAAAAGGCGTAAGGATATAAAATGGACGTTAAATATCTAATAAAATATCAATATACAGGGCTATAGAAGATCCAGGGTTAGTAGGGTCAGGTCCAGTTGTGCCTAAATATCAGGTTGCGCCTGAGTCAGACTGCGCTCAAGTCAGGCTACGCTCAAGTCAGGCTACGCTCAAGTCAGGCTACGCTCAAGTCAGGCTACGCAAGACATACGCTTCCAAAAGGCAGCGTATGTACTCCATACGACTCCTCATCAAGGCAGCGTATGAGGTCCATACGACTCCTCATCAAGGCTGCGTATGAGGTCCATACGACTCCTCATCAAGGCAGCGTATGCAAGACATATGCCTCCAAAAGGTAGCGTATGAGGTCCATACGACTCCTTGCCAAGGCAGCGTATGTAAGACATACGCCTCCAAAAGGCAGCATATGAGTCAGACTGCGCTGCGCTAAAGAGCGCACGTAGCTCAGTGGCGCAAGCTAAAAAGCTCGTGCACACTGCTCACTGTCTTCTCCAAATCAGCAATAACTCCATAGTTTGAACCCAAAGCTTCAAAAGTCCATAACTTGGTCGAAATAAGTTCAAATCCAACTTTTCAAAGGTCAAAATTGGGTAGAATAAAATTCTCTACAACATGGAACCATCAAAACTTGAAAACAAAGAAGTTTGATAGATCAAAACCATCAAATCTGAAAATAACTAATTTCTAGATCTATAAAAATTAAAGCCTCAAAATGGAAAATAATAAGTTCTAATGTGCCTTAGAAACATGAGGAGAAGCTAATGGAACAATAAAAATGGGTTCTCTTATGGAAGCAAGTTGCACTTGCCTAGACCTCTCTCTTCTCTCTCTGGTAGGTGAAGGGAGTAAATGGAAGAAGAAGAAGGGATTAATGAAGAGAGAGAAGAAGAATAGGTAATAAATATGAGTGGTGGTGGTAGGTAGGGGGTTCACCCTTGGTTCATGATGAACCAAGAGCAATCCCAAACCGAATCAAGTCAACCCAAACCAAGAATAAACCAAGCCCAGGGAGAAAATTAAGCAAGGAAATCATGCAATACAAGAATAAATACGTACACGTATTCCAGAAATACGTAATATGAACCACAGGCATTACATCCAGAGCTCAAGATCTCTATAAAGATTTCTTTATTGTAATTTCCCTAATCTCTGCAGATTTTTGGTGTTTATTTTTTTACAGATAATTCATGGACCCATAGGTGAGGAATTATGAATAATTTAATTTTTCTAGTCTTAATTTTTGTCTTAGAAGAATGGTTTTTGTGGGAATGATCTATTAAATTGTGAATTTAGAAAGGATTGGTTAGTGTTTTTGAAAATGACCCTTCCGACTTCATAATTTCTTCCTTTTTTGGAAAATATCTACTGGTTAGTGTATGTGAAAATGTCCCTTCTCGTTTGATCATTTTGGAGTTTTCTAGGGTCTGGGTAGAAATTTTGGTGATTCGAGTCATCGATCATGTACAGGTCTCTATACGATTGAACAAGGTTGCTGTTCAAAAATGATATCATACAAAAAAAAATTGAGACAGCTAACTCTGTTCATCTTGATTGATATTTTTTGTAATTTAGAAATTTTTTTAGGATTTTTGTATTGAATATAATATCACATTTTCTATTTTTTGTTCAGTTGTCCTACTATTGTTGTAACTCATCTCTTGAACATACTGTCGCCTCAGGGGGACACAGCTGGAGTAAGTTTCATCAAATTTGCAAATTGCCATTTAAAGTTTTACCCTTTTTTTTAAAATAAAATGACACTAATGCTGTAATTGCAAAACTCATATAATGCTGGGCTTGTTCATTCTAAACTTATAGTTAGAAAGCAAGCACGAAGCGGCCTCGACCTAAGTCGGTGCAACAAACTGTTAGAAGACAATTTAAATTCAATACAAATTGTATTTTATCTATACAAATTATACATGATTTAGTTGTTCGCCATCTGGTATGGCTTGTAGTATTTGCATGTTAGCTCTTATTTATTATTGATAGCGGTCGAGCATCATAAACATTATTATTTTCATCTTCTACTAATATTGGAGTTTACTTGTTTTATCTCTAGAGGCCGCAAAATCCTTGAAAGAAGCTGTGAATCTTTTCATGGAGATTTACAGATTAAATATGGCTGTAAGATACTACAAGGTAAGCGTTATGTAACTACAAGCATTTTTGTTGTGCATTTTTATTCCATTATTTTATTTGGTCTTGATAAATATTCTAGGATTATCCTTGACCATATTAAATTATCGTACTTGATTTTTTTCCTTTCAAAAATTCTGTTAACTATATTTTTCCTTCAAGAATTCAGCTTGTCATCCTTACTTGTTGTCAATTTTGGTTTTCAGTATCATCTGTATATTTTCTTTTAGTTGTTTTTGTAATAGTTTTATCCATAGTGCTATTGTGTTGCTTTGTTAGTGTAAAGTTTTAGATTATATCACTCTAATCTTTTCTTGACCGTAATGAAGAATGAACTAGTACAAAGATATGATAGGTCATGTTATCTGAGTGCAGCATGTTCCCATTATTTTGTTTGTGTTTGATTGTAGTTGGATGGTGGGGAAGGAAGTTAGACTTGGTGATTGAATGTGGGGAGTTAGATTAGGAGGAGGCACCACAAAAACTTTGTCAAGGAATCTAGAAGAGGAATACTTACTCCTACTTCCTGGCAAGAATCCTCAATATATATGAAGATCCTAATACTTGTTGATCATGCAATTGTATGTTGTGCTTTATCCAATCAAGAAGCGCAGGCCATTGATCGGGATAGTCAACATGAATTATCGTTTTGAGACATTCACCAAGCTGCACACTTCATAGCATACAAACATGAAATTAAATATGTGATACATTATCATATGAAATTAAACATGTGATACAAGTTGCACTCTTCACCAAGTTGTACTCTTCTTGGCGAAAAAATTCATGAAATGGCTACTGGCAACTTGGGGCTCACCCAAATCTTATTTGAGAAATAAAACAACAAAATTGCTCAATAAGCTACTTATGGAAACACCTAGTTAATTCCCTGAGCCCTACAACCATAGATATCATATATTTAGTGAGGTATGGGGTTTTAGATTTTCCAAAAATTTGGGATAAAGATGTTGCATGGGGTTTTAGATTGTATATATTGTATGTAGTGCCCGTATGATAATTAACTTGATTTGATATGAAAGCCATAATTTATACATTGTATCTATAAGCATCTCAAGCATGTTTGATGTTTGATGGATTGTGACTATAAAGGACTAAATCAATAGAATATAATTTACATGGTAAGGTACTGTATGGCTACGTTAATAAACACTATTCTTGTGACTGTATGTGCTTCCAGATAGACTGGCAAACTGATACTCTAGTTTTTAGGTGGTCTGGAATCCTTAGGATAAGAAGGAAAAAGACATAATCTATTTTGGGGAAGTTCAGTACTAAGATAAGAAGGAAAAAGCCATAATCTATTTTAGGGAAGTTCAGTACTAGATATTGCTTATCTGGTGGTACTTGTATATAATCATTAATTCATATACCTGTGGTTTACCTCAGCAAGTTTCTGGAGATGATTACCTCAACATTCACATTAGGAGTTGGTGTCTAGACACATGAGCTCAAGCGGATCTTCTCCGAGGCCTGTGAATATCCAATGGCGAGAAAGAGTGGCCTTAGAGCTATTGAGAACACCAAAAATGGTACAAATTCACATCAAATTATTTTCTTTTAGTCCAGATCCAGTTTTGTATAAAATGCTACTGATCTTGTTTATAATTTTTCATGGTCAAGTTCTGATCTAAATACTATTAATATTTGCAACAATAAAATTGGATGACCCCATGCTTTATCCTTTCTCGGTTGATGGATCCACAAAAGAAAGATATTGAGCGTAATGAAATGCATTGTGATACTTCTGCCATCAGAAGCCAACTAATATTGAGCATGATGAAATGCATTGTGATACTTCTGCCATCAGAGGCCAACTAATGCACCGTATGGTTTTGTGTATTTCATTCAGACGACTTGTTTCACAAAATAATTTTGCGTATTCTCTTCATATTTTTCCCGAACTATATCTAATTGGAGACTCGGTTGTTCCATTGAACAGAGAGGGCACTCCTCCAGACAAGGTTAGAGAAGCACACAGAAAGGTGATGGTAGCCAACCATCCAGATGCAGGCGGGAGCCACTACCTTGCTTCAAAGATCAAATGCAGGTGGGAGCCATTAACCAACATACTTGTAAGCTTAGATTTTTTTATGGAGATTGGAAGTTTACTGTTTGTAGTTGATTTTTGGTACTATGGCTACTAGCATTACAGTCCAGTTGACTTCTATTTTATATAATTTTTAAATTAGAATTTCTTACTCGGCGGCTTTTGGAAAGATGACTTGATTCTATTTAATCCAATACAAAGCCATGAAAAGAACTTGTAGAATTATAGCCACCAACTTGAATCCAATACGAAGTCATGAAAAGAATATCATTTCTCTCAGTTTCATATGGATGTTTTTCTTTCTCTAACTACTTGAATGAATTCTTCTCCACTTCAGATGATGCTTTAGAACGTATCACAGCATGTAAGGTCAATTTTTACTACTTTTTACAACTTTTTTTTTAGAGAGAATGCCATGAGAACTCTCCCTTTGCATTTCATTATAAAGATTTTTATGGAGAAAAAGAAAAAGAAACTTATGAAATCAGCCTCAAGTATTGCATATTAACTCATAGAGAGTTAAGTTCATGGGTGTTCATGTGATGCATATTAACTCATCTGTAAGCTTTAGCTCTAGACAGAAACAAAAGGCAAATTATCTTCTTTGTTAACATCTGTTGTTATTGTAGTCTTCTTTTACTAGATGCAAACATAAGACAGAAACATAAGTTTATGGAGTCCTTTCAAATCTGGTTATAGGACAAAAATAATCTTAGGGTTTATAATCTGTAGGAATTTCTCATCTGATCTGATTTTACTAGATGCAAATAGGAAATTAGGGTTCTCTCTTGCTGATGAAATTTCATGTCATGTTGATCAGATATTGGACTTTAACACAACAACTAGCACACCATACTGTCAATGGCTGTAATTTAAGAGCTGGTGATCTTCTTGGAACTGGAACCATCAGTGGACCTGTACATAAAGAATTTGATATGTTCAAGTTTATCCATCGTTGTTCTCTTATTATAAGCCTTTTATCAAACAGTCGTGAATACTCTGATTATTTGATGAATTTTTTTGTGATGGGTATCCAAACAGGATCCAGAGTCTTATGTACGCTTGCTAGAGCTGACATGGAATACACAAAAACCGCTTACCATAAATGGTTCTGATCGCAAATTCCAAGACGATGGAGATGAAGTCATTATTACGGCATGTTGCAAGGTTCAATATATAAACTTCAATTTTAGCAATATTTTATTTTAATTCTTTGTTCTTTCTATTAAAATTTGTTTCGTTGGTTTCCTTCAATAGCTCTTCAGTTTTCTACTTCACATGATCTTTTCTCTTCAGTGATCTGTCTTAAATTAGTTTTGAATAAGCCAACATAGCTAGCACTAGTAATATATGACTTCATTGTTGCATGAATCTTTTTCTTGTTGAGACAAATATGGCATGTTTATTCCAGATTGTCAATACAACTCTTGTGTATTTTTCAAAATTTTTAATTACTCATCATATAACATTAGTAGAAGGAGGCTCAGTTTCCTCTTACACTTTCCCATCATTATTTTATATCATCATGAACCTTCCTGAACAATAATTGTTTGATGCATCTTCTCTCTCTGGAATTGTTTTCTATTCCTTTCGGTCTTAGTATGCCAACTAGTTGCTACTAGAGACACCCTTGCTAGATCTCCTATTTGATCTTTTTCTTTGTTTATATATGTATTGCAATCTTATCTGGTAAAACTTAGAGCAATGCTACAGTTACAACCAAACATTTACAACCTTCTTACAACCACTCACCCATTTTCTGACATGTGGGCCAGATGGTGGCCTGGCCCACATGTCAGCAAATGGGTGTAAGTTGTAAGAAGGTTGTACAAGTTTGGTTGTAAACCAAACATTTTCCTAAAACTTAACATCCCTCTTGATTCTGTTGTAACTAGCCTTGCACCTTCTATAAATAATGATATAGACCTTTATACCATTGCAATTTATTTGGTAACCCCCCTCCTGAATCTGTTTTAACGACTTGCTACTTTTATGCATCCGACACTGCTTGTTACATATTTAGCAACTTAAGCTGCTTCCTTTGTAATTACAAGAGCATGTGGGGGATACGAAGAGGGAGACAACCAGAATCTACTAAATCTTTCATACTCTCTAGTCTTATCATCCATTTAGCTTGTTACATATTTAGCAACTTAAGCTGCTTCCTTTTGTTCCATCTACAATATTGTAGATATCCAATTGTTTGGGAAGTCTAGATCTTTTCGATATAATTACCCTCCAAAGTGTTCTGACTGAGGGAGGATTCAGAGGGAGAGCTTTTTTTTGTTATTTTAGAGAATCTTACACAAAGTGTTACTTTTTTTTTCTTCCTCTCTTTGCTTCTTCTCATCTCTTCTTTTACTATAAAGTCCAAATTTGACATCAGCTGAACAGAGGCAAGCAGTAATCTTTATAGGCCCAAATTTGACATCAACTGGATCATGGGTAAGTGTCTTGCATTTGTAGGCAGTAATCTTTATATAGTAACGTTTTTCTTATGTGCAGAGGGTTCATTTTGTGGGAAAATGTGTATTTGCAGCCAATGTACGGTTTGACAGGTATCTGTAAAGAGGTTTTCTGAAGTTTGTCTTCTTATTTGTTTGAAAAATCAATAAAATTTTTTGTACTACCTTTATTTGTAGGGTACAGTATTGACTTTTGAAGGGATATACAATGTTGGCTTTTGAAGGGATGTCACAATTTTGTGTTGGTGAACGATGTTTCAATATTTTGAGGCTGGTTGCCTTAAAAGGGAAAGATGTATATATTTTTGCATTTTGAAATATAATGGATATATGTTGGTGAAACAAAAGTTGGAAAAAGAGTGATATTTTTTGAAATGTAATTAAGATGATGTGATATTTGGATATTTTTAATGAAATATTTCAAATGTTAGTTAAATTTCCTATTTATGTTGTCTCAGAAAATTAATATGCTTTTTATAACGCATTGAATTATGAGCATTGACATGTGATATATATATATGTGTGTGAATGACAAGAACATAACGTTAGAAAGTGTTATGTATAAGTTCTTTTTATAATATTTCTTGAACGCTTTCTGAATAGTTTCAGAACCAGATCATTTTAGTAAGCGTTATGTATATATAACCTATTTGTAACGCTTTAGGATAGATATGTTATATATAACATTAATATTAATGTCGTTTTCAAATTTTGTGTTATATATAATTGACTTAATTATGTCATTTTTAATAAAAAAAGTGTCACATAAGGTGCCACGACCCGTACCCTAGAGTAAGGGCACGAGAAGTGAATACGCCCAGCCTACGCCGCAGTGTCGGCGGTAGAACGTTGTCCTAGGTCACAACATCTAACAATATAAGGTACATATACAGTATATACACTCCGAATAGAGGACAATACAGAAATACAGTCTAAATCACAACTAAGGTAGAAATACAATGAAGTAGATAGATATGAAACGAATCCACAAAAGATACAAATAGATAGAGAATCTAAGTGTCTAAGATATCACAGCAATCTAGAACATCCAAAGCTCAAATACAATAATCCAGAGAAATAAGTACAACTGAAAAGACAACTCTAGACTAAAGGTGTGTCGTCTATTGCTAATGGATATTGCTGGAAATCCAAGTTACAACTATCCTCTAGGGCTGTCCCATAGTATGTAGTACAGAGCGCCTCGTCCTCATCCTCTGTAATATTTTCAATAGGTCCAGTCAGGACAGGAGCGAGCACAATACATCTCACACAAATCATAACAGGTTAGAAAATATAAACATGCTAGAGAGTAAGATACATGAAACTGAAAGAACAACATGGTATAAAAGAGAGAACTGTAAGTAAATAGCTACTATAAATAGAGAACTATCAGTGACTAGTGAATCATAGTACAAGATAAACATGTGAAAAACTGAAGGTGATTCATGGCTATACTAAAGAGTTGATTCATGACTACACTACTTTGGAATCATTCACATGTTTAGTTCTGCTCTTCCATTTTTCCAATCAATACACAAGGATCCATTCAAGTTACGTTAAGATTCATGACTATGCTACTGACTCATAATGAGTGATTCATGAATAGATTCGTGAAGGCTCTGTGATTCATGAGAGTACATGAGTCATAAGCAGATTCATGATAGATTTATGATAGCAGAAGCATGAGATACATGATGTAAGTAAAACACACAAGACATGAGTATCTGATGCTCCCGAGAGGGATAACATCTCATGAAGGGATCCATATAGTACCAATTCGTGTTACCAATGAAAGTAATCTAGAGAAGCAACATAATCTTAAGCAAGTTATGAAATGATCAGAGAATGTATTCGCCTGCTATCTACATGTCTGAAGAGAAATATACTGTATGAGAAGAGTGTCTGACTCCTATTAGAATAGCACAACTCACAACATATCCAAAATGGTAAAATAGACTGCTATAATGTATTCTATATGATGTTTGGGTCAATCTAGGCTAAAGTCAACCGTTGGTCAACTCTAGTCAACTACACTAGTCAAACTAGGTCAACTAGGTCAAACCTAACCCAGACAAGTTTTACTAAGCCTAACCATACCTATCTAGCATTCACACACCATCACAATGTTATACAGGCCTAACAACACAATCTCATGTGTATACATTACCATATACACATATGAATACACATAGGAACCATATAGGCTATATCACATAGGCTATATGCCACATACAATCTATATTGGCATGTACTCACATATTTTCCACACTTATATATATACTAAATTAATATAAGCAACATACATAAATATTACATTATCATTATCACACAGACTATAGATATTATACATATGTATACATATAGAGAGATAGAGTGACAATGCATATATATATATATATATATATATATATATATATATATATATATATATATATATATATATATATATATATATATATATATATATATATATATGTGTGTGTGTGTGTGTGTGTGTGTGTGTGTGTGTGTGTGTGTGTGTGTGTGTGTGTGAGGGGCAGTAATGTATGTGGTAGAAAAGAGGGGGGGTGTGTGTCTCATTGTGTGTGTGTGTATCTCATTGTGTGTGTGTATGTATATACACATCTCAATATAGGCTAGGGTGATAGGCTAATGATATCTCAATGTGTGTGTGCACATAATAGTAGCTATAGGGTGTGTGTTACTAGATTTTGTGTGACAGTCCAATGTGTCATGGGTGTTCTCAGATTTGTGAATGTGTGTAGTTGTGTATGAGTGTGTCTAATAGGAAATCAATGTGTGAGTGTGTGATATCATGTGCTCTCAGTTTTCAGTGTAAGGGTGTCTGTCAATTTAGGTAACTGGAATTTGTGAACATACAACAGTAGCTATAGGGTCCCAGGTTAATCCCAGGTCTATACATGTGTGTGTATGTGTGAGAATCAATGTGTGAGTATTGTGTACAATAGGGTGTTGTGTCAATATGTGAAAACAGTGCATAAAAACTGTTCTCAGATTTTTGGAAATCAGATTTGAGTGTGTGTTGCCAGTTTTTAAGTTAACAATCAAATGACATTCAAAAACCCATAATTCCATACTAGCATAAACCCTATCATGTACATTAAACTCTTACATATATAGGTGAACCATTCATTACATTTTAATCATTGAAAATAGTTTAAAAATACAATTAATTCTCAGAAAATCAATAACAGTGAACTAGTATCAGAAATTTGGGGAAACTTGATTTTCGAATCTAAAATACAATTAATAATCGAATTAAAGGGTTGGTAAATGAAGTGTCACATGTGAGGATGTCCTACGAGTGTCATGGTGTCCAGAAACTGGACACAAACGTGTCCAACCCAATTTCCCACACACAAGTCACACTACGCAGTGCACAGCCTCGTATACGTGTGTCAGTCGATCTAGGACATGACACAGTGCACTACAGTACACGTGCATATGTCCACGTGTTCACCTAGGGTAGGGCTACATGTCTAGGACCCTGACACGAGTCCATGTGACGCCGTGTCGACACGGGAAGCCCGTATTAGTGCATGTATTACGACTGTGCGCACACAGCGCGTGTCCAGTGCGGGCACGATTTCTCATCGTGTGGTGAACCAAGTATTCCCAAACTTTGGGAAGTGGATGTCAGTCAATTCCTCGACATTCTCCCCAAATTTTTTGTGTCCTCGTTTCCTGAGCAATGAGCACTCATAGTCGGGCAGCAGGACACTGCTCGCGTATGTGCAGTAGGTGTGTTTGTGTCCTGTTTGGACATGGACACGGCTCAAATTAGACTCAGTCAATTAGGAAATCAAAAAATATATATATATCAACATTTCTATTTAAACACTTTTCAAAAATAGTAAAGTAAAATCCATTGGGGCATTTACACAAACACTTAGATCTAGGTTATGATATGTGTCCGATACGGACAGGAAATCAATACAAATTTACACAAATCATACACCACAGCTAGGGGACACCTAGATCTAGGCTAATATGCAAAGAAATCAGAATTTAAACACAATTTAGAGGGTTTACCTATAGTGTGTCAATGACAAGGAAAAGCCCCAAAAAGAAAAATTTCCCTTGCTAGCCAAAATCTACAGATTGTCCCAAAAATGAGATTTCTCTCCATGAATAGAAAATAGAGTAGAATTATACTCTAATGCAAGAAACTAGAGTCAAAAAGGAATTAAAATGAATTAGTTATGAATTTGGGAAGATGGACAAATACCTTTCCTTTCAAAAATTTGCAATGTTACAAAAGAGGCAAGAACAATGAAAGAGAGACTTTATAGTAGGGGAAATCCCAATGTGGCCGGCCACTAGAGGAAGGAATTAGGGTTAGGGTTAGACTAGTGGACTTTGGGCCAAGTTTTGATGGTAAGTCAAATCAATTCATAAGTCAAAAGTCCTTGAACCTAATCTTTTATTCTCCTATTTGAATCTTGATTCTAAATGACTTAACTTGGGTTAACTTAAGTTAGACTAGGGTCCCACCATGCTAATCAAGTCACTATAGCTAGAGTCAACATCTAGGTTAGTCTCCAAAGTCTCAATTAGCAAAAGGCAAAAATAACAATCATCACTTCAATAATTCAAAATAATTTCAAAATTCACAAAATGACTAAAATACCCTCAAGCTAAAATGTGGTAGTGACATAAGGATAAGTCATATATAACGTTTTTTCTAAACTTTTATAACACCCGTGTTCATAACGGTTGCCTGCTTCAAAAAAAGTCATAAATTGTCATATATGACGGTTTTTACCCGTCATAAAATGGTACTTTTCTGGTAGTGAATGTTAATTTAAAAGTTAATGTTAATGCTAATATTAATTCTAATGTAAATTTTAAATTTAATTTTAAAATTTTTCTTGGCAGCTGCAATGTCAGACGACACTTAAGTTCAATATAAGGAGGAATGCTTTAGAGGGACTAATAGCATTTTTCTTTGTATTAAGTCATGTTTATTTCCATTCTTAAAAACATGAAACTTCCAACATACATAGTATCACCATTTTGGACCAAACAACATAGAGACTCAAAATAAAGTTACATGTATATTAAAATGTGATTGGAATTTGCTTAACAAAGGAAGCCTCCACAGGAGATGGGGGCTGGAACAAGTGCATGTGCTAGATATATTGAAATCGAAATCAATACAATGAGGGTATGATTTGGTCCAAGTGCCGCTTGCGCCTTCTACCGATGAAATGGTGCCTAACCGGCACATGGGCACCTGCGACTTTCACTACAGGTCGGAAGAGCTAGGATCGTGTTTGAAATAGGTGCAACTACGAGGGGTAAAATCTTGCCTGGTTCCAACAGGCCTGCCGGAGTTGGCCTAAGACGTGCTTCACGGTTTATTCAACTGTGTCACAATTTTATCTAATTGGGAAGATCCAATGTTGATAATATGTGTATGAGAGTAATTTCTTTATGCTATGTTTGGGAAGGAAAGAAAATAGGGGGAAGGAAAAAATTTGAGGGAAAATTGGGGGGGGGGGGAATCAAAAGTCATGATGCTAATTGGAAATTGGGTGAAGGAAAGTGGAGGAGAGGAATTTGGAAGAAAATTTTTTGTAGGTCCTACCCAAATTTTTTTTCCCTAAGAATGGAAGAAAAATGTACACACAAGTGTGAATATTGGTAAATTTACCCCATTATCTCTTAATTAATTTGTTGTCTTTTTCTATGTTGAGAAAGTCAAAGGTTAAGTACTAATTTTATCTATGTCGCACTAACAAACAAATAATTAGTTTTTTTTTTTACTTTTCTTTACTTTCTTTTTTGTCATCCAAATAAGGGAAGGTAAAATTAATTTTCTTTCCCCTCCATTTTTCTCCCTCTCAAATTTTCCTTCCCTTCTCTCACAAAGTTCCCAAACGTAGTTTTAGGGTTAATTGATGAAACCCGTTATGGAGGAACTTTTTGGTTAAAGTACACCAATTATATGATAAATATTTAAGTAATTCTTAATATTTTGGAGTGGTATTTGTTCAAAACTTAACCCTCCAATATGGTTGTTATTATTTGGAGGGATTCTGATAATTTCTTAAAAAATGATATCTCTCAGAAATTATTTTTGTGTGTGTATGTGTGTGTGTAGATATTTTGGATCATTTTCCTCTCTAAAAGTTCTATAAATAGTCGTTTAATCAACTATTTTCACTCTTCTTCCCTCTCTTTCTTCATCAACAACTACAATTGTCACGTCCAAAAATCAGAATACTGATAAGTAGAGACGAACCATGCCAGCTATGTATACCAAATTACTCCAGTATCCTGAAATATGGTCAAAGTTGTAGATGTCGGGGTTACTGCTACAAGCCAATAATCAATCTTAGGTCAAGCAATACTAGATATCTCAATCACATGCAAGTAAGTAAAGTACAAGAGTATGATCATCAGACATATATGACAAATGCGTCCCAAACTATAATATATAGATGATCATAAAGCTAGTAATAGAGAATAAGACCTAGCAAGAGTACTAGTCATACATGCACAGCTCTATTACAGTCTAGAAAATATACTAATGATGTCTAATTCCGTAGGCCAAAAGTCAAATCCAAAACATGAGATAAACACGTGCTCGGTGGCTAAATGATGCAAGGACTATATATAGATAAGAGTTTGTAAGACAAAGAACACCCACTCATGCACCCTATTCCTCTGGGTGGTCACCATCGAGTGGAAGTTCTGATAGATCCTCGAGCTCCTCTACCAAATCTGGCCAAACAAAACTTATAGGGTAAGACCTCCAGGTAGCAAGTATCACAAAGGAAGCCAAATTATGAACAAAAGTAATATATAAGCATAATAATACTGAGTAAGCAATAAAATCAGGCAAGGATAAAGTAAATGTACCACAGAGTATATAAAAGAAAAACTAGAAACATGTGAAGGAATAAGCAAGAATACTATGTGGGTAAAGCCGAACATGTAAGACAAGTAGTAAAGCCAAGCATATAGCAGGAATAATATCATGTATATATATCTAAATACTGAAATAACAAGTTAGAGCAAGGCTATACTAGACAAGACATGAATAGACTCCATACATCAAACACGGCCAAACAATGAGTACGACTTGATACAATAGCTAATTAGGGTTATCACAATCCTAATTAGTAACATATGTGATTTGAGAAATCTAACCTGGCTACCTGTACTACAGTTTACTCAACTTGTCCAGGCTGCGGACGCAATGAAATATATAGTAGATATACCACTATAAGAGATGTGTATCCTAAGGTGGTAGGCTCCACACGATGGCAAGCTAATAGAACTACAATATACTGGATATAGTAGATTGCCCAACTCGACAGTGTATTAGAAATATGCCCCTCATGACAAAGAGCAACAAGTTTTTTGTGTAGACCGGAATAAAGGGCTTACAAGCAACCAATTTTTCCTCCTAATGCATCTACATAGTCAAGCTAGTTTTTTAGTCTTTAACATTTTTATTCAGAATTTCGGGTGTGGCATTCCGTATAATCCATCCTAAACAAGCGATGCAAGGATAGACTAGACAAGCAAGAGTGTATTGTATCAAGCCACAACAAGAATACAAGTATCAAGATAGGAGTGCGCTATGACGAGCCATTATATCAAGCTAGATAAGACAAAAAATCAAGAGTGTGTCACGACGGACCACTATCAGGTAAGCTAGACGTGTCCGAGACAACCAAAACTCTCTGTCTGGATAATATTATCGCATGGTGTATCGTCAGTATGCTGGTATTTGTTACAACATATTTTTTTGATCCAAAAGGACCCACAAACTGGTATGCCGTCGGTATACTCCAATATACCGTCGACATGCCGTTTCTAGCTGAAAAACAAGTAGAAGAGTACGAAACTAGTTCGAAAATCAAAGCTCGTCCCAAAAGTTGTAGAAATCGGGTATAACCATGAAAATAATACGAGTGAAAGGTTGTGCATAGCATATATATACTAAGTCTCACGACAAGTACTCCGGTATTGTTCGTTTTTCTACTTAGTAAGTATCAAGACATAGTAGGAAATCAAAACCTAGCTCAAACAAAATTCTGAGACATGCAAAAAGGTGACAATCACGAGAGAAACATATTTGGTAAGGCAAGTATTAGACAATACTAGACTATCAAGGCAATATAAACCAAAATAGTAGTAAAAATAATATTCGTCTAGCAGTTTGGCAAGATGAACTTACCTAATATAGCTCCAAGCCTAACTTTTCAACTCCACCACTAAATTTTTTTTAGAAAACATACTCCGAGGCCTCGGGACTAAAGCTCCTAGCTCACGAAAAAATAAAGAGAAAACAAAAAGAGAAGAAGAGTGGAGAGAGATTGAAAAAAATGAAAAGAAATGAACTCATATATATATATATATATATATATATATATATATATATATAAGGTGAATTGATCGCGATCCATGACTTTATCTGAATCGATCCCGACCGTTCCAAAGTAAACCAAGAATCCAATGGATAATAGAATGTATCAATGTATCACTACTATTCATGAAAATATCTAAACACTTGTAAAGCCCCTAAAATTTTACTATAGATTTTTGTTTATTTTTGTATTTATACGTTGGGTATGAATAAGTATATACAAAGTATTTACTTATTTTTATACAAAAGTTTTATTATATGTTTTTGATAAATATAGAAATAAATATTTTTGTTTCGAAATACATATAAGATAAATATTTATTATTTTGTTTGAGTATAAAATATATCCACAGGAATTGCCAAACTTTATTTTATTTGCTATTATATAAAGGCTATTTTATTTTCTATACAAATATAGGTAATTTAAGAAATAATTTCTTTATAAATAATATTAATAATTTGCATGTAAGTACAAGAAATTAAATTTATGTATATTTGGAAAATTTTAATTATTATAAATTCTTTAAAATTATTTAAATTATTAAAAGGTATTTTTAAATTTATTTATATTAATGTTTAAATATTGTGGTAAATTATATTGTTAATTAGATTTTATTGAATTAGATTTAAAATTATTTAAATTAATGTGGGATTTATCCAAAGGGGTTTAAACGGTCCTAATCCTTACCTACCTAGAATTTCTTCACCCTATATATAGGGGAGCCTTGCCATTGTGTTTCTCCACAAATTTTATATACCACCAAAACCAAGTTTGTGTCGTATATCGTGTCTGTGTTTTAACCCCACTGTCCCAATTTTTGAGAATTTTAAAAGTTTTCTAAAATAATAAATTTTGAATAATAAATTTCATGACCATTTTGGAGGAAAGTTTGAATTAGTGGCAAATATGTAAATTTCCTAATTAGTTATAACTAATTGGGTGGCCCCACCCCTAACGAATTTTCTAACAGATTTAAGGGTGTTATTGTAATTACTTTTGGAGTGGAGGGGCTTAGATAAAATTTCACCATTTGGGCTCTGTATATATAAGCCAGAGTGGAGAGAGAAATCTCATTCTCTATTCACAGCTCCATTTCTCGACCTCCCTCTTCCCCAAATCTCTCGAGCCCTATCGACAACCCTAACCCTAATTTCGATGGCGACGTCGGTGATCTTCATTCCTCTAACGGCCTAGACGGTGGCGACGATGACGAGTCCTTGCTCCGGTGACTGAGCGTTCATGGTAGATCGACATTTCGACAGCCACCCGCGACAATGGCGATGGCGACCATGGCGAACATCACTTCTACCGGCGACTAAGCCGACTCTAGTCGAGTTTCCACGCGATTGTGGGAGATCGTGCGACGGTGCCTCCTTGTTCCACTCCTCGCCGATAACGACAGCGGTGATGAATGTAGCTCTTGGCGACATGGTGGCTCTTGTTCGAGTTCGGCAGGTGAGCATAGTCGATTGATTGATCATTTTCATTGTTCTTTTGAAATCAATTTTGTTGAGATCGACCGATCAGAGTTATTAATCTAGATCCGACCTAGTTCCTTTGTTCGATTTCTTCATCGAGAATTTGTCTCCTTGATCAGTTCATTTTTTGGTATCTGTCATCGACTAGTTGCATCGACGGGGTGAGTGAAGCTGAGATCGACACTGCTTGGGATTTGTTAATTTGTTGAGTGATCATGAACTGATCGAGTCTGTCCTGTCCCTGTAGAGAATTATTGAGTTCACAGTTGATCGAATTCGATTAGCACGAGGAACAGTGGAAGATCTAGCTACTGGTAAGTGTCGACTCAACTTTTTGTGGATTCTTGATCTTGACGAGTTCTTACGATATTTTAAGTCGATTTCAGTATCCTAAATTGCTCTCTGAGGTTGCTCGATTGTGTTTGATGAATGTTGCAGTGAAACCCTTGGGGATTCAAGGATTGCGTGTTCGAGTCTTTAGTTTTCTGCGACCGATTCAGTTCAGGTAATCCTCCGTCCCTCATCTATTTATCGATTTTATGTGTGTTGCGCCATGGTTGATTAAGTTTTGGTCACAGTTGGGGTCGAAACGTGGGGAGAAGGTATATGTTCGTGTTTGTGTGCGTGTCCATGACGTTGTTCGTGTCCAAGTGTTGTCGTATCCAACCCGCGTGTGTGTCAGCAGGTGATGGCATGGATGGGGGACCTATGAAGTCTATACCGAGCTTTGGAGTTTTCCAGATTCATTTGCATTTTCAAAATTGATTGATAGTATCTGTACCATGAATTCAAACATTTCTCTAAATATTGATTGAATACTTTTGGTCGAGATTTTGATATGAGTATTTTTGAATTCCTGGTTTTTCATTTTGATTATTGGTGGGATTTGAGAATTGGTTAGTTGAGGGGTTATCAAAGTTATTCTATACTTTTATGTGTATCCCCTGAATGATTCTGATGGATTTTTATGAAATTTTGACTACTTGTTCTGTTCTTCCCTAAATTCTGAGTTAATGGTTCTTCTACTACTGACTTCTTGGTTGGGAAGATCTATTCTTGGGCTTATTCGAAGTATGAATATCAACAGGATATTAGTGTTGTTAGGAAAGTGTCAGTTGGGTCAGGCTGGTGTCGGATGATGGCATGAGGAGTGCAGACCTATGTGGTGTTCTGATTCATCTTAATTCAATTGTAATTTTTTTTATTTTGTGATTTTCCTTTCTCAACAATTGAATAGGGGGAAACATAGCCGTTGGTATTATGTTTACTCCAGGAGTTAACTTGAGATCTTGGCAAGTTAATGAGCTGGGGGTTGCAAGCTTTCAAATGCTATTATCTGGTTGTGATCTGAGTTTGTTTTGTTTAATAAAAAAATTAGACAAAGGATGGGTTGTGGATAAACCCTGGGTTGGTGTGATAGTACAATTATTTAGATTGATATAACTTCACATTGGTTATACTTATGGTGAATCTTTTTTGAGTCCTGTGGTTGCTTGGGGATAATGAGTTAAGTTACATGCTAGGTTAAAAGTTATATTGTTCAAGTTCCACTTTGGTAACTCTGTGTAAGTGTGATTATAGAAGTAGACTTGAAATATAGTTTCTAACTAGAAAATAAGCTTTTGTTCCAAGTTTTAGTATGATAAGTAGTGCCTCCGTTAAATGAGGATTAACTAGTATTTTTACTAATAAGCAAATGATAGCTAGTAAGTAACTCTGTAGTTAGTTATAAATAATATAAAATATAAATGGTTAGTATAGTTGTTGATTATATCTACGAGTAATAGGGTTTGCTAGCCAAATTTTGGCTGATGGTTATTGTTTAGAGACTAACCAACTTGTACCATTAGGTGGACATACAAATTTTTTGCCTACTCCTGACTACCCGGAGAAAGGCAAGTACATTCTATGGTTCTGATTCACACATATCCTGTGCTTCCTTGTGACACATTGAGACACGTGCTTGTACTCTTGTATTTTCATATCCTGTGCTTACTTATGGTCGGGGAGGGGAAATACACTAGCTATGTGACCACACCTGTTCTGATATTCGTATAGATAGCTTAGGCCTCACACTGTGCACGCGGGTCCTAAGTCGTACCATTTTTTCTGTGTTCTTGTGCTTACCCCAGTCGGTCACATATGCTAGTTTTATTTCAAATATTGTGCACATGTCATGTCTTGTATTTCAGGTTCATGGTTTACATTCTTGTACTTTATTACCTGTACTTTATATTCATGTACTTTTCTGTTTTTCTGTGATTTACATATTCTCTTGTACTTTTCATATATTGATGTTCTTGTTTATTACCTAGAACTGTACTTGCTTCGCTCCTGATTGGATATGTTGTAGGTAAGATGGAGGCTTTGTGTGACACGTATTATGGGAGTGCGTCTGCGGACATGGTAGAGCCAGCTGGAGCTGTACTGGACCTAGAGGCCGAGGAGGCCCGGTTATCTTTCCCTTTTTAGCAGTTTACTTTCATTATATTAGAGACTTCAGACTTTACCTTGCTTTCTGGATGAATGTAATAAATCATAAAATTGTACTTTGAATTTTGGGATCGTTTATATAGATGCTGTGATTTTATACTTTTATATTGCCTTGTAGTTTTCCTAGATTGGTACAACTTACTTCGTCGTGTCTAACGACGAAGGCTGGACGTGTCCGACTCGTGTCCGATTATTCGGGAGCGGGTCGTGACATATTTTTAGCGGTGACCCATGCAAGTCCGTTCTAATAGCACCTAGGTATTAGAGTACTATTGTGGGACTTGTTAAACTAGGGAAACTTGATCACAGCATAGAAAATCGGGTACATCGGGTAAATGGATATTATATAAAATATTTACTATTACTTGTAGGTTTAGGTTTTTAGCAATCAACGAAGTTTTCTTTCTATTTCAGGATGGTCGCCACTAGGAAGACCGTGGATCAGTCCGGAGTTGTAAGAACATCGGATCAGCCTGCACTAGACGTTCCAGTGGAGCAGCTTTCGCCATCGCCTCCTATTTTTCCTCTGTTGTCCCCGACGATGATTTTCGACGGTACCCAGGTGATGGCCATGTTCCAACAGTTCGCTGGAGCTCAGAACCACCAGGCCGTGCAGTTCCGACCAATAGTCGTGGATGTACTCAGGACCCGAGATCCTGCTCCACCAGCACCAGCATCGGTAGCACCTCCAGCACCAGCAACACCGAGACCAGGGACCGCTAGAGACTATCAGAACCTCTGTCTGATGGTAGTCTACGCAGATGAGTGGCTGAAAAATGCCGAGCGGACGCTGAAGATGGCGAGGATTCCAGATGATCTGAAGGTAGAGGTTGCGAGCATACGACTTTTTGATCTTGCTAGAGCCTGGTATCGAGAGGAGCCTCAGTTGGCTGCACCCCAAGTTCTCTGGGCACACTTTAAAACTCTGTTCAAAGAGAAGTTCTTTCCAGACGTGGAGTAAGACGAGCTTCGAATCCAGTTCGAGACGCTGCAGCAGGGGAACATGACTATAACAGAGTAAACATCAGAGTTCACTCGACTCAGTAGGTTCACGGAGAACCTTGTCAACACACTAGAGGAGAGGGCTTGGAGGTTCAAGAAGGGCCTCACCAGACAGATGCGACATACAATGGCGATTAGCCAGGCGACGACTTATACGAGCATCCTCAAGATCACTCAGTCGGTGGAGAAGGAGATGGACCCAAAGCTCAAGAGAGACAGGGACATCGGCAGCAACAGCTATCCGACACCAGCGAAGAGGACTCAGATTCAGGCAAGGCCACAGCAGCCAGCACAGCAGCATCACCGTCCAGCCAGAGTTCATGTACATCAGCCACAGGGGCAGCAGCTGGCAGTTACTTGCGCTTTCTGTCACCGTCCAAGATACCACTTTGACAAATGTCGCAAGAGGCTTGGGCTTTGCTTATTCTGCGGTTCAGACGCACACCAAATGAGGGACTCCCTACAGTCTGTTGCTCGACTGACAGGAGGACCCCGAGGAGCTAGAGTACCACCACCTGCACCACCCAGAGTACCACCAGCTGTACCACAGAGAGTTCAGGCGGTACCTACTCAGTAGCATAGATTTACAAAACAACAGCAGTGGAGGGACCACCACCGCAGGGACGTGCTTACGTCATGTCTACATGTAAATCCCTAGTCCCAAAATACGTAGGACTAGAAACGTAGACATGCCAGCCGTATAATAAATATATGTAAGCTATAAATACAGTAAAACCACAGCTACTAATCTCATCCACAAATGAAAGAAATAAATATATCATATAATAACCATGATTTGTCTTTATATAATATGTTGGACGTAAACAAATGATTTAACGAAGGTAGCAAGAAAGGCCCAAGACACGTCATCTTCGAAAGGATGGAGAAGATCACGATCTCGGCTAGAATACCTTTGGAAGACAAGAACACACACCTGGAGAGATCACCAGGTCCTCAGAGGGACGTAACAAGATACATAATATTATGCCATACAAACTGAATAAATACTGCTCAATAATAAGTCAATCAGATCATAACATGGTCCAATACTCACCTTTGAATTAGTGCACCATCCCCCTAACCAAACAAGGACGGGAGATGGCACACTAACCCACGATGAAGTATCTTTCCAAGTTATGAATCCAATATGGTATCCGAACCACAACAAGGTTCAGTATCTTCTCATCGGAGTAGTGAGCCACACCTACAACCAAACAAGGACAAGATGTGGCAAACTAGTCTGCGACAAGTTACTATTCCAAACCACGGTCAGATACAAGTACTCGAACCAAGAGTACTCATACCTAACGGATAAGGTAGCCTAACCAGTCTAAGTGTATGCAGTTTTAAGAACATCCTCCAACGCATGGGCCCTGGCTAAAATGAGATCGGCATAGTCCTTCCTTGGGGCACCAGAGGCCCAATAAGTAAGAGTATGACATTTCGAAGAACGTCAGTGGCCGTCAGTAAAATAAGGGTCATCTCACACCGTATCTCCAGCGGAGCATCCGGATCACAAAAGGGAAGTGTATAGTAGCCCATACGCTGAGGAATTGTCCTCCCCGTCCAATGCCTACTATGTCGTATCCACAACACAGAACCTATATTAACCTCTAAGTCAAACTAATCATGCAAACACTATTAGCGGTTAATCCTATCGCACGGCTTATATGTACTGGTGGCCTGCCAGTCACGCATGTCCGAGTTCTATATATGACTCGCAACAACGTGGTACAAATGTGTCAAGGCCTATAAATGTAACACACAAAGGGTGGTCCCTTAAATCTAAGTTCAATGTGTAAGAAAATAGTACAGAGCAGGATATAGAACTGAACAATAAGATTCTATCAAATTATGCCATGTATCACAGTTTATTGTACAGAAAGTAAATAATAAGTAAATGCATAAAATATGAGCTATAATAAATAAATAACAAATGGCAAGGTATCTTGTCTGAGGTCCTTGCTGGTGAAACCGATAATCCTGTTGGGTACAGAATAGTCACAGGGCAACACAAGATGAACTCAGACGATGTGACAGACTTCTAAAATAAAAACCAAACATAAAATATTGTGGAAAATTTGTAGAAAAAATATATGATGTGTATTTTTCCGTCATCATTTCGAAACTTCAACGGTTCGTGATTCTGATTCTTGCTTCTCCCAGAATCTCGAAAACACTAAAACGTGTCAGATTTCGGACAACTGGCACTCCACAAATTTTCCAAAAAATTAAGTTGAGAATTTATGAAAATAAAATTTATATTAAAAAATATACCACTATACGATTTCAACAAAAAAAACTGGAGGTCAAACGGAGTCCGAAGTTGGGAGTTATGGTTATTCGAAGTTGCTGCAACTTTTGAAAGTTGAGGCTAAATTTATGATGAATTTTGGGCTTAGTTATGAAGAAAAAAGAGAGAAATTTTGACAAGGATGGTTTGAAAGATTATTTTATTCATAGATTCGATAGATATATATATATATATAATGGTTAGCAATTAACTAATTATGATATGATTAGAATTAAATCAATAAGGATGATTTGGATTACCAACTAATTTGGATAGGAATATGATTAGTTTAAATAAGAAACGATCTAATTAATGCTAGATATGATTCCAATAGGATAAGAATTTCTAATGGATAAATCTTTCCAAAAATTTAAATCAAATAAATTATTAAAAACAAATCAATTTGGTTGCAATCCTTTAAATGATAACCATAATAATTTTAAGTATTATTCTATATTATCAAATAATTTAAATCATATGAAACAAAATCCAAATCAAACTCAACATTATAACTTTAAAATAATATTTAATATTTATCAAAATAATTTAAATCATATAAAAGATAAATCTTTAAATCAAATAATATGTTAAATCTAGATTAGACAAATCGTAGTGCCACAATTAGTCATCGTAAGTATTTTAAACAATATTTAAATTGTCAACATTATTTAAAGTATTGTTTATAACCATCAAGATAATTTAAATAAATTCAAATATAATCAAATAACGTATTATCATATTAAAATAATACTCGATGTTATGAAATATTATAAAACTTTCCTTTATAAATCCAAATCTTTATTTAAAAATAAATGGACAAAAATCTTTTATCACTATTTTTTTTAAACCAATTTTTAGAAGACCAAAAATAATAACAAAATATTTTATATTTTAAATAACAAAATTCAAGAATTTTTTTGTTTAGAAATATTATTTCAAACCATTAATTTAAAACTAGTTTTTGATAACAAAAGTAATCACAAAAATATCTTTTACAAAATTTTGACGAAATTACTTTTAAACACAATAATTAAAATATATAGAAATAATTTTAAAAAAAATTCGGAAGAGGAGTTACAAATCTACCCACCTTAGAAAAAATTTCGTCCTCCAAATTCAAGGACTACTAGGATAGACGGACTTGGTTGATCGGTAAAAAGATAGTAAGAATTTGTGATAAGAGAAAATATATGGAAAGGAAAAGAGAATTTCTTTAACAAGGACATTAATCAATTTGGGTGGAAATAGAAGAAGTTAATGGATACGGCTTGGTGTGCACGGACACGATGCACATACGCATTTGTAGGTGGAGAAAAGAGAAATTTGTGTGGAGAAAAAATGGCAAGCCAACATATAAATAGGGTGAAAATCTTGGTTAGATAAAGATTATCATTGTTTAAACTCCGCTAGATAATTCACAATTAATTTAACCGTTTTTAAAACCAATTCAACCAATCCATAAAAAAAACTAGATATTCTTTATCTTTATTTTAAAATATCTAAATCAAAATTAGAAAAAAATAATTTTCCAATTTAAATTCTCATGACAATTATATAATTAAATCTAACAAAATTTCAATTATCTTTTTATAAATAGTAAAAATATAATAATAATTAATTTAAAATTCATGATAATAAATACTTAAATAGTTGAAAGATCTCTTTGCAGACAAATAAAATAAATTACAATTAGTTTTTAAAAATTAAAATATACATGAATTTAACTTCATGTACCTCGCATGCAAATAGAACATATTATTTACAAAAATGTCGTTTTCTAACTTATCATAAATACTTTTATAGCAAGTAAAAATAGTTTTACGTAGTAGTAAATTAAAATCAAGTTTGAAGAATCTATGGCATATAAAAATATTTACCTGCTACAATTTTGATCCACAATAGTTATTTTCTATAAAAATATTTATAATTAAAACTTTTGTAAAAAGAATTAAATACTTCGTATATACGGATTCGCCTAGACTTACGAATACCAACATAAAATAATTATCAAACTAAAAGAAAATCATAGAAATTTTTAGGGGGTTTACATCCTACCCAACTTACAAAAATTTTGACCTCAAAATTTAAAAATACTTAGGTAGGTAGGGTTGAGGAGTTAAAAAGTATTTATCCATATGGAAACACGATCAAATGATTGGTCGAGGCGAAGAAACGACGTTTAATAAAACACATAATTAAAAAATCGTGATTTAGCTAATAAATCGTTGACATGGTTAATTAACGCAAAAAAGATAAAATTAGGGGTTTTAAGTAGATCAAGATAAAACAAAATTAAAGATTAATAAGGAATTGAGTAGATTAAGATGACATAATTAGAGACTTGGAGATATTTGTTCATTAGGAGTAAATTGTATAATAGTCGTCTAGGTTTGGGTACGATTAAGGAAACACTTCTAATCATTCTTATGTTTCCAAACGATTAGAAAGTCGCGATAGCGGATATAAGGTCGAAGGAAAGGATGAGTATTTTAAGACGAGGATATAGTCACGGGTTGGTAATAGCTAACTACACGTGGCTATAGGTGATAGGGCAACTAAAGGGGATACTCTATATGAGTGATTTTGTCATTCTAAAATAGGTGAAAGACAAAAGCAATAAAGGGTTCAAGAAGCTACGATCGAATACAATTACGGTTTTCAAAGGCGATTGAATAGTTTCAAAAGGGATTGTCAAGGCAAACGTGGATGAGATCCTAAAGGGCTAGTACATTTGTTAACTATATCTCAATCCACAAAGAGTAATCGTAAGAAAGGTGAACCAAAATGTACTTGGTTGATTAGACCATTATGCACATGTTCTGATTAGACAATACGTTAGTGGAAGCTCTTCCAATAAATATATGTCGTGAACAAGCTCGATAAAGAATAAGCTTGCAAAACTGGGCTATATTATCAGTGTTAGTCAAGATAGTCAAAATATAAGTAGAAAAATAATGATGAAAGAAATCAAATAGTCCAAAATCCTTAAATCTAAGTCTCGCCTGAAGTTTGGGCCTATACAGTCGTCCTAGTGTCTCCTTGTCTATGGCTTGGTTGGCTAGATGGGTTAAGGTACTCTAAATTCTATAATCTAAGTAAACTTATTAATATGGGTCACAAGGACAAGGGATTATTAGGTCGTGTGGCATTCTACCCAACTTACAAGGGTTAAACTAGTAGTGTGAGGGAACAGTAGAACATGTATATCTAGTATGGGTTACCTTCTTAACCTCTATAAAGCACGAAAGAACGATAAGATTTACGATAGAATGGATCAAGCAAGTTGCAAATCAAGGAGTCAAGCGAGAATTCAAAAATAGAATTGAGGAAGGATGTCAAGTATGTGGATGAGATCCTAGACTCTAATCCTGTACGCAGTCTTGCTTGGTACGGTAAAGTAACTAAACAATTTATCGTAGACCTGCATGGGCCACCACAAAACATGTAATGTTCCTGTCCCAAAATACGTCGGACTAGAAACGTAGACATGCTAGCTGTATAATAAATATACGTAAGCTATAAATGTAGTAAAACCATATCTACTAATCTCATCCACAAATGAAAGAAATAAAGATATCATATAATAACCATGATTTGTCTTTATAAAATATGTTGGGCGGAGACAAATCCACTACCAACTATTTAAAAGAAAAGAAGTACAAGACATGAAATGATTTAGGAAGGTAGCAAGAAAGGCCCAAGACACATCAGCTTCGAAGGGATGGAAAAGATCACGATCTCGGCTAGAATACATGCGAAAGACAAGAATACACAACTGGAGAGATCACTAGGTCCTCAGAGGGACGTAACAAGATATATAATATTATGCCATATAAACTGAATAAATACTGCACAATAATAAGTCAATCAGATCATAACATGGTCCAATACTCACCCTTGAATTAACATACAATCCCTCCAACCAAACAAGGACAAGAGATGGCATACTAATCCACAATAAAGTATCTTTCCACGTCACGAATCCAATATGGTATCCGAACCACAACAGGGTTCTGTACCTTCTCATCGGAGTAGTGAGCCACACCTACAACCAAATAAGGACAAGATGTGGCAAACTAGTCCGCGACAAGTTACTATTCCAAGCCACGGTCAGATACAAGTACCCAAACCAAGAGCACTCGTACCTAACGGATAAAGGTAGCCTAACCAGTCTAAGTGTATGCAGTTTTAAGAACGTCCTCAAATGCATGGGCCCTGGCTAAAATGGGATCGACATAGTCCCCCTTGGGGCACTAGAGACCCAATCAGTAAGAGCATGACGTTTCGAAGAACGTCAGTGGCCGTCAATAAAATAAGGATCAACTCACACCGTATCTCCAGCGGAGCATCCGGATCACAAAAGGGAAGTGTATAGTATCCCATTCGCTAAGGAATTGTCCTCCCCGTCCAATGCCTACTATGCCGTATCTGCAATGCAGAACATTTATTAACCACTAAGACAAACTAACCATGCAAATACTATTAGCTGTTAATCCTATCGCACGACTTATACGTACTGGTGGCCAGCCAGTCATGCATCTCCAGTTCTATATGCGACTCGCAACAATGTGGTACAAATGTGTCAAGGCCTATGAATGCAACACACAAATGGTGGTCCCCTAAATCTAAGTTCAATGTGTAAGAAAGTAGTACATAGCATAAAATAGAACTGAACAGTAAGATTCTATCAAATTATGCCATGTATCACAGTTTATTTTGCAGAAAGTAAATAATAACACTACTAAAATATGCTTTATTAGCGACGTAATTTAGCGACAAAATAAAATAACGTCGCTAAATATCAAATATAGCGACTCCTTTCTATAGACATCGCAAAACGTCGCTGAATAGTGACGTTCAGCGACAGAAGGTAAATTATGTCGCTGAATAGCGACGTTCAGCTACATATTATTAAAATATGTTGCCATATATTAAAATGTTTATGACGTTTAGCGACGTCGACTCTTGACATTGCTAACTTTTTTACTTAGGGCACACTGTTTCCTTTTTCTCTCTCACTCGAAAATTTTAGAATTTTCCCTCGAGCTCTTCCCCTCCGGTGACCCCTTCCCCCCCGGTGACTTCCTCCCCCCTCCGGTGACTCCCTCTCCCCCGACGACCCCTACCCCCCCCGTCGAGCTCCTCCTCCTCAAGCACCTCCTCCTCGAGCTTCTCCCCCTCTTCCTCAGGTAAACCATAACCTAACTCCTCTCCCTCCTCCTCCTTCTCCTTCTCTCCCACGGACACACACACACACGGATGCACACACACACACAGACACACACACACACACGGACACACGGACACACGGACACACATAGACACACATTGACACACACACACGGACACACACACACACAGACGGGCCGAACCCAATCGGATAAACCCATTAATGGGTTAGGTTAGGGTTGAAATACTCGGGTTCGGGCTCGAATTTAGGTTAAAATATTTGAACTCGATCAACAATCGGGTTGTCTCGGGTTCATGTGTCGGGTTTATGTCCAAGTCCGATGGCTTGTCCGACTTACTCCAAAGCCAGCCCTGTATAGGTTGAAGCAGAAAAAAGCTAAATAATTGTAACTAGTGAAAACTACTATAAAGCTTGCTAAAAAAGATTAGTCCAACATTATGTTGGGTTGGTCAGAACCATCATTGCTCAAAGTAAGATTCGACATTCTCCTAGTCGATTTGTTCTCAGTGAACGCTCGTTGTACAGTCAATAGAACTTATGGAATTCTATTTGTATCAGCTCCTTTTCAGAATAACCACTGGAGTGTTGAAAGAATGGATTGGCTGATAGAAAATGTTTCTGCTCACCCTCCATAAGAGCTGGTGCTCTCTTTATAGGGGTATGTTTGGATAGTAAAAGAGAGAAAATTGAAAAATTGTATATGCATGTAGTACGTACATATATATATTTTACATATGTATTTTTCTTTTATCCTAGTTCTTATCTCCTTCCATTTGTTTAATGACTAAACATAAAAGAAATGAAGATGTGAGAGAGTTAATTATTTAATTAACTCAAATACTTAAACGATAACTAAACATATAGCAGTCCATTCATTTATTCATTCACCCATTCACCATTCATTTATTCATTCACCCGTTCACCATTCATTCATTCATTCACCCATTCACCATTCATCCATATCTATTCATTCATCCATCCATTCATCCTTCACATATAGCAGTCCATTCATTTATTCATTCACCTATTCACCATTCATTTATTCATTCACCCATTCACCATTCATTCATTCATTCACCCATTCACCACTCATTCATCCATTTATCCATTCACCATTCATTCATCCATTCATCCTTTTTATCAAAAATAGTCACTTAACCCCCTTCATGTTGTGTGTGTGTGTTGTTAGTGAGTTAGTGAGTTAGTGAGTTGAACATTTAGTTAGAAGAGTATGTTAGTGGTTAGATAATATGTTAAGGAATGGTTTGGTAATAGGATGTGGTTTGTGTTAGAGAGTGAGAAAATTGTGGAAGATATGTTAGTAAGATTTTATATTAGAAGTTTTGTATTAGAGTTAGATGTGGGCTAGAGTGAGCATGACAGGTTGAGGTATCTTGTGATACCAAGATGGTGTCACAAGATAATTAGGATTTACCCTAGCTATGAAAGGGTAAGGTAATAGGGTAAGTTAAGGTAATTGCCTAGAAGCTAAGGTATGAGTCTAAGGTGTTAGGATATGGTTAGAAATTGATTGTCTTGGTTGGTAATGGTTAGGATTAGTGCTCTTAGACTAGTTTTGACCTCGGTTGACCGTTTTGACCAAAAGTCAACAAAAAGTCAAACTTAGCCTAAAGTGGCTAGAATTGACCCGAAACTAAACCAGAGTTGATTAGTTGACTGAAAGTCAACAGTTGGTCAACATTACTCGATGGACCCGACCCAACCTGAGTTCAACCCGATCCTCCGGGCTTGGTCTTGGGCTTCATATGTTAAACCCGAGGTCGGGCCGGCTTGGGCTCAGATTAGGTTTATGATTCATCTGGTTGGGCTCGGGTTGACCTCAAGCCTGACCCAACCCGCCCGAGTTGCACCCCTACACACGGTTACCATGTATCTCTACTATAATATACACTAGGAAGTTCGAATATTACAAATATCGGTGTTTCTTCCATGTCTATGTCTAGTGAAGGATAATTGCCTAGACTTAGTCAACTTTACCCATTTTGACTAGTTTATCCATGATATTGACTTAGTCAACTCAACTTTACCCAGTTTGACTAATTACTGTGCTGAACATGTCTGTCCATCTTTGTAGAATTATTTCTAAATGGATATGAATTACTACTTGCAGAATCGTTCATGGATGTACAATCGTCGTCCTGATGATATATGAGTGTGTGGGATGAATACATAGCGGGAGTAGAGCATTTCCTGCAGTTTGCTAAGACGTTTCCTCAGTACATGGATGACACCAAAATTAAGTGTCCGTGTATGAAATGTCATAACGTGAAATATTATCCAAAAATGGAAGTGACATATCATTTGTACTCGAGGGGTTTCACGCCTAATTACTATCAGTGGACCGCACACGGAGAACTTGTGTCTTTAGCATCAGAGCCGGAGCCTTATGTTGAGCCGTATATGCATGCGGAACCTAATTTTGTTTCAGATAATCATGCATAGGACGACGGGTGCGTAAACATGATTTTCGACACTGCGGGGCCTAGTTTTATTCATGATACAGCTGAGGAGGCACCGAATGTCGATGCTACAAAGTTCATGGAGTTGCTGGAGAATGCAAGGACTCCATTGTATCCTGGTTGTAAGGATCATTCACCGTTGGAGGTGGTTACAAGACTGTTGAGCATTAAGTCAAATTTTAACATGTCACAAGAATGCTACAACCGAGTATTGGAGTTGATTATAGAGATCTTGCTGGCGGGTGCTAAGTTACCTAAAGACTTCTATTGGTCTAAGAGGATGGTGAGATCGCTCTGGATGGGATACGAGAAAATCGATTCTTGTCGTAATGGGTGCATGCTGTACTACAAAGACGATAAGGACGCAGCTGTGTGCAGATTTTATGGTGCTGATCGCTATAAGACAACTAGTATATGAAGGTCTACCGGTGCAAAAAGATCGACCGATTCAATGCACTACTTGCCTTTAATGCCGCGGTTGCGAAAATTATTTATGGTGAAAGAGACGACCGAAAATATGAGTTGGCACATGCGAGAACATATTGAAGGAGTGTTGCATCACCCATCTGATGGAGAAGCGTGGAAGCACTTTGATCGAGTGTATCCTAATTTTGCTTCAGATCCGCGTAATGTCAGGTTGGGGCTATCTTCTGACAGTTTTACTCCTTTTGGTCTTTCGGGATCCCAGTATTCGTGCTGGCCTGTGATTGTCACTCCGTATAACCTACCGTCTTGGATGTGCATGAAGACTCAGTACATGTTTCTAACCGTTATAATTTCTGTTCCGAATAATCCCAAGAGGAATATTGATGTGTACTTACAGCCTTTGATAGATGAGTTGAATCAGTTATGGGAAGTAGGCGCTAACACGTATGATGTTTCTAGAAAGCAGAATTTTCAAATGAAGGCAACCCTTATGTGGACCATCAACGACTTTTCGGCCTATGGAATGTTATCTGGATGGAGCACTCATGTCCGTCTCTCATGTCCGTATTGCATGGACCGTACTAAGACTTTCTGCTTGAAATATGGAGGAAAATCGTACTTCTTTGATTGTCATCGGCAATTTCTGCCAAAAGATCATCCATTTAGAAGGAAAAAAAATATATTCTGTGTCGGCGTTGTAGAGAAGGGTGATCCACCGCCAAGGTGGTACGGAGCCACGATATGGAAGGAGGTTAGAGATTTTTCAAGTGCTATCGAAGATCCTACAACTGGGTACAAGTGCGATGGATTTGGTAGTGATCATAACTGGACAAAGAGGAGCATATTCTGGGATCTGTCATATTGGAGTACCAATCTGATCAGACATAATCTTGATGTCATGCATATTGAGAAGAATGTGTTTGATACCATAATTAATACTGCGATGGACGTAAAGGGAAAAACGAAAGACAATCCCAAGGCCAGGCTGGACTTAAAAGAAATATGCAAACGCCCTGCGTTGTATTTGATAGAGGAGAATGGAAAACAGTTTGCCGAAGTTAATTTTTTCACTGGACAAGGAGGATAAATTGAGACTTTGTCGGTGGATCTAGGGACTAAAATTTCCAGACGGATATGTATAAAATCTGAGAAGATGTGTCGATCCGAAGGAAAATAAATTGACGGGTATGAAGAGCCACGATTGTCACGTATTCATGGAGAGGTTAATTCCGATTGCATTTTGGGAATTCTTACCACAGGCAGTTTGGGATCCATTGACCAAGCTTAGCATATTCTTCAGGGATCTTTGTTCTAAGAAATTGCTCGTTGATCGTCTAGAAAAGCAAAAGAAGGACATTACGGTAATACTGTGCAAGCTAGAGAGGGTGTTTCCTCCTGGATTCTTCGACTCTATAGATATTTGCTGATTCATCTATCATATGAGGCACGTGTTGGTGGACCCGTCGAATATCGATGGATGTACCCATTCGAGCGACATTTGAATCACCTAAAAAAGGTAAAAATAAGGCACGGGTCGAGAGTTCTATTTGTGAAGCCTATGTTCTCGAAGAGATTACAAACTTTTGTTCGATGTATTTCAAGCCTCATGTTGCAACTAATAGAACGAGAGCTTCCAGAAATGACGATGGAGATCATGAATGTAATGATACAATACTGAAGGTATTCAATGATCCAGGAAAGCTATCGGATAAAATAAAGAAGGGATATATGAACGATGATGAGCTAAGGGCTGGTCAGGTGTATGTATTACTCAACTGCGATGATGATAAAGTAGAAAAGCTAGAGGGGTAAGTAATTAATACGTCTACATTATTTTAATAGTGTTGATTATTATACTATTACATTAATTGAACGATGTTGTTTTCAACATATTTAATGATGATGTGAGGTCAGATAAGCCACACATAACAGAAGAAGAACTAGAAC
This sequence comes from Iris pallida, assembly GCA_029216955.1. Taxonomy (NCBI): domain Eukaryota; kingdom Viridiplantae; phylum Streptophyta; class Magnoliopsida; order Asparagales; family Iridaceae; genus Iris; species Iris pallida. Next base: position 7,118,843 of record JANAVB010041620.1, on the reverse strand, counting down.
AAGAAATGAGGCATTATTTTCCATCATGGTTGAGTGCATATGTAAGACTTGAGAACCCTGTAATTACCTTTCTATATATGCACTTGAGAATGAGCTTAATTTATTTTTTTGTGGTATTTAGGTCGATCGTCCATATGCAAGACTTGAGAATGAGTCCATTAGAACGCTAGCCAAGGGACCAATTTATGCTGCAAAAATATGGCTAAGCTACTGTGTTAATGGGTTTAGGTTCAAGTCAACAACTTGCCCGATCAGAGACAACTTTGTGGATCTTGATTCCACCAAAAATAGCTGTTTGTGTATTAGATCTTCGAACTACAAAGAAGTTGATGTGGACAATGATTTCTATGGTGTCCTACGAGAGATGGTGGAGCTGACATATTATCACGCCCCGATTCGTAGAGTTATTTCTTCACATATTTTATCTCTTGGAATCGATCGTCCTCGCTTGGGCGTGATGCCGTACAAGTCTGGTATTGCACTTGTATAAGGCAAAGATGGTACATAAGTGACAATCTTTAAATAGAAACACATCGCAGCGGCAGAAGCAGACAAATTGAAGTTAATGAGGACAATCATTCTTATTGAATAGAAGTACATCACTTCTTTATAGAAGCAGAGATAAAAGGATAACTTGAAGTCACACAGAGATATATAGAACTTTATTCTCTTTATTGATAATTGAAGAAGAGTACAAGACTTGTATTGAAGTACAATGCTTACAACACATCTCACTTTACATTGAAAGCCAATTGAACAATGCTACAAAGCTTACATTTGATACTTGGATACAATGGATTACAACTCAATATACCGACTTGGCTTACAACTCACTGGTACAACTGATTATAATGTTCCATATATTATGCCCTTTATAAACAGAAGACATCATCTTGTACAAGGAGAGCTTCTGTATGCCCAACAAATCTTCGATGCCGCGGGACCGGTCAAGCCAATCTTCGTGTGCAGAACATCCCAAGCATGAGCACCTGCCCACAAAAGATGGAATCGCACTAACATGGAAGCTGGCTGAAGTATATATGTTTTGGGGACGCCTAAAATATATGTACGGATACAACCGAAGTGATATGTTACGACTGAGATAACATTATGGAAAGAATTTATGGCACTAGCACGGACTTTGGCTGAAATGTATATGTTTTAGGGACGCCTAAAATATGTGTATGAATCCAAACGAAGTGATGTGTTGCGACCAAGATAGAATGCAAGGAAAATATTGGTGAATCAATGAGAAGTTGCATGTATTTGGAAAAGAGAAAGATGGATCTAATCGTTGATGGATTAAAATGATACAATTGGATTGCTATTTTGAAATGACCGAGTGTGCTGAAATGAATATTGAATTGAAGCTGAATGAGTAACTTGTTATGACTAAGTGGATTAGTAAGATGAGTTGTTCTCTTAAGTTTCGAGGACAAAACTTTTTCTGAGTTGTATATTATGTAATGTCCCGCTCCGTGCGAGGCATTTGGTTGGCTTGTTGGATGGGATCAGAATGTTAGACCGTGACTTATGTTGGGAATCAAGAGAGTTGAGACTGATGCAGTCTCTCTGAGCTAGCTAGACGGATTAAGTGTTGGAACGTGGCTTGCTGGTGGAGCTACGCTTAGGGAGAATGTGTGCAACCAGAATAAGAAGACCCTTTTATGCAGGCAAGTGGAACTGTCCTCCTTCCTCCTTATTCCTGCATGCTTAATAAATAGAATAACGTGATGCTATGAATTGTCCCTAAATGTTCCATATCTTAGTTGCTGAATAATAGAGATGCCTATGTTGAGAATTAATAAAATAAATAAGACATGAATATTGAACTGCTGATTGAATCACACTCGAACTGCTAATGTAACTTGATATATGAGAATGAATCGATAATGTCCCTTATGCTTAATGTTGATGAAATGAATGAATCACTTGAATAATGAGATATTGCATGAATGATACATGAGAAAAGAATTGAATATGCTATTGTTCCTATGAAATGAATGAAATACTACAGGTTCCTTCGAAATGAATGAATGTTGTTGTTCCTCCTTAGAAGGAACGTAATGAGAAATGTTGCAATGGAACAAACAATGAGAATGATGAGGCTTGGGATCATGGAGATCACCAAGTAGAATGATGGTAATGATTAGTCGTTGAACACGGCTCGGGATTGAGATGAGATGTTGAACTGTTGGCTCTGCTTACTTTCAGTTGCTAATGCCATAAGTCAATACCACTAAGAAGCTAGAGATTGAACATTGAAAGAATTGATCGCAATATTAACAACATTGAGAATTGTGCTTGTCCCTTGAACATTAAAATGTGGGAAATGAATTGATGCCTGAGATGTTGAATATGAGAATGATGCGTATATAATATTGGCTTTATTAATACCATGCAATTATGTACTGTTGAGTCGGTTATGCATTTGCATGGTCATGGACGTCTTTGTGCACAAGGTTTGAGTAGTTTTCTCGGGATGGTACTTGGGCACCGGGGACCGGCTCGACCTAGGGAGAAACAGTTGGTCGTGCTATGGTAGCACGAGGCATTGTAGGACATTCGACTAGGCTTGCAACCTACTCTGGAATGGTACACCGTAATACCCGTTGGAAAGTCCTTTATGGTGCAGTTTCACCAACGACCCGGTCCGTATGCATGCTAACGATTGTCTTATGCAGGGGCGGTAAGTATATTATTATTATCCTGTATCTTGTACAGGAAAGCTGGATTCGGCCAATGGTAAAGTAAACATGGTTTTATGAAATACCATGTTATGTGAATTGTGATTTAAATCTAAATGTTGCCTGTTCCTAATAAGTTCATATCTTTAAAATGCTTGTCATTAATAAAATGTTGGTTTAGCTGAGTGGGCCAACGGGGCTCATCAGCGCATTGTTATAATATGCTGACCCCTCCTCTACAGGTACTGGAGAAGGCTCAGGCGCACGTCCGAATTAAAGCTTTCTGAACTGCTGTTTCCTTTCAAGTTGTTTTCCCTAAAGACGCACAAAGTATTGCAGAGTTTTCAAAAGATAGCTGCTTATATTTCAAAGTACTAAAGGGGCATGATGTATGGAACGGAAAGTTATTTCATGGCAGCCTATCAGTTGTACTTCTTTTCATGAATCAAAGTAGCCGAAATGGCATTTCAAATATTATCGAGAAAAGTTGTATTCTGACTACAATTATGAATAAAATGAGTATTTCTTCTTCCTATATTGTGTCCTCAATATTTATGAAATGTGGCTGGATTTTAAATGTTTCTAAATGACATAACAGTGCACGTTCATGCCTTGTACAAGTGCAACACCAGACTTGTACGACATCACGCCTTAGCGAGGACGAACGATTCGACACGAATCGAAGCGAGGACGAAAGATTCCCCAAATCGGGACGTGACACATATAGTTATAGAATAGAGCCTGCTAAGATTGTGTTATTCAGGTGTGATTAGTTTGATCCGATTGAAGGTCAAGGTTGGATAGTAGACAAGCACGGTCTTATGGATATAAACTATCGGCGTCGATATCAAGCCTATGAACCATTTGTCCTATCAAGTCAGGCTCAGCTCGTGTACTTCACAAGTTATCCTAAACAAGGAACAACAAGGTCGGACTGGTGGGCAATATGCAAGACCAAAGCTAGAAATACCTTTAAGGTTGACGATATAGCTTATCATGAGGATGAACTACCTCTTATAACAAATATTATAGAAGTGGACACGACGAAAGTTCCTCATTACACATCTAATTCTGTAGAAGAAGTAGAATTATCTGAAGAGGAAGATGCAGATGAAAGTGAAGATGTAGAGGAGGAAGAAGAAGAAGAAGATGAGCTAAATGAACTAGGTAAATTTTTAGAAGAGGATTAAATCTGTATGTTTGTTTTATCATCATATTTGACACTTTAGTGATACTTTTATCATATAAATCTGTGACACTTTAGTGACACTTTTATCTGTGATTATGATATTTTTTAAAAATCTGTGATGTCTATCATATAAATATGTATATTTATTTTATTGTCGTATGTTATTATCAGGTATGACTAGACCAGAAAGATGACGCGAAGGATATTATATTAGGCAGTCCCTCTGCCTCGGGCTGGGGATGCAGATTCTGTACCCTCATCCTCATCTCCGAGTATATCAGTGTACCGTTCTGTTCCCCGTCCATTATCGGGATATGGCAATTCCAGCAGGTTGGCGACTCCTCCCTCGTCGTCCAACATTCCTGATCCCGCGTCCAACATTCCTCTCGCGTCCAGCATTCCTCCTGCCGACGGCTCTATGGGGAGAGCCGACGTCGAGCATATGGAGGAAGGCGATCAGACTGATCCTGCCCAGGCAGGAGATGAGAGCGACCCTCCATACGCTCCCCCGGACGAGACACGTATGGAGATTTGGACGGACGGGCCTACGAAGTATGTTAATTAGTTAATATATATTTTTTAAATAATTATTTGTACATATATATTCATGAAATTTATTATTATATAGATATCGGCCTCCTGCAGGACAGAGACAACTGGGGCTATTTCTGAGGCAGAACTATGGTGGGACTTAGATTAATTACTCAAATGCTCCCGCAGATAGGAAGGCCTTTTGGTTGGCCCACTTCAAGGTAATTTTTTTGTTTATTTCTAAATTTTAATAATTATTTGTGTATATTATACAACTTTTCTATTTTACTTCTTGTAGAGGACCTATTTCTATCCACCACACCGGGCGGCGAAGATCAAGGCCCAATTTTTTACCGTCGCAGGCAAGCTCATCCGTGATGCGATCCACGACCAGAAGTCTTGTGATCGCTCCGGAAAGCCGATCCATGGTTGGATCAAGCCAGAGCAGTGGACTACGATGAAGGCTAGATTCGGCGAGGCCAGGTACCAGGTGCGGTCTGACAAGGCCAAGGTGGCGCGGTCGAGCGCTAGTAAGTGGTGTGGTAGCTCCATTCCGATGACGAAATATTTTTGTCGTCTGGTACGTTTCCTATGACGGACATCATTTTATCTATTATTGGATAGAATGTTTAATACAAATAATAGATAATTTATTTTAACAAGTAAAAAAGGGTGAAGACCCCAATATGGTGACCGTCTTCCTGGTCACCCATCGGAGGGCTGAGGAGTTCATTGACGAGAGGGTGACGCAGGCATATGTACGTTCTATTCTTTACATTAATTTACTATAATTTAGAAAATAGAAAAATAGATATCAATATAGACTTTAGCAGACACTTAGACGTTAGCAAACATTATTCTAGGCCGAGTTTCTTCGGCTACAAGAGAAGGCGGCTGCTGCTGCTAGTGCGCCAGCAGAGGGAGGGGCTGGTACTTCCTTCCAGCCGCCTATAGCTCCATCGCCAGACGACCTCTGGATGATCGCCATTGGTGGTCTTCAGAAGGGTACGTACTACGGTATGGGATGCTACGGCGCCTATTTGGCTTCAGAGTCATCCCGGACCCCCTCTGTCAGTGCACAGTCTCCAGCTTCGTAGGCGTCATCACGAGCTCAGGATATTGGTCGTCAGATCGACGAGCTACGTCGCGAGTTGAAGCAGCAGATTTCTGATCACCATACCGCAGAGCGATGATTCGACGATCCGATGATCACCAGACGATTTGATGCGATCGAGCGCAGTATACATGAGCTGATGAGTCTGTAGCAGGCTGCAGCTGCCAGCTTGCACACGCTCACCGAGTCTACGCAGCGCACAGAGCGTAGACAGGTCGAGCTGGAAGAATCGCAGAGGACCATGTATGCCTCACTCACTCAGGTACATACTTTGAATGAGGAGAGTACTCAGAGGATAATGAGTACCCTTGTTGCGCATGCTGAGCGACTGCGAGAGCTGGAGCAGATACGTCCTCCCGGTCCATCGACGTTGTCGACTCCAGACATTGCACTGCCTCCTACTGCCCCTACGGTGTAGCTCACACAGGAACAGTATGTGTACATGCTATCTCTGATGCGCAGTAGGGATCCTCAGTGATCCAGTAGATTTTTTATCATCTTTGTATGTATTGGCCCTATGGGCCCATTGATCATTGGTACACTAATTTTTATTCTTATTTGACTCTGTTGGACATGTATGTTTGTTGGACAAGTATGTTTGTGATATTTACTTTGTTGGTATTTTTATTGAGTACATGTATGATATTTACTTGGATATGTATATTTGTGATATTTGCGACGGGGATGACAAACATAACTACGCTGGGTTATAAGCGATGATCTGATATACAAAGGAGGTGCTGCCCAAATTTTAAAAAAATATGTTTGGTATTTTTGTGATGATGTGTGTAACAAAAATACCAAACATATTTTTTTAATTATTTTTTCATAATATCTGCTACATATAGCGACGTTCTGCGACGTATAGCGACATATCCAGACGTCGCTAATTAGCGTCGTCATGTCGCTATCCGTCGCTCAATAGCTGACATGGCAGAGAGTTGACGTCGCTAATTTGGTCGCTATACGTCGCTACACTGCTGACGTGGCAGGCATGCCATGTCATCACATAAAAAGAAATAGCGTCACTACGTAGTTGCACTACGTCGCTAAGTTGGCGAAGTTCAAATTCGTCTCCCTCCGTCGCTAATTTTGTGATGACCCAGCGACATTGGGGGTGACGTCGTAAACAGCGACGGACGGCGACGAATTTGTCATCTGCGACTAGCTTTTCTGCGACCTTCATGTTTCATCGCTAAAGTCGTCGCTAATTACGTTTAGCGACGTATTTTTCTTAATTAGCGACGTATCCTGACGTCGTTAATTTGCCTTATTTTAGTAGTGTAAGTAAACGCATGAAATATGAGCTACAATAAATAAATAGCAAATGACAAGGTATCTTGCTTGAGGTCCTTGCTGGTTAAACCGATAATCCCGTTGGGTACAGAATTGTCACTGGGCTACACAAGATGAACTCAAACGATGTAAAAAACTTCTAAATAAAAACAAAATATAAAATATTCTGGAAATTTTTTGGGAAAAATATATGATGTGTATTTTTCCGTCAGCATTTCGAAACTTGAAACTGTTCGTGATTCTGATTTTCGGTTCTCCCAGAATCTCAAAAACAGTAAAACATGTCAGATTCCGGACAACTGGCACTCCACAAATTTTTCAGAAAATTAAGTTCAGAATTTATGAAAATAAATCTTATATTCAAAAATAAACCTCAATATGATTTCAATAAAAAAAATGAAGGTCAAACGGAGTCCGGAGTTGGGAGTTATGGTCATTCGAAATTGCTACAACCTTTGAAAGTTGAGGCTGAATTTATGACGAATTTTAGGCTTAGTTATGACAAAAAAAAAAGAGAGAAATTTTGACAAGGATAGTTTGAAAGATGATTTTATTCATAGATTCGATAGATATACATAATGGTTAGCAATTAACTAATTATGATAGGATTAGAGTTAAATTAATAAGGATGATTAGGAATACCAACTAATTTGGATAGGAATATGATTGGTTTAAACAAGAAACGATCTAATTAATGCTAGATATGATTCCAATAGGATAAGAATTTCTAATGGATAAATCTTTCCAAAAATTTAAATCAAATAAATTACTAAAAACAAATTAATTTGGTTGCAATCCTTTAAATGATCGCCATAATAATTTTAAGTATTATTCTATGTTATCAAATAATTCAAATCATATGAAACCAAATCCAAATCAAACTCAACATAATAAATTTAAAATAATATTTAATATTTATCAAAATAATTTAAATCATATAAAAGATAAACCTTTAAATCAAATAACATTTCAAATCTAGATTAGACAAATCGTAATGCCACAATTATTCATCGTAAGTATTTTAAACAATATTTAATTTATCAACATAAATTATAGTATAGTTTATAACCATCAAGATAATTTAAATAAATTCAAATATAATCAAATAACTGAATATATATCAAAATAATACTCGATGTCATCAAATATTATAAAACATACTTTTATAAATCCAAATCATTATTTAAAAATAAATGGACAAAAATCTTTTATCGCTATTTTTTTTTAAAAACCAATTTTTAGAAGACCGAAAATAATAACAACATATTTTATATTTCAAATAACAAAATTCGAGAACATTTTTTTTAGAAACATTATTTCAAACCATTAATTCAAAATTAGTTTTTGATAACAAAAGTAATCACAAAATATCTTTGTCAAATTTTTGACAAAAATTACTTTTAAACACAATAATTTAAATATATATAAATAATTTTAAAAAAATTTGGGAAGAGGAGTTGCAAATCTACCAGCCTTAGAAAAAATTTCGTCCTCGAAATTTAAGGACTACTAGGATAGACGGGCTTGGTTGATCGGTAAAAAGAAAGTAAGAATTTGTGATAAGAGAAAATATATAGAAAGGAAAAGAGAATTTCTTTAATAAGAACATTAATCAATTTGGATGGAAATAGAAGAATTGAATGGATACGGCTTGGTGTGCACAGACACGATGTAGATACACATTTGTAGGTGGAGAAAAGATAAATTTGTGTGGAAAAAATAATGGCAAGCCAACATATAAATAGGGTGATAATCTTGGTTAAATAAGGATTACGATGATTTAAACCCCGCTAGATAATTCATAATTAATTTAACTATTTTTAAAACCAATTCAACCAATCCATAAAGAAAATATATATTCTTTATCTTTATTTTAAACTATTTAGATCAAAATTAGAAAAATTAATTTTCCAATTTAAATTATCATGACAGTTATATAATTTAATCTAACAAATTTTCAATTATCTTTTTATGAATAGTAAAAATATAATAATAATTAATTTTGAAATTCATGATAATAAATACTTAAATAGTTAAAAGATCACTTTGCAAATAAATAAAATAAATTACAATTAGTTTTTAAAAATTAAAATATACATTAATTTAACTTCATGTACCTCGCATGCGAATAGAACATATTATTTACAAAAATATTGTTTTCTAACTTATTATAAATACTTGTATAGCAAGTAAAAATAGTTTTTTACGTAGTAGTAAAATAAAATCAAGTTTGAAGAATCTATGGCATATAAAAATATTTACCTGCTACGATATTGATCCACAATAGTTATTTCTTATAAAATATTTATAATTAAAACTTTTGTTAAAAGAATTAAATACTTCGTATATACGGATTCGCGCTAGACAAACGAATACCAACATAAAATAATTATCAAACTAAAAAATAATCGTAGGAAATTTTAGGGCGTTTACACTACAGTTGAGGAGGATGAGGCAGCTCCAGACATGATCACAGGTTCTATTTTATTATATTTCCATAGCATTGTTTGATTCTGGAACCACACATAGCTTTGTATCATACGCGTTTCTGCATAGAGACGGCTTCACACCTGTGCCCACTAGGAGGAACTATCGGGTTATGACAGGAGGAGGGGTAGTGCCAGTTAGTGAGATAGTTGATTGCCCTATCACTATAGCTGGGAGAGAGCTTATGGGTCGATTCCTAGTGATGCCATTATCTAGATTTGTCATAGTCCTCAGCATCGACTGGTTGAGTGAGCAGTTTGCTATGATAGACTGCCATAAAGGGAAGGTTACTTTTATTCCGCCTGGAGTTCTACCGTTCGAGATCAGCAGACGGATTGTAGAAAAGCCAGAGGGAGTCTACTACAGTGCAGTTGCAGAAGATAAGGAGTTGCCACACCCGCTGATTGCAGAGTTTCTCGATGTCTTCCCCGATGATTTGCCAGGATTGTCGCCAGATCGAGATGTAGAGTTCACTATCGACCTAGTGCCTGGATCATCGCCGAAGTTCAAGGGCACGACTAAAAATAGGTCACGACCCGCACCCAGTGAAAGGGCACGAGAAGTAACGAACGCCCAGCCTACGTCGCAGTGTCGACGGTAGAACGCTATCCTGAGTCACAGTATCTAACACAGTCTAAAATAAACTTCGAATGGAGAGTAATAATAGTAACTCAATCACAATACTAAGATGGAATAGAAGAATGAATCTCAAGAGAGTCACAGATAAAAGTCTAGGTGTAAACCACCAGAATAAATCTCAAGTACAGAAGTACAACTCATAAAGTCTTAAACAAAAAATACAAATAAAGTACTAAGTCTCAGCTAGACTATAGGCAAGTCCTCAATGACCGTGGGATCCTCCTGAGGGTCCACGTCGCCAGTATCATCTAAGCCAATGCCATAATAGGTAGTACAATACTTCTCATTAGTACCTGTAAAATTTTTAACATGCCCAGTCAGGACGGAACGAGCACATATCTCTCTGAACAGTTCATATCAGGAATGGACATATAAAGCAAGCTATAGAAAACTATACATGAATTGCTGTAAAGAAAATAAACAAGAGAGAGAGAGACTACAAAATGAGATATAATATGATAATAGAGAAATATAACCTTCTACGTGAATCAGAGCATAAATTGGTTATGTAAACGGTCTAGGTTGCACATAGATACAGCTATGGAGTGCACATGGATACCTACTGGGGATAATGATCACATAACCAACTACACTCTCCCTGTCCCCAACCAATACACAAGGATCAATACATGTTAAGTTATTGCACATGGATATCAACTACTGTATACATGGAGCTCATATGGTCATGAGTGTACGTGAATAACATATGAGTGCACATGGATAAATACGAATACATGGAGTACATGATGGCCATGATAAAGTACATAAACATGACATACTCGATGTATCCGAGAGGATAACATCGCGTGAAAAGATCCAGAGGGTACTAATCCGTGTGAACATCGTGTCAGCATCAAGTATACTAGTCTATAACAAGAGAACATATCCAAAGAAGTATGAAAAGATCAGAGAATGTACTCGCCTGGCAAATCGAACTGCTGATGATGAGGTGTAACTAAACTGGGGTAATGTAAACCTATTTAAAATAGACACAGGTCACAACCAAGTCCACAATATCAAAAGAAATAGCTATCATGCAAGACTACACGCTTCTAGGTCCATTTTGGTCAAAGTCAACCCTCGGTCAATTCTGGTCAAACCTGTTCAACGCTGGTCAAATCTGGTCAAACCTGGGTCAACTGGTCCGTCTACTAATTTCTAGGTCATACACAAAATTCTAGGTCATTTGGAGTTCGTTTGAGTTGAATTTGATCAAGTTTGAACTAAAGTTGACTTTTCTCAATTTGGTCAACTTGTCGGCCAATTCGACTAAACTAAGCTCGAAATGATAAACCAAATCTATCCTAGGGCTCCTATAGTCATACACAACTACAATCTAATCTAAGAGGATTTACAAGCAATTATATATATATATATATATATATATATATATATATTTTATATATATATGTATATATATATATATATATACATATAGGTATATACACACATATATATATACGAACAAACAAAACTCAAATCTAGCAAAAGTGGTGTGTGCGTGTGTATGTACTGGTGCTTATTGAAATAATGGTCAAATCTGAGATTAAAATCATTCAAACATAATCATGGCATTACCCAAATTACTATACTATCATATACATCTCTATAAAGTAAGAAAACTACATATATATATATATCAATAAATATACAAAAGCTCAAATGGAAAGATACGCAATGTTGCGTGATACTTAAAAAGTCTAAAATCTGGAATAATTTCCTCTTGACCCATTCTCCACGTATATGTGTTAGGAATGGGTTTCAACGGGGCTATATATATATATATATATATATATATATATATATATATATATATATTTTTTTTTTTTAATATATATATATATATATATATATGCATAAAGCTATGTATAGAAAGCACATATACTCATAAATGATGGAAAATTGTGAAACAAAGTCAAAAGTTGGTTCCCACATATTTGAAATCTCAAATAAGTCCTGAAAACTCAGATTTTAGAAGCTAAGAAGTTGGAAATCAAAATATCACATTAAACTCGAAAAATCGAAATCAAAGAAACTCATCCAATTCACACAACGACCCAAAATACAAAATACACCAAACGAACCCGCGAAACTCGGCATACACGTTGGTCTCGACCCACGTGATGCGTTCGTATACTCTTGGGTTCGAAATCGTGTCCGTGTCGTGTCCACAGAACGCGTATCAGAATTTCCCGATACCGCGTGGTACGCGTGCGTTCTCGCTCGTTTGAGTGCCGCACACGCAAAGAAATGCCACGTGCTTGTGCACATAGCTGGGGGGTTCCTGGGGTAGGTCTAGGACACAACAACATGGCGATACGCTGCCTGAAATAGCGCACGCTGACCCACGCACCCGCGTGGCCTCCTGCGCTCGCGCGCGCGCCCGCGCGCCCTCGTGCGCGTGGTGCCTGCCTCGCTGCTCCCTCGTCGGGCCACGCCGTGACTTGGGGTTCATCCTACGGGTCTTCTAGGTCTAGGTCAACATGTTTCGGGTCCTGGAACGGGTCTTCGCTGCGTCGTGTGCGCGCACGAAGTCCGTTTCCGCGACAAAAATCAGCCCGAGTGCACAGTATGGCTGACCAGTGCACACGTGATTTCTTCACGCTTTCTCGACAAAACGTCGTGAAATTTTACGAACATGTGGGTAGAGGTTGTCCCTACATGCTTGTAAAATTTAACGCAAGATGGAGCTCTGTGCATCAAGTTATGACGCACAGACTGCAGGACGTGCACGGGACCTCGTGCACGCGTGTCCGTGTCCGGAACGTCGCTGAAAAGTCATCGATTTCCAATCTATCTTCACAAAAGTTTATTGAAATGATATTATCTAAGCATCCATGAAGTCAGAATCAAAAAATAGCAACTTTCAATCCTAAGCGGCATTTCGTCGAACACGTGCCGTAAGGGACCGACACGGGCTCGATACCTCCATCAAACGGAGTCGAAATCCCACCAAATTTTGTGGGCAAGGCTAGGGCACCTATATGGATGCAAAAATGAAGAAAAAACCAGATTTGCAGTGGTAGATTAGGGTTTTACCTATTGAGTGTCAAAACTCAATGATCGGGGCTCCTCGGTTGTCGTGTCGGCCGATTTCCCTCCAGCAAAACCTTCCGTCTCTACTCCAGAAATGGTCTAGCAGATCATCATCTCCTCGACGAGTGCAACGGAGTTTATTTGGGAAGAAACAGACTCCGGATGAAGGAAAAAAGTGTTTTGGAGAGTTGGATCTCTTAGGGTTTCTTGGTGGAGGTTACAAACTACAAGTGAATGCAACAATGGGAGGGGGTACAGCTATTGGGCAGCCAAGAGGGGTTCTCTATGGTTAGGGTTTCACTTGGGCCAACTCTTTCTCAAGTAGAAATGGGCCCAAGTCAAAAAGCTCAAAGGCCTACATGCAAAAAGGCTAAAAAAATAGTTGAAAGCCTTAAAAATAAGCTAATGCACAAAATAAATTTTAAAAATGAGAATAAAAATTCTAATGCATGGTTAGGCCCCTATACAAGTCCACTAGGGTTAAACCAGTTGCTAGGACAATCAAGAGTCAACCTATTCAGAGAATCACATAAAGGCAAAAATGGCAAAAATCAATTAATCACTCTAAAAATTTACTAATAAAATCTAAAGTAATTCTAATGATAATAAATCTAATTTCTAATATAGCATTAAGGTTCTAGGTCATGGTTGGCTAAGGTCAAACTACCAAGTCACCAGTCTACAATCAATCAAATCACACTGCAATCAATCTAATTAATAAATAGATAAAAATTCAAATAAATCATAATTACTAAAATACCCTTGAAATTGAAAAGTGAGTGTGACAAATCTACCCTCCTTAAAATAATTTCGTCCTCGAAATTAAGATGATCCTAGTCCTTCTAGGTCAAATCCCCAACAATCATGGTCTTAAGAAAACTTGTGTAAATCATGCAGTTGGAAAGATATTATACATGATTATGGCAGGTTATCAGTCCGGGGTCTCATCTAGCCATTATGGTCATACCAGATCAAAAGTAGTCATAAGGTATCAAGCATACAAACATTATGGTAGGGTACAGTAATCATCAAGATAGTATAAGGTATGGGTTAAGAACTCACCTCTACTAGGTCTGGTAGCTGGAACTCTCTTCCGGAGGTAGGCCTTGACTAGGGGCAAGAGTAGTAGGACAGTCTCGTATCTTGTGTGCAGCTGACCCACAAAATAGGCACAATCCTAGTCTCTTCCTACAGTCTTTCCATACGTGCTCGAGCTTATTATAGAAAGTATAGGTAGGCACCTACTCAACTGGCCTCTGCTGGACAGAAATTTGAACTGGATAGGCTGGTCTAGGCTGAAAGCCTGGGTACTCCTGAGGCTCTAAGTATAAACTGCTCCTCGCTCTCTTAGGACTAGGCTCCTCCCTCGAATGCATGTAATCCCACAACAGTTGAAAACTGAGACTCTGCTCTCTCATAAGCTCAGCCTGAAGTCTCTATACCTCCTGCACATCCTGAAAAAGTCTGTAAATATGAGCCCCACCAGGGATGGCACGGGGTACCACTCCAGGAGGCAAAGGAAGGCCCTCAGTCTCCTGCTGAACTGCAGTCCTCTCCTTAAGGATAGAAGATGGAGGAAAATTCTTCGGTGAGGCTACTAACACCTCCTGAGTAATAGAAGGGGAAAGTACAATCTCGGTCTCATCCGGAATTGCAGCTGTACACTGGGGACAAACTCTGGTTATGGGTGCCATTCTGGAAAAGATAAGGAAAAATAATAAATCATCTGGTTGTAAGGCAATCTATCATCTTATACAAATACTGGTGATTAAAAAAATAGCTGAAATTAACTATAAAGCGTTAATACTCTATAGATGATCAAAATCGAAGGTTTAAAGCACAATTGTCAATAATACTGAAATCCAATCACACTACATATATATCTATAAGAAATTTTAGTCTCGATAAGATCTAGGTTGATCCAATCCAGGAATCGAGGTTTGGGCAAGATGGAGAACGAGGTCAATGAAGTCTGGGCACGAGTATCCAAGACTTGAAATCCATGTCACAATTGAATTAATTCAATTGAATAAGGTTCCAAACATTGGATGATGAGGAGAATGACCAAGTCGACTGGTCACGAACAAGGGTTTAGAATTCAACACTTTTGAAGTCCTAAAGAATACTGCGAGGATATAGAAATAAGCCACTATCCTCCTTTTGATAAGGAAGGTAAACGTGATACCTTGGGTTGACCTATTAAGTACAGTGCCTTGTCTTTCTGAAATAAGTGAAAGACAAAAGCAAAGAGGGTTCAAAGACTATGCTATTGAGTTCAATACGTGGTTCATAGACGACGAAAATAATTCAAAGAGAATTGCCAAAGCTATCGTGGATGAGACATATGCCCTAGAGTCTCATCCATGTAGAGTAATATATGAAAACGAACCAAAGTGCACTAGGTTGATCAGACCATCATACACCGGTTCTGATTAGACAATATGTTAGTGGGTCGACCCAATAAAATATGTCATGATCAAGCTCGAAAAAGAGATAAGCTTGCAAAACTAAGGCTAAATTAGCAGCATAAGGTAGTCAAATATAAGTGAGGGAGGTAAAGAAGAAGAAGAAAAATAGTCCAAGATCCTTAACTAAGCTGGTCAAGCAACCAAGATAAGGTACAAGGTTAAGCATTTAAGGAACAAGAAGAACACCATCCCATGTGGGGTCAAAAGAATTGAGTCATGGTTGGATCTCGAATTTAAGTCAGAAAGCGATTTAGTATCATGGTAAGGGTTCAAGAGGTGAAAACTAATACAAGAACAAAGAAAATCAAGTTGAAGCATGAAATAAATTTAATTAAGAATCCAATGAAATAATTTAGGGACACAGTACTAAAGGCGAATACTGTTAAGGGACGATCAAATACAAACGGTTAGAAAGTCACAATAAAAGATCTAGATTTGAGGAAAGGTTGAGTAAGTCAAGATTGAGATACAGTCCCATAGTTTGGCAGACGACTAACAATACTGGGGTATATACTACTATCACAGTCATGAGTGATATGGCAATTAGTGTGGAACACTTCTATCTCATTAAGGTTACCTTGATGGCCAACCTTTATATTCCTTTAATAAAGAATTTCAAAATAACTACCTCAATTGTATTCACTCTAAGCCATCCGATCTAATCACGACTAACATTTAAATTCCTTTCATAAATCTTATAATAACTTTTATCACATTACTACTAACCTTTCCAAAATTTAACATTTCAATCCAACTTTGAACTCCAGAGTTAATAAATCATGAACCCATAAAATTCTATATCACTTCATAACTTTAAAAACTCCCAATTTGTCTCAAATAATCCTCAAAATAGACACTCAGCATATCACGGCAATCTAGCATTACAACTCAGTATTTTAACACACTTATCAACCATAATTTCTCTTTCTAAGTCATTGAAACATAATCACTACTTCTTAAACCGACATCTAAATAGATTTTAAAATCTTCAATCAATTGCCACGATTCCAAATTTGAGATTTTTTTCTCTTCCAAAAAATCGTTTTCATATCTTCCAATCTTTTAAACCAAATTTTAATATCATTGCTTCCACATAAATTTGAAATTCAATAAAGATATACATCGCAACTTGTACGACTCAATTTAATAGTTCATACTGCCACCTTTTTTTTCATTATCAAACCACTCTATATACGTTTAAAGATGTATAATCGTAATCCAATAATTCATGAATCACATCAATTTCTGAAATCGATTTATATAGATTCTAACTATTTTCCTCCAATATCAAAATAAATTTTTTTAATCCTCTGGTGATTACTACTTAGAATCTTTAAGGTAAATTTCCTTGGTAATCTTCCAACTTACAAACTACTAATCATTAAATCATCCATTTAGAAAAATGCCCTTATAACTTAATCAAAGTCTCCGTGTATTCCAATTCCTTAATGTAATCGTTCTAGCCATGTGTTTGACCAATGAGTATATAGCAGTGTAGCCATCTTCCTAACCATTATTAAGCACAAGAAAGTAAGGGTATTAGTGAAAAGAGTTCAAACAAGATGCAAGAATCAAGGGAGGACGGTGGATTAAAATAAGGGAAAGAAAATTTAAATCGAAGCTCAATTAAGATTCTCAAGGGTCGTCCCAGGAACCTCTCAGAAAATTCTAATAGTGATTGAGTATCCTCTCATTCTAACACCTTACTTCCTATACTCTGTAGCAGGCTCGTAGTAATACAACTAAATTGTCGTACTACCGCGACATCGCACTAATGCGAATGTGGTCCGGCATGGATCGAAGAGATGAAATCGTGTCTCCTTAACTATTTTAAATGCAGGTCAACAAGGAATCAATTACTGAAAAAGAAATAAAATCATCAAGGAGGACAGTTGTTTTAATAAGAAGACAATTAACAACAAGAATTGATAAGAGTTTTCCTAATGTGATTGAGTACCTTAACTTATATCTTATACCCTACTGCAGGCTGTAATGATACTCTAGTTCGAGTACCACTACGAATCATACTAGTTGTGATTGTAACTGACCTGCATGGGCCACCACTAAAAATGTGTCACGACCCGCACCCAGCGAAAGGGCGAGAAGTAACGAACGTCCAGCCTACGCCGCAGTATCGGTGGTAGAACGCTGTCCTGAGTCACAGTATCTAACACAGTCTAAAATAAACTCCGAATGGTGAGTAATAATAGTAACTCAATCACAATACTAAGATAGAATAGAATAATGAATCTCAAGAGAGTCACAGATAAAAGTCTAGGTGTAAACCACCAGAATAAATCTTAAGTACAGAAGTATAACTCATAAAGTCTCAAACAAAAAATACAAACAAAGTACTAAGTCTCAGCTAGACTATAGGCAAGTCCTCAGCGACTGTGGGATCCTCCTGAGGGTCCACGTCGCCAGTGTCATCTAAGCCAATGCCATAATAGGTAGGACAATACTCCTCATCAATACCTGTAAAATTTTCAACATGCCTAGTCAGGACGGAACGAGCACATATCTCTCACAACAGTTCATATCAGGAATGGACATATAAAGCAAGCTATAGAAAACTATACATGAATCGCTGTAAAAAAAATCAATAAGAGAGAGACTACAAAATGAGATATAATATGATAATAGAGAAATATAACCTTCTACGTGAATCAGAGCATGAATTGGTTATGTAAACGGTCTGGGTTGCACATGGATACCTACTAGGGATAATGATCACATAACCAACTACACTCTCCCTGCCCCCAATCAATACACAAGGATCAATACATGTTATATTATTTCACATGGATGTCAACTACTGTATACATGGAGCTCATATGGTCATGAGTGTACATGAATAACATATGAGTGCATATGGATAAATATGAATACATGGAGTACATGATGGCCATGATAAAGTATATGAACATGACATACTCGATGTATCCGAGAGGATAACATCGCATGAAAAGATCCAGAGGGTACTAATCCGTGTGAACATCGTGTCAGCATCAAGTATACTAGTCTATAACAAGAGAACATATCCAAAGAAGTTTGAAAAGATCAGAGAATATACTCGCCTGGCAAATCGAACTGCTGACGATGAGGTGTAACTAAACTGGGGCAATGTAAACCTATTTAAAATACACACAGGTCACAACCAAGTCCACAATATCAAAAGAAATAGCTATCGTGCAAGACTACATGCTTCTAGGTCCATTTTGGTCAAAGTCAACCCTCGGTCAATTCTGGTCAAACCTGGTCAACGCTGGTCAAACCTGGTCAACTGGTCCGTCTACTAATTTCTAGGTCATACACAAAATTCTAGGTAATTTGGAGTTCGTTTGAGTTGAATTGGATCAAGTTAGACCCAAAGTTGACTTTTGTCAATTTGGTCAACTTGTCGGCCAATTCGACTAAACTAAGCTCGAAATGATAAACCAAAACTGTCCTAGGGCTCCGATAGTCATACACAACTACAATCTAATCTAAGAGGATTTACAAGCAATTATATATATATATATATATATATATATATATATATATATATATATATATATATATATATATATATATATATATATATATATATATATATATATAGAGGTATATACACACATGTATATATATATACAAACAAAACTCAAATCTAGCAAAAGTGGTGTGTGCGTGTGTATATACTGGTGCTTACTGAAATAATGGTCAATTCTGAGATTAAAATCATTCAAACATAATCATGGTATTACCCAAATCACTATACTATCATATACATCTCTATAAAGTAAGAAAACTACATATATATATAAATATATATATATATATATATATATATATATATATATATATATATATATATATATATATATATATATATATACAAAAGCTCAAATGGAAAGATACGCAATGATGCGTGATACTTAAAAAGTCTAAAATATGAAATAATTTTCCTTCGACCCATTCTCCACGTATATGTGTTAGGAATGGGTTTCAACGGGGTTATACCCACACACACACACACACACACACACACATGCACATATATATATTTTTTTTTTTATATATATATATATATATATATATATATATATATATATAGTTAAATATATGCATAAAGCTATGTATAGAAAGCACATATACTCATAAATGATGGAAAATTGTGAAACAAGCCAAAAGTTGGTTCCCACATATTTGAAGTCTCATATAATTCCTGAAAACTCAGATTTTAGAAGCTAAGAAGTTGGAAATCAAAATATCACATTAATATCGAAAAATCGAAATCAAAGAAACTAATCCAATTCACACAACGACCCAAAATACAAAATACACCAAACGAATCCGCAAAACTCGGCATACACATTGGTCTCGACCCACGTGATGTGCTCGTATACTCTCAGGTTCGAAATCGTGTCCGTGTCGTGTCCATAGAACGCGTATCGGAATTTCCCGATAACGCGTGGTACGCGTGCGTTCTCGCTCGTTTGAGCGCCGCACACGCAACGAAATGCCACGTGCTTGTGCACATAGCTGGGGGGGTCCTGGGGTAGGTCTAGGACACGATGACACGGCGATACGCTGCCCGAAATAGCGCACGCAGACCCACGCACCCGTGCGGCCTGCTGTGCGCCCTCGTGCGCGTGGTGCCGGCCTCGTTGCTCCCTCGTCGGGCAACGCCGCGACTTGGGGTTCATCCTACGGGTCGTCTAGGTCTAGGTCAACATGTCCCGGGTCCTGGAATGGGTCTTTGCTGCGTCGTGTGAGCGCACGAAGTCCGTTTCCGCGACAAAAATTAGCCCAAGTGCACAGTGTGGCTGACCAGTGCACGCACGATTTCTCCGCGCTCGCTTGATGAAACGTCGTAAAATTTTACGAACATGTGGGTAGAGGTAGCCCCTACGTGCTCGTAAAATTTCATGCAATACGGAGCTCTGTGCGTCGAGTTATGACGCACAGACTACAGGACGTGCACGGGACCGTGCACGGGACCTCGTGCACGCGTGTGCGTGTCCGAAACGTTGCAGAAAAGTTATCGATTTCTAACCTGTCTTTATGAAAGTTTATTGAAATGATATTATCTAAACATTCATGAAGTCAGAATCGAAAAACAGCAACTTTCAATCCTAAGCGGCATTTCGTCGAACACGTGCCGTAAGGGACCGACAAGGGCTCGATACCTCCATCAAACGGAGTCAAAATCCTACCAAATTTCGTGGACAAGGCTACGGCACCTATATGGATGCAAAAATGAAGAAAAACCCAGATTTGCAATGGTAGATTAGGGTTTTACCTATCGAGTGTCAAAACTCAATGATCGGGGCTCCTCGATTATCGTGTCGGCCGATTTTCCTCCAGCAAAACCTTCCGTCTCTACTCCAAAAATGGTCCAACAGATCCTCCTCTCCTTGACGAGTGCAATGGTGTTCGTTTGGGAAGAAACAGACTCCAGATGAAGGAAAAAAAGTGTTTTGGAGAGTTGGATCTCTTAGGGTTTCTTGGTGGAGGCTACAAACTACAAGTGAATGCAACAATGGGAGGTACTGCTTTTGGGCGGCCAAGGAGGTTTCTCCAGGGTTAGGGTTTTACTTGGGCCAACTCTTTCTCAACTAGAAATGGGCCCAAGTCAAAAACCTCAATGGCCTACATGCAAAAAGGCTAAATAAATAATTAAAAGCCTTAAAAATAATTTAATGCACAAAATAAATTCTAAAAATGAAAATAAAAATTCTAATGCATGGTTAGGCCCCTATACAAGTCCACTAGGGTTAAACCAGTTGCTAGCACAATCAAGAGTCAACCTATTCAGAGAATCACATAAAGGCAAAAATGGCAAAAATCAATTAATCACTCTAAAAATTTACTAATAAAATCTAAAGTAATTCTAATGATAATAAATCTAATTTCTAATATAGCATTAAGGTTCTAGGTCATGGTTGGCTAAGGTCAAACTACCAAGTCACCAGTCTACAATCAATCAAATCATACTGCAATCAATCTAATTAATAAATAGATAAAAATTCAAATAAATCATAATTACTAAAATACCCTTGAAATTGAAAAGTGAGTGTGACAGGATATTCTGAACACAACCTTTAATACCCGCTACGGCCAGTATGAATTCTTGGGGATGTCGTTCGGACTCACCAATGCTCCACCGGTGTTTATGGACCTTATGAATAAGGTCTTCCACAAGTATCTGGACAAGTTTGTCGTAGTTTTCATCGACGACATCTTGATATATTCGAAGACTGAGGAAGAGCATGTGGAGCATCTATGAATTATCTTAGAGATTTTACAGAAGGAGAAGCTATACAAAAAGCTCTCGAAGTACGAGTTCTTCTTGGACAGAGTGGAGTTCTTCGGCCATGTGGTGACTGGAGAAGGGATTGTTATGGATCCCAAGAAGATTGTAGCTATAAAAGCATGGACACCTCCCAAGTCAGTTGCTGAGATTCGTAGTTTCCTGGGACAAGCAGGTTACTACAGGAAGTTCGTAAAAGACTTTGCCAAGATAGCGGAGCCGATGATAAAACTTACGCGAAAGGACGATGAGTTCATCTGGAGCGACGCCTGCCAGTTAGCATTTGAAGAATTGAAGAGAAGACTCACGACAACGCCAGTCTTAGCTTTGCCATTAGGATCTGGAGGGTTCGTCATCTACAATGACGTATCAGGGAAAGTCTTGGGTTGTGTGCTTGAGCAGAACAAGAGGTCATTGCTTATGCTTCTAGGCAGTTGATGCGTCATGAGAAGAATTATCCTACTCATGACTTGGAGCTTGCAGCAGTTCTTTTTGCCTTGAAACTGTAGAAGCACTATTTGTATAGGGAGAGAATGGACATCTTCACGGACCATAAAAGCCTGAAGTATGTCTTTACTCAGAAAGAACTGAACATGAGGAAGCGAAGGTGGCTGGAACTCATGAAGGATTTTGACATCAATCTGTAATAAGATCATGGGAAGGCGAATGTGGTAGCAGATGCTCTTAGTCGCTATCCTGTTGCTATGTTACTTACTATGGACCGATATCTTCTCGAGGATCTTGAGAGTCTGTGTATCGAGATCATTCTTTCAGGACTTCAGGGGCACCTGATGCACATACAGATATAGCCAGGACTGATAAAGAAGATCAAGGAGACCCAATTTCTAGATGAGGAACTCCGTTGTCTCAGAGGTCAGGCAAATACATGCTTGCTAGAGGACTTCACCATTGCAGAGGATGGATCC
Organism: Iris pallida; assembly: GCA_029216955.1. Taxonomy (NCBI): domain Eukaryota; kingdom Viridiplantae; phylum Streptophyta; class Magnoliopsida; order Asparagales; family Iridaceae; genus Iris; species Iris pallida. The sequence continues at coordinate 7,096,178 of JANAVB010041620.1, read as the reverse complement.
CTGAGGCACGAAAACCAGTTGTGTATGCCCAAGGATTTATGGGAGGAGATTATGTAGGAGGCCCACCAGTCGTAGTATTCTATGCATCCTGGATCTACCAAGATGTATGAGGATCTGCGGGAGTATGTTTGGTGGTATGGGATGAAACGAGAAGTTGCCAAATTTATATCTAGATGCCTTGTATGCCAGCAGGTTAAGGCGAAGCGCCAGAGACCAGCAGGATTGTAAGTCCTAAAAATTAAATTGCACCCATCAAATAGCGCACAGAAGTCCAAACTGTGCACCCATCAAATGAACAGCGCTAACATGAACAGCGCCAAAAATCAACCGTGTTAGACTGAACCGCGTCACTGCCTGAGCGCGTCAATGCTGACGTGGCAAAGCTATCATTACCTGACAAGAAAATCAAATCTACTGATAGCTTAACAGCCCAAAAAACGAGGAGTCTGTTCGTTTTTTGTGCCGTGCCGCACTCTAGGACAGCTATCCAAATCCTATTGCAGTCCAGCTGTCCAAAGTCAGCGCAGTCCAGCTGTCCAAAGCCAGCACGATCTATTGACCAGAGCTGAGCGCTGTCTGAAGCCAACGCTATTCAATCCCAACACAGTTGTGGCGTGATCCATCAAGCTTTTTGAAGATAACTGACACTTATTACGTGGCTTACATGCCATCAATTGCTCGCCACGTGGCAATCGTCTGTACACGACCAAGCGCATTTTAATCAAACAATGCCATGCGTCTAAATACAGTTAGCCCACGATCGAGCAACTACCCAAATGCCAGTACAGTTTATAGTCTGCGCAGTCTATCACTGGCGCAGTCCACTGTGCGCAATCCAGAATAACTACAAAATTGTTATTTCTAGAACTCTATAAATAGAGTTTCAAGTTCTTCATTAAAGGGGGGCAGGTTATTTTCGAGACCATCAGAGATGAGGAGTTCTTGTCCAATGCTGCTGCATTCTTCAGAGGCTATTGTCTTCAAAGTTCACATCGTCCAAGGGATAAAGCGATCGTCTTCTGATCGGATTCCTAAAGTTATACTTTCCTAGAATTTATTGTACTCTTATACTATTCTTTAAAGTTTGTGAAATAAAGAATTTTTATTTTTGCAAATAAAATGGCGACTCTGCTGGGGACGACTTTCTCCTCCGACGAGGAAGTGACAACTCAATGTGATATTGCGTCTATCAGAAAGACGCAAAAGACGCTGGTTGTGAAGGTCAACCAGACTGCCTACGAAGCGATGATCAACTCTGGGGCTACTCGTTGTACTGTGACCCCTGCCAAGAATAAGGTCCATTCAGTGTGGACCCCGAAGTCCTCTGTGCAGCCTGCTGTCTCTTCTGACAGGGGACCAATGACCATTTCTGCCCTTGTACAATTCACCACCCTCACTGCCAAAGCGCAATACAAAGCTCCTGTGGCCCAGGCGCAGCACGCTACTTCTCTTGCCACAGCATAATCTATGACTTATGCTGCTATGGCAAAGTCTAGGACTCCTCTCCCTCTGGCGCAAATGGCTACTTCTTTCCCTCCTGCGCAATCCACTACCTCTTCAACCAGAGTGCAACTTAAGCCCTTTGTAGCCAAGGCTTCACTGGCTTCTTCTTCTAGAGCGCAGGTTGCACCCCCTGCTGGTTCTATGGCCAAGGAGCCATCTGTCATCTCTTCCAGATAGCAAGTTGTTGCCCCTTCTGTTCCGGCGCAACCCAAAGGGGATAGTCCTTTGACTATTCTTCCCTCTTCTAATATCAAAGGGAAAGGCTCTGCCCCTTCCAAAGCCTTCTGTTACACTAGCGCAACCCACAGGGGGTAGTCTTTTGATTATTCCTTCTCCGTCTTAGAACAAATGGAAAGATCTTTTGGTTTTTCCTCAATCTTCCGAAGTCCAAAACCTGGAAAACAACAGAGGGAAATGCTCTTTGGCCAACCCTTCTTCATAAAATAAAGGAAAAGGCCCTTTGGTCTTTTCCCAGCCTTCTCCAGTTTTTACCTCGGAAGATCCATCTAAACGTGCCTCGGCACCAAGAAGTACAAAAACTCTCTCAAACAAGAGTTCTTCTCTCCCTGCTAAAGGAAAGAATATTGATCAGAGAGGCATCTTGCCTACTCCAGTAGCACACTTCTAAGATCTTCCAACTCTTCGGATATGGGAAATTGCTAGTATCTCAGACAGAGGCCCCTGGGGATGAATTTGCCGATTTACGAGCTTATCTCAATAGACCAGCTTATGTGAAACGCAAGCAACCAATGCCGAAGACGAACTTCTATCAAAAGTAAACTTCTAGGAGGAAAAATCCTGACACCCATGCCAACGAGTTGAGTACTTATCTGTATACTCATGGGACAAAGTATCTGAAGAATCGGAATCATGTTTCGAATGTCGTCAAAGAATATATCCCTTTAACTTCTTTTCGTCCCATCATTGTTTCTGATCTCTGGGAACACTAAGCAGAAGTGGGACAACACTTCAATATCTCCAATCCAACCACTAGAACGTCATTGTAATCACAAGGTGGTTATCAAGTATTGTTGCCAGACGACAAAACGATCTGTCTTCGATCGTCTAACTTCTGAACCAATGTCAGAAGACGAAGACAAGGTGCTCTATGCCTCTGTCAATATGGCTTCTCGAGACACTGGGGGCAAGAAGTGTTCAAAGCATGACAAATCTCGTAAGCCCAGTCAACGATATCTAGATTTACTCCATGAATCATCTGAAGGAGTATTCCGACACAACCGATCCCGAAGTTGAGACACAGTCGGTCATAGGAATCTTCTCCAAGATTCCTCTGGTTATTTCTCTATTTCTCACTTAGGGGATGATCCTTTCTCTGATTATGATGCATATAGCGAAAGCTCTGAGCAGACAGTATCTTCTACTATAGCCAGAGAAGTGTCAGCCTATGTCGTTACTGAAGATCCAGACGCTTCTAGTTCAGTAAGTCAAGAGCAACGAATAGCCGCACTGGAAGACAAATTGAAGACCATGGCTGAAATGATCACAAATATGCATGCCGTTATTGTAGCTCAACATATAGTATCGTCGACTGCACCTGCTGCGAATCCTAAGATTATAGCATCATCGGTGCCTGCCAATACGGGTCTGGGGGTACCGTCTTCTCAAGTAGCCTCAATACCTATTCAAGTTACACCCAGTCATTCAGGGGCTGGGGGTAGTGCTTTCCATGCTGTTCCTCCTCCTAACACGGTAAGCCAGCCCATTACTTCTCCATCCTCAGGGGATGCCAATGAGGCTATAAAACTTCTGCGTACTCAGTTCGAGGCCTTCAATAAGAAAGATGGTCTACAGAGGCTGGGGATCAAACAACCTTATCCGGTTGAATGGAAGGAAGTCTCATTCCCTCTAAAGTACAAGATTTCTACGATCACGCTGTTTGACGGCAGTACTTCTCTGAGTCAATTCATTAACCATTTTGAGGTAATGACTGTCCAGCTCCAACCAAGCGATGCTCTTCTTACTAGAGTCTTCGTCGGCTGCTTAGCTGGAACATCATACGATTGGTACCGCAGCCTACCTGATAGTTCTATCACTTTATTTGCCAGGCTCAAGCAGATGTTCCTGGAACGATTCTACGAGGGTATCAACGATATGACTAGATCTGCCCTCAACAAGATCAAGCAAAGACATAATAAATCTACTGAAAGTTTTATTGAACGATTCTGCCGAGAAGCACTCAAAATGCCTCCCGGAACCCCATCTATTGTAACGATAGACACTTGTAAATCAAACTTGTTGCCTATCATCAGCATATGGACGGGGTCAACACAGTTCTAGGACTGGCCGTCATTCATCATCAATGCTAAAGCAGCTGAAGTTAGCGCCGAGAAGTTCAAACAGATGGGGGTACACATGTCTAACCCTGTTCGAGATGAGCCTTCTGCATCCGGTAGCGGTAATCGCCAGAATAATCGTAAGGGCAAAGAAACCTTGAACATCAACCTCAAGAGCAAGGAATCTTTGGCCGTTAACGTGGCTCAACCCACATCTATCTCTGCTCCTTCTGCACCTCCACCAAAGGAACCTCACCCAAAAGTAGAGTATACCTTTGATGAAAATGATACAGCGAGCATCTTCGACTATTTGCTTAAAAGCAATAAATTGTAACTCCCTGACCTGAAGAAGCCTGACGAAGTCGGTAAAATTGACCACCCTAAGTATTGTGTTTATCATAGGTTCATAGGGCATCCTACTCGGGCATGCTACGTGCTCAAAGGCAAGATTCAAGAGTTGGTCAATGCCGGTGTCGTCACTCTCCCGCAAGATGAAAAGATTGTTACAGCCAATATGATTTCTGTACAGTTTAATGACTTTCCGCCACAAGTGGTGTAGAGTGGCATCATCCCCATTCCCAGGGCCACTCTAGAGATTGAAAATCTTCCTTCTCTACAAAGTGAAGGTCTTGTCCCCTTATTCCTTGATAATGGCGAGATTATGTGGATCCATCATGATCTTGTTTCAGATTTCGAAGTTCCTTCTTCCTCCAAGCAAAAAGAATGCTCTAAGGGCAAGACAAAGAGCTGCAATATGGTATCTTTTGACCCTATAGTTGAAGAAGAGATCCTATTAGGCACTAGGTCAGGGAAAACCTATCTACGGGATCATCCCAAAATTCAAGATAATCCTGCTTCATCTTTCGAGGCTGTTCCAATGCAGCCTGTCTCTACGGAGGATATTCCTTCTACATCATTATCGGTTGTGGAACCAACTCCTCCTAAACCGATAGCAACCGACAAAGGCAAACAACAAGTTCGTTTCGATAAAGTTTTGAAGTAGTCTTCCCCTTCTGGAATTGAGAAGCCGTACAACTTTGATATATTGGCTCAATTGGCCAACACACCGGCCAGGCTATCCATCTTCGAGCTCTTACGCCTCTCTAAAGAGACTCTAGAAACACTGAGTGAGGCTTTGATGCAGGCAGAAACTTGTTTAACTCTTCTCAAGAAACCTGAATCAGAACCTGTCTCTTGTCTCCACTGTCATAGTGTGCTGGAATTAATTCCAAACATTACCTTCACACAAGATGACATGCTGATGGAAGATAATCGATATGACCTCCCTCTCAACTTTACAGGATATGTCGACACCATGATGGTCAACCGTATTATGATAGATCCAGGGTCAGCACTCAGCATTATACCGAAGACGATATTGGATGCTCTAAAGATTCCAGTGCATAGCCTCTCTGGCACTATCACCACCATCCTAGGATTCAACTAGGGAAGGAGTGAACCTTTAGACAAGATACGCCTAAAACTCCAAATTGGCAATCTTCGCACAAAGGTGACCTTCTACATTATAGACAACCACAGTTGCTCTTACAATGCTCTTCTGGGGAGACCATTCCTTCATGAACACAACATTGTTCCTTCTACTCTCCATAATTGCTTCAAGTATATTGATGACAAAGGAGAGGTCAAAAAAGAAGTTGTAGATCTCTACCCTTTTAAAGGCGTTGAAGCATATTGCAATGACGCTTGCATGTACAAAGAAGAGTTTATGAAGGTAGTACTGGCCATGGATGTTGAGGAGGAACAAGAAGCAGTGCCCAATGACACTCTCATCATACCTGTCAAAGGGCGTGTCTCTCATCCTTAATCCTCCAAACCACTGGCTATTCATCTGTCGGCCCGAAAGAAATCAACTGGAGATCAAAAGGAGCTCACCAATTCTGAGCCACTTGTTATCGACCTCCATCGTAACAAGGATGAAAGGGAGCTCACCTCTTCTGAGCCACTTGTTATCGACCTCCATCGTAACAAGGATAAAAGGGAGCTCACCCCTTCTGAGCCGCTTATTGTAAATACGGATATACAAATCAATGAAAAAGCATCTACTTTCCACTATACTGATGTCATTATCATACTAAATGCTATTTGGATATGCTAGACCGCTTTCAGTCATTTACAATGGGGGTCGTACAATCCCTTTAGACAGAGATCTTATTTGAACATCCAGATGACTCATATTTTTTTGTCCCTTCTCGAAAGAGAGACGAGAGTCCAATACTTTTTAGTAAAGGGACAGAACAAAAATTCAGCTATACAGATGATAGCAAAAGTAACGATATGGGACGTCTCCAACTTCGTCGTTAGAGTCAACAATCAAAAGATATCATCCGAAAGATGGGTTATGACTTCAAGAATGGCCTCAATTATGGTAAGGGTAGACGAACTCCTATCCGTACAGTTGTTCCGAAAAAAAAAATTAGAGATGTACTATAGCAGGATAAAAAGAGGTCTCAGATATACTTCACCTCCAGTCTTATCTCCAGAAGTCTCCGAATCCGATAATGAGGAACGCTCTAACTCTTCTGATTCCAGATCATAGGATTATGACACCAGCATTGGTCAAGTTCATCGATTGATCGTATCTTCTAACATGGTCTCCGTTGAACTCTCAGAAGGTTATGACGAGGTTATCGAAGAAAATCCCAAAATAGATCCTTGGGTTCAACGAATGGATACCCAATGGGAACTCCGATTTGAACAACGGAAACCTCCTACCGAAGATTAATTGGTTCAAATTGATGTAGGAGAAAATGGGTCACCTCGTCCAATATTTATCAGCAAGAACCTCCCAGAGGCGGACATGCAAGAATTAATTCTTCTTATTCGAGAATACATTGATGTATTTGCTTAGAATTATGAAGACATGCCAGGTTTAGATCCCAAAGTTGCTACTCATAAACTGAATATTTTGCTTAATGCAAAGCCAGTCAAACAGCAGCAAAGGCGATTCAAGCCAGAAATGCTGGATGCAATTGATGATGAAGTCAAAAAGCTCATAGCTTGTGGCTTTATTCGAGAAGAACAATATCCTGATTGGGTAGCCAACGTTGTTCCAGTCTTGAAGAAAACTGGCAAAGTTCGAGTTTGCATCAATTTTTGGGATCTTAATGAAGCTTGTCCAAAGGACGAGTTTTCTTTCCCTATTACAGATGTCATGATCGACAACACTTGTGGTTTCGAAAGGATATCCTTCATGGATGGATTCTCTGGATACAATCAATTCGGATGAATCCTGAAGATAAAAAACATACCTCTTTCTGCACTCCTCGCGGAGTCTACTGCTACACTGTGATGCCATTTGATCTCAAGAATGCTGGTGCAACTTACCAACGAGCTATGAGTACCATTTTTTGAGATCATCTGCACAAGACTGTCGAATGCTATGTCGACGATATTGCTGTCAAGAGTCGTCTAAAGGAAGATCACGTCCAAGATTTAAGAACTAACTTCAATCTAATGTGCCAACATCAACTAAAAATGAATCCCACCAAGTCATTCTTGGGTGTCTCTAGTGGTAAATTTCTCGGCTTCGTCATTACCTCTAAAGGCATACACGTAGATCCTGAGAAGATCAAAGCCATTCAAGCGATACGTCCTCCACGCAACTTAAAAGAGCTACGAGGATTCCAAGGTTGACTTGCGTACATCAGGAGGTTTATTTCAAATCTGTCTGGACGCTGCAGACCGTTTACTCAGTTAATGAAGAAGGGTGTATCTTTCGTTTGGACCGAAGAATGTCAACGAGCATTTGATGATATAAAGCGGTATCTAATGAACCTACCAGTCTTGGTGCCACCAATCTCAGGCATACCATTCTTAATGTATGTTCGTGCTATGGATCATTCGTTGGGTGCTTTACTTGCCCAGAAGAACAAAGAAGGCCATGAACAAGCCATCTATTATCTTAGTTGTACTATGATTGGTGCTGAACACCGTTATAGTCCGGTTGAGAAAGAATGCCTAGCTCTTATGTTCGCTGTTCAAAAGACTCGGCATTATATTATTGGCCAAACCATTCACGTCATTTTTTGAGTTAATCCTCTTCGAGTACTGATGAAGAAGCCCAGCACACTCAATTCTCGACTGGCTACATGGGCTATTCTGCTAGCCCAATATGACATGGTTTATGTTCCGCAAAAGTCTATTAAGGGTCAAGCACTGGCTGACTTTTTATCATCTCATCCTGTTCTGGAGACATCTAAGCTTTATAACAAAATTCCAGACGAAATATTAGAATAAAATATGATCTCTGAAGAATTTCCTACCTGGCGTCTGTTCTTCGACGGAGCATCCCGGATTGGACCAAATGGGACCATTGTCGCAGGAGTTAGAATTGTTCTAGTCTCTCCAGAAGGATTAGCTGTCCAAAGAGCTTATTCCTTAGACCAGCCGTGCTCTAACAATGTAGCTGAATACAATGCCTTGCTTATTGGACTCCAGTTAGCTAAACAGTTAAAAGTCGAATATCTTAAAGTCTATGGTGATTCTAAACTAGTTTTCAATCAGGTTAGAGGAACATACGAAGTTCGCCATCAAGATCTAGTGTCCTATCATGAAGTAGCAATTTACATGGCTACATTATTGAATATGTTCGACGAGCTTGCAACACTGAGGCAGATGCTTTAGCTAATCTTGCGACAGTCTTAGCAATTCCCGTCAAAAGACAAAAAGTGGTTGTTGTTTCCAAAAGAGAGTTGTTCTGTATTGAAAACAATCATAACATTGAGTTTAGTAACTTCACCAAAGTTAATGTTATCAATGAGGATTGGAGAGCTCCTTTTATTGACTTCGTAGTTTATGACATACTTCCTGAAGATCCTAAGGAGGCTACGAGTATTCATCGACGATCTCTTCGATTATACTACAATCAGGCCACCAAGACTCTCTATCGACGGACTTATGATGGTCTACTCTTGCGTTGTCTTGCTGGTGATGAAGCAAAGCAGGTATTGCGTGAAGCTCATGACGGTGTCTGCGGAGCACATCAACTCGACCCTAAGTTGCAGGATCGTATCCGACGAATGGGTTACTACTGGCCCTCTATGGTAATTGATGCCATCGAATATGCAAGAAAATGTCGAGCCTGTCAAATCTATGCAGATTTCATCCATCAACCGTCAGAATTCCTTCATCCGACTGTTGCTTCCTGGCCTTTTAAAGCTTGGGGCATGGATATTATAGGTCCTATCAATCCTCCTTCTTCTAAGGGACATCAGTTTATACTAGCAATAATGAATTATTTCTCCAAGTGGGTTGAAGCTATACCTTTGGCTGAAGTCAAAACCAGCAGCGTCATCAACTTCGTCAAATACCATGTCATTTACAGATTTGGTGTACCTCGACAAATCATTCACGACAATGGACCTCAGTTCATCAGTCAAAAGTTTACCAGATTCTGTAACGATCATCGGATTGACAATGTCGCCTCTACAGCTTACAACCCTGCTGCTAATGGCTTGGCTGAAGCCTTTAACAAGACTATCATCAAACTCCTTAAGAAGTTTGCGTCTACTAACAAATGAAACTGGAGTGAAAAGCTCGGAGATGTCTATGGGCCTACCATACTACGGTCTGCAACCCCACAGGCTGTACACCCTTCTCTCTGGTGTACGATTGTGAAGCAGTTCTATCCCTGGAACTTTAAATTCCATCTTTGAGAATTGCCATCACTAACGAACTTACTACAGAGAATAATGATCTTCTTCGACTTCAAGAATTGGAGGCGCTCGACGAGAAGCGGCTATTGGCTCAACAATATATTGAGTTGTATCAAGCCCGCATCTCGAAGGCTTTTAACCGCAAAATTAAAGTCAGAACCTTTCAGAAAGGAGAAATTGTTCTAACAGTCAGACGTCCTATGACTATGGCTCACATGAGCAAAGGCAAATTTGACGCAAAATGGGAAGGGCCTTATATCGTGAGCAAAGTCTTCTCTAATGGAGCCTATCAACTCACAGAGCTGGACGGTCGAATGGCGATGATGCCTACCAATGGCAAATTCCTTAAAAAGTACTATGTATAAATGCAAAAGAGATTTCTTGTAAATATGACAAGACAATTCATGAATTGTATTTTATTTCACCATAAACGATATTACATGATATCAAGGACAAGGATCACTATCGTCCTTTTTAATGACAGGACGAGGACTACTGCCGTCCTTTTTAAAAATATAGTCAGCATAGGAGCTGAGGACATCCTTGCTCGATTTTACTAGAAACGTACAAGCGGCCATCCTCATAGCCTCCTCTTCTTCAGTCTTTCCTGGTTCAACTAGGAAGGCCAAGATATCTTGTGGCGGCTTGGGTACAGACGAACCTTCGCCCACCTCCGTCTGCTTTGGCTGGGTTGGCTCGGCTGGACGTTCCTTAGTGGCTTCTTCGACCTTTGCGACGATCTCAGCCTTCTTGGATACATCTTGTCACTACCATTTTTTTAGTTTGAAGGTATTTTTGTCCTTTTTGGGGTTATTTGAATTTATTATAATTTATTTGAATTTATGGGAATTTTTAGGATTTATTTTGGAATTGTTTGAATGAAGGTTGACTATGTTGACTTTGACTAGCTTTGACTTGGTAGGCTAACCTAGAAGCTAACCCTAGTTGTGTTGGACTTGGTTAGGTCATGTAACCCTAGTTAGACTAGAGTTAACCTATGGTTTAGTCATTTAAACCCAAGTTAGAATAGAAGGCATTTAGACACAAGTCATGACTTGTGATTTTGAACCATTGTTTTGTCTAAGCCCATAGAAGCCCACAAGCCCAACACCATGTAAACCCTAACCCTAATTGCTATGGCCAACCAACCCACCTAGGGAATCCCTCCTATAAGTACTCTTCTTCATTAGGGCTAGCCTCTTTAGAAATTTTCCAAGTTTTAGAAAGAGGTGAGTCCCCATCTTCATAAATTCCTAGAAAATCAAAATTAACTCCTTTTTCCCTCAAACAAATTGCAATAGGTTTTAAATTAAGTTTTCTTGCTGTTGCTATATTTATTTCTCAGTTTCATAGCAATTTGGTGGAGTTTGGGGAGCAAGGAGACACTCCTCTTTGAAGCTTTTTGAGGACTTATGACACCATTAGGTAAATCATTAAAACTCCTTGTTAGATGCTATTTTTATTGCATTCTAACCTAGATCTTGGTGTCCCCTAGGTAACCCTAGATTTCTGTAGGATTTTGTGTCCTATTTGGACACGTATCAGTCCTAGGGTTTAAATGTTTGATGAAATACCCCAATGGGCATTTTGTACTGATTTTGAATTGTGTTTAAATAGGAATTATTGTTTTGATGTCGCTTACACGTTTTTGGTGGACTGGGGTGTTCCCTGTGTTGGGTCATGTCGTTTTGGACACGTGCACACGCGGGTGCACACGCGCGCGCAGGCAGTTTTCATGTCCTGCTACTCGGGTGCATTTGTGCAGCGGACACGCAACTAGGACACGTGAAATTAGACACGCACTATGGGGAACTGACTGACACCACGTGTGTGGAGTCTTAGGGCCTCTCGTGTCGTGTCGGACACGCACGAAGCCGTGCACTGGATTTACACTGAATCAACTACTGTCGATTCTTGACACTGATACGCGTGTCGTGACGCACACACGCGTGTCTTGGACACGTATCAGGGTGTCCTTAACCTAGCCCTAGTCCCCTCGATATTGGGATACGATCATGAGATCTGTGTCGTGTCGTGTCGTGTGCACGAGCACTGGAACCACGTGCACGAGGATTGGTCCAGTTTTGTATTATTTTGGGTTCGGGGCTGTTTGGACACGTTTATGTCCACTTGGGTGGACACAAACACATTGTTGGACATGTACACTATTAGTGTTTGAATTACCAACTTTAAATTAGTATTTCAGGTCGTTTTGATTTACAATTGTCAATTTACCCTAAATTTCCTGATACACATATTTCAGCATGTACCCAGTTTTTAAAAATAAACTTTGACAAATAAATTAACCTATTTAAATACTGTTAACTGGTGGTTTAAGTCCCAAATATGGTTTTTCTATATGTAATCTACTTGGGTTTCGATTTTGGTGTGATTTGGTTGAAAAGTGGAATCGTAATGGGGTTGTGACTGTTTGGGACTAAAACTGTCAAAACTGAAACTATTTTTGTGTATGTCTTTCTTCATTCAAAAATATGAGAGTCTGAATATTATGCATTGGTTGGGGACTAGAGTCTTGGTCTGAAAACAGTTAAAGATGAATTGGTTTCCTTTTCCTTTCTTCCCGTGAGGCTAACACAGCCCATATCGTACTACACACACACACAGTTTTAATATACTCTCACACACTGTTTTATCACACACACAAACACTTTCACATCACTCTCTCACTGCTCACACCACAGTACACTCTAACACACACATTGTCTATCACACTACACACACACATGCCTTCTCTCTCTCTATAACATGTGTAAGTATATATTATATATGAATAAATATATGTATGTAATTTATGTATGTGTGTGTAATGTATATGTATGCATATCTAATTATGTATTATGTAGATATGTGGATACATATGTAAGTATCATATATATTATAATATGTATGTGTGCTATCATTTATGTATGTGTGGTATACCTATAGGTAGCCTAAATGTGTAAATATATGTACGTATTATGTAAACTCCATGTGTAGGCCTAGATGCAATAATAGGTTGTGTGATGTTAGTTTTGACTTGTGTTATATAGGTTGTAAGGACTTGGTATGCTAGCATAGGCTAGTTTAGCCTTGTTTAGACTAGTATGGACTAGTTAGGCCTAAAATAGACTATTTAGACTTGTTTGACCTAGTTTGACCATAGTTGACCTAGGTTTGACTTCTTGGTTGACCAAGGTTGACCAAGAGTTGACTTTGGCCTAAATTGACCTAGATTCATTTAGAATGCATTAAATTGCATCTTGTTATCATTTTAGATTTGTTGTGACTTGTGCTATTCTGATTAGGAGCCAGACACCTCTCCTCGGACAGTACATTTCATCCGGACACTCAGATACCAGGCGAGTACATTCTCTGATCATTTCATATCCTGCTTAGAATTATATTCCTGCTTTAGATTACCTTACTTGATGCTGTCACGACATTATCACGGATTAGTACTATGTGGATCTCTTTATGCGATGTTATCCCCTCGAAAGCATCGGGCACATTGTGTCATGTGTGTTTCACTTTCATCATGTACTCCTGTGCTTTCACCATACATATACACTCCTGTAAATTATGTACTCTCATGTTCACGGAGCCCTTATGTATACTATCATGTGCACCCTTTCATGGGCTCCCATGTGATATCATGTACAATAACATAACCTGCTTAGATCCTTGTGTATTGATTAGGGAAAACGGGGGAGTGCTAGTAGTCATGTGAACATTTCTATAGTAGTGTTGATTATGTGAAACTCTTTAGTGTAGATCATGTACAAATCTGTTCTGTTCACATGTGCTATCCTGTACTCTACATCACTAGCCACTATTAGTTCTCTATATACAGTAGCTATTTACATACAGTTCTCTTCTTTTACATCATGTACTTCCTTTCAGTTTTCTGTATCTTACCCTACTGCATGTTTATATTTTCTAACCTGCTATGAACTGTTGAGATGTATTGTGGTCGCTCCTGTCCTGACTGGACCTATTGAAAATATTACAGAGGACGAGGAGGAGGCCTCTGTGGATACTTTCTACGGGGCAGCCCTAGACGATACTTGTGAGCTGGACTCTCAGGAGGACCCAGCTCTAGCTGAGGACATTACCCCTATTGCCTAAACTAGCTTAGTTAGGCCTTATCTTATTTATGTTGTCTTGAGACTGGTTTCGCTAGACTTTATTTCTGTCTTTGAGATCTGAGTTGTATATATTCTTTCATATTCAGTAGCTGAGACCATGTATTTCTGGATATTGCTGAGATGTTATCTTAGACTTTCTGATCATCTGTATTTCTTTGAGTTCTATACCATATCGTGCTTCTTCTTCCTTAGTTATGATTGAGTTTACATTCTGCTATGTCACCCCCATTATGGAAGTATAAACTGTTTAGAATTATATTGTTAGATGTCGTGACATAGGATAGCGTTCTACCGCCGATACTGCGACGTAGGCTGGACGTACCCACTTCTCGTGCCCTTACTATAGGGTACAGGTCGTGACATGTTTTTAGTGGTGGCCCATACAGGTCGAGTTTATGTAGTGGTATTCGAACTAGAGTATCACTACAGCCTGCAGTAGGATTAGAATATATTTTTGAAGATACTCAATCACAGTTAGGATTCCTTGAGAGATTCCTGGGACAACCCTTGAGAATCTTATTTAAACTTCAATTTAAATTATTACCCTTGTTTTTTTGCTCTCACTCCTTGATTATTGAATTTGATTTTGTTGGATCGTTGTTGATTTTGATTTTCCTATCGAGATGAATTTTATGGCCTGAGTTACGATATTTTTCTGATAACATATGTTGACGGGAATACAGGGATGGTAAAATTTCTACTTGTTTATGGAACCTGTAGTTTATCACAGCCATATTAACTGGCGTGGCAGAAACATAGAGACCTGACTTCGGATGTATGTATCTTGGTTATGGGATTTAGAATTTGTCGCAGCTATACTAGTCGGCATAGCGAGAATTCCAGACGACATGATTGTAGAGGTGTATACCCCAGTTATGGAATCTATCGTTTATCGCAGCCTTGCTTACTGGCATGGCGAGGACTCTGAGTAACATGATTTTTGACAGGCGCTTATGATTATCAGATTATATCTTGAGAACGTTTTTAAATATCATCTCTATCGTACCATTCTGTTGTTATAAATTGTACTCCATCATCAAATAACTTAGGAATAGGAGTAAGAGTAACTTTAGCTGTTATTATAAACCATGTGTAACTTCTTGCTATAAATTTCTTACTAATACAATGAATCAATGATTTTGCTAGACCTTGACTTAGATTTGATATTATACCTCTGGTTTCAAAATGGTTCCTTCTTTTAAACAGATAAGCAGAACAGATTTTATCATTATTTTCTTCTTGCCAATATTTCTTGTATTACCTTAAAATATATATATATATAGTGGACACAGATGCTTGCCTGACACGTATGCATGCTACACTTGATTATCAACCTATCTAAATGCATATTAATATGTTTGATGTTAATTTCTCAAAATTCCAATAATTCTAATATAGGACAGTATCAGTGACTAATTCTCTATTTTTTTTCAAGATTAAATTTGTAAATTAAATTTAAATTTCATGTTATTAGTTGTTGTTTACATTACTGCACATGTATGTTACATACAGGGTTTCAAGTCTTAAAGAAAATTGGTTGAGTTTGGTTGAGTTTTGTGTTGAAATTGTCAAACCTGAGACTGTGTACATATTAAACCTTTAACCCTGGATTCTAAGTGTTTAGTTCAATTTGCAGTTTTAAATTGTAATGTTTTGAGCCGGATACATTGTTGTGTGTAGGTATATAATGTTAGGTTTCATACTCTTACATGTTAGGTTGTGGTTGTGGTAAACATTGAGTTGGTTTTACTGTTCGAATTTCTCCAAAATTTTGAAAACTGAATACATGTTAACATTTTTACATTGCTTTCAAATGTGTAGTTTAATTTCAGATCTAATATGTAATGTTGAACTAAACTGAAAGATCGAACCCTTTATTTCAAGTTTTAACCCATGTACACTTGACACTCTACACTAATGTTCACAACTGCCATGAAAACCTAATCCTTCATCTCTATGTTATGTTCATATATATATATATATATATATATATATATATAAAATATATATATATATATATATATATATATATATATATATATAGTTCTGTATACATGTTATAATGTATGTAGATGCATAATTAAATCTCTACCTCTCTATACATATAGATGTACATATATATATATGGTTAGCCATGCATGTTATGAGTAAATAGCTTGTGCCTTGTTGACTGCTTAACCAATATGCCATAAATAGTGTAACTTGATAGCTACAGTTGAGACCCAAATCCTCCTATACACTTTCATGTATAATTCACACAAACCGCATAACCCTTACATAATGCTAGCTTTTTCCTCTCTAACACACTCTCTCTATATATATTTAATTGGATTTCAATGCTATTGACTTTTGTTCCTTAAACTTTTGATCTTGATTTTTAAATAGTACCCCTTTATATTTATTTTTATTTTTATTTTTGATAATTACCAGTTTTCAGATAGGATGGTAGACTGCCGTACAGCCTTGATGATTGTTGTTTTTTATCCTTTCCAGTATGGCACCCATGACCCGAGCCCGTCGCCTGAGAGCAGCTGCAGCTACTGAGAGTGTGCTTCCACCTTCTATTATTCAGGAGGTAGTGATCCCTCTATCTGATCAGGGGGTGGTGGCACCTCCTGCCATTGAGGAGATGGTGGTAGCCTCGCCAGAGAGTCTTCCTTCATCTCCTGTCGTTCCGGAGAGAGCTACGGATTTGCCTGAGACCGAGAGCCTTTCCCTACCCCTTGAGATGGTACTCCATACTGTACCACCCGGAGGTTTGTTACTTGACGCAGCTGAGGTATTTGGATATTTCCAAGAAAGGCTGTTGGAGTCATAGAGAGTTCATGATGAGGCCAAGAGAGAGCAATACCAGAGGTTGCTACGTCTGCAGGACTCTGTGCTTCTAGGAGGAGAGCCTAGCTCCAAGAGGGCGAGGAGCAGTACCCAGTCCTACCCAGAGTTTGAGGAGTACCCATATATCCAGCCTATATCATCATACCTAGCCCAGTCTCCTGTCCAGCAGAGGCCAGCTGAGCCAGAGCCTATCTGTACCTACTGTAAGAAGTCTGGGCATAAGTGGAACTTCTGTAGAAAGAGACTAGGATTGTACCTATTCTGTGGGTCAGCTGCATACTGGGTACAGCACTGTCCTGATATACCTGCCCCAACCAGGGCCCTGCTTCCAGGTGGGAGTTCTAGTTCTCAGACCTATAAAGAGGTGAGTTTTGACCTAACCTTAGTATCCCCTTTTGAGAATATTTGATGCATCCCATGCTTGTATGTTTTGATACCTTGTGATTGCCTAGTACTGTAGCATAGTTGGTGTAACTAGATGAGATCCCAGACTGATAATACATGCCATGATCCCATAGGTTGCACTTTCCAACTGTATGATTTAAATAGGTATCTGAGGCTATGATTGTTGGGGGCTTAACTTAGAAGGAGTACGATCACCTTAAATTTTAAGGACATAATTATTTTAAGGGGGTAGATTTGTCACTATCACTTTTCTAGTTTGAGGATATTTTTGTCATTTTTGGGGTTATTTGAATTTATTATAATTTATTTAAATTTATGGAAATTTTTAGGATTTATTTTGTAATTGTTTGAATGAAGGTTGACTAGGTTGACTTTGACTAGCTTTGACTTGGTAGGCTAACCTAGAAGCTAACCCTAGTTGTGTTGGACTTGTTTAGGTCATGTAACCCTAGTTAGACTAGAGTTAACCTATGGTTTAGTCATTTAAACCCAAGTTAGAATAGAAGGCATTTAGACACAAGTCATGACTTGTGATTTTGAACCATTGTTTTGACTAAGCCCATAGAAGCCCACAAGCCCAAAACCATGTAAACCCTAACCCTAATTGCTATGGCCATCCAACCCACCTAGGGAATCCCCCTATAAGTACTCTTCTTCATTAGGGCTAGCCTCTTTAGAAAATTTCCAAGTTTTAGAAAGAGGTGAGTCCCCATCTTCATAAATTCTTAGAAAATCCAAATTAACTCCTTTTTCCCTCAAACAAATTGCAATACATTTTAAATTAAGTTTTCTTGCTGTTGTTATATTTATTTCTCAGTTTTATAGCAATTTGGTGGAGTTTGGGGAGCAAGAAGACACTCATCTTTGAAGCTTTTTGAGGACTTGTGACACCATTAGGTAAATCATTAAAACTCCTCGTTAGATGCTATTTTTATTGCATTCTAACCTAGATCTAGGTGTCCCCTAGCTAACCCTAGATTTCTGTAGGATTTCGTGCCCTATTCGTGTCCCATTTGGACACGTATCAGTCCTAGGGTTTAAGTGTTTGATGAAATGCCCCAATGGGCATTTCGTATTGATTTTTGAATTGTGTTTAAATAGGAATTATTGTTTTGATTTCGCTTACACGTTTTTGGTGGACTAGGGTGTTCCTTGTGTCGTGTCGTGTCATTTTGGACACGTCCACACGCGGGTGCACACGTGCGCGCAGACAGTTTTCGTGTCCTGCTACTCGGGTGCATTTGCGCAGCGGACACGCAACTAGGACATGTGAAATTGGACACATACTATGGGGCACTGACTGACACCACGTGTGTCAAGTCTTAGGGCCTCTCGTGTCGTGTCGGACACGCACGAAGCCGTGCACTGGAGTTACACTAAATCGACTACTGTCGATTCTTGACACTGATATGCGTGTCATGATGCACACACGCATGTCGAGGACACGTATCAGGGTGTCCTCGACCTAGCCCTAGTCCCCCTCGATACTGGGTTACGATCACGAGATCTGTGTCGTGTCGTGTCGTGTGCAGGAGCACTGGAACCACGTGTACGAGGATTGGTCCAGTTTTGTATTGGTTTGGGTTCGGGGCTGTTTGGACACGTTTGTGTCCAATTGGGTGGACACAAACACATTGCTGGACATGTACACTATTAGTGCTTGAATTACCAACCTTTAAATTAGTATTTCAGGTTGTTTTGATTTACAATTTTTAGTTTACCCTAAATTTCCTGATACACATATTTCAGCATGTACCCAGTTTTTAAAAATGAACTTTGACAAATAAATTGACCTATTTAAATACAGTTAACTGGTGGTTTAAGTCCCTAATATGGTTTTCCTATATGTAATCTACTTAGGTTTCGATTTTGGTGTGATTTGGTTGAAAAGTGGAATCGAAATGGGGTTGTGACTGTTTGGGACTAAAACTGTCAAAACTGAAAATGTTTTTGTGTATGTCTTTCTTCATTCTGAAATCTGAGAGTCTAAATATTGTGCATTGGTTGGGGACTAGAGTCTTGGTCTAAAAATTGTTAAAGATGAATTGGTTTCCTTTCCCTTTCTTCCTGTGAGGCTAACACAGCCCATATCACACTACACACACACACACAGTTTTAATATACTCTCACACACTGTTTTATCACACACACAAGCACTCTCACATCACTCTCTCACTCCTCACACCACAGTACACTCTAACACACACATTGTCTATCACACTACACACACATGCCTTCTCTCTCTCTATAACATGTGTAAGTATATATTATATATAAATAAATATATGTATGTAATTTATGTATGTGTGTGTAATGTATATGTATGCATATCTAATTATGTATATAATGTATTATGTAGATATATGGATACATATATGTAAGTATCATATATATTATAATATGTATGTGTGCTATCATTTATGTATGTGTGGTATACCTATAGGTAGCCTAAATGTGTAAATATATGTATGTATTATTTAACTCCATGTGTAGGCCTAGATGCAATAATAGGTTGTGTGATGTTAGTTTTGACTTGTGTTATATAGGTTGTAAGGACTTGGTATGCTAGCATAGGCTAGTTTAGCCTTGTTTAGACTAGTATGGACTAGTTAGGCCTAGAATAGACTATTTAGACTTGTATGACCTAGTTTGACCATAGTTGACCTAGGTTTGACTTCTTGGTTGACCAAGGTTGACCAAGAGTTGACTTTGGCCTAAATTGACCTAGATTCATTTAGAATGCATTAAATTGCATCTTGTCACGCCCCAGAACCAGAATACTGGAGAGCGGAGGCGGACATAGCCAGCTACGTATAATGAAATGGAATCCATCTCACCATACGGTCACGGCTGTCTAGATATGTGAGGGTTTACCTACAAGCCATCAGTCTCTTAAGGTCATAGATTATCCTATTGTCTCAATCTCAACCAACTAATAATAATTACAAGATATCTGACCACCAAATATACAATTGTAAGGCGTCCCAAATATTACATATCCAGATGATCATGAAGCTAGTCGTACAAAATGTAAGGACTAGCAAGAGTTAAGTCATACATGATCAACCTCGAGTTGCCAATCATGTTACAGCCCGTAGGCAGACAGTAAGTAAAATATACACGAGCTAACACTTGCTCGGCGGCTAAACGCCTCAAAAATGAAAATGTACAATAGAGTGGGAGAGCCAAAATAACCCACTCGTTGTCAGGATTCCCTCTAGTGGTCACCATCTGGCTGGAAAGCAGGTAGATCCTTTGCTGCTGCTCCGGTATCTGGCCATACAAAACCAGCTGGGTCAGACCCCAGAAAGAGCAAGTGCCACAAAGGAGGCTTCACTTAGGAACTAAAACCAGCAGATTAGCACAAGGATATAATTACTTAATAAGAGACAGTAATTTAAGAAAAGCATGACAGGTGAATATAAAAGACAATCTTGTACAAAATCGATAAAAGACAGTACATATGGAAAAGCATGACAGGATGATATACGATGAGATAACCAGGTTACAACCCGTAAACCAAACAAGGACCGAGGTTGTAACCCTTCGTCTGAACAGAACTTGGTTTCTCCCACCATTTATCGGCAAGGTAAATATAAGAAATCTGGTCATACAATTATTCATGATATAGAATTAGATAAAGCTTGAGTAATCATGTCATGCCAGAAATGGTACAGAATCAAGACGAGACAAAGCTGGACTAGACTCCATCCAATCAATCACGGCCAAGCAATAAATACGGCTTGCTACTTTAATTAACTAGGGTTATCACAGGCCTAGTTACTATTAAATGCAATGAGAATTCTAAGTCCGGTTACCTGTTTGTTACTACCTGAGTGATCCCAACAAGAAAAGGAAAAGGTAGCAGGATATAGCAGGCACACTGTAGTAAGATACATGTGTCCTAAGGTACCACACTCGACGGCGGGCTGGAGGTGCGCGCATCTCGACGGATAGCAACAAATCCCATATATATATATAAGGCCGGGACCAAAGGGGCAACAGGTAACTGGAAAATTTTTCATGAACTATTTGATCAATCTAGTCATTAACCTAGCCAGATTCAGTATGAATCCCTGACCGTGGGAAACTAGGGATTCATGTCCTAGACATGATGCGAGACAAGACTGGTTGCTTACACAAGCACATTCAATACAATCACCCACGGTGTCAAGAATTCACTTAGCATGTCAAGTTAGCCGTCGCAACAGCGTATCAAGGTTATCGTGTCAAGATTACTTGTCAAGATTACTTATCAAGGCAAGGGTGCGTCACGACGGACCACCATCAAGAATTATCATGTCAAATTACTTGTCAAGAGTGCACCACCACGGGTCACTGCCGTGTCATGGGTAGCAGGTCAAGTTATCAGGTCAAGTTATCAAGTCAAGAGTGCACCACGACGGGCCACTATCAAGCATGTCATGATCAATTATCATTCTAAACGTAATAAATAAATAAATTCAGGATTATCAAGTTCATGACAAAAGGCGTAAGGATATAAAATGGACGTTAAATATCTAATAAAATATCAATATACAAGGCTATAGAAGATCCAGGGTAATCAGGCTACGCTCAGGTCAAGCTACGCTCAAGTCAAGCTACGCCCAGGTCAAGCTACGCTCAGGTCAAGCTACGCTCAAGTCAGCATACGCTCAGGTCAAGCTACGCTCAGGTCAGCGTACGCTCAGGTCAAGCTACGCTCAGGTCAAGCTACGCTCAAGTCAAGCTACGCCCAGGTCAAGCTACGCTCAGGTCAAGCTACGCTCAAGTCAACGTACGCTCAGGTCAAGCTACGCTCAGGTCAGCGTACGCTCAGGTCAAGCTACGCTCAGGTCAAGCTACGCTCAAGTCAGCGTATGCAAGACATACGCTTCCAAAAGGCAGCGTATGTACTCCATGCGACTCCTCTTCAAGCAAGCGAGCGTATGCGAGTCATACGCCTCCAAAAGGCAGCGTATGGGGTCCATACGACTCCTTGTCAAGCAAGCAAGCGTATACGAGTCATACGCCTCCAAAAGGCAGCGTATGGGGTCCATACGACTCCTTGTCAAGCAAGCGAGCGTATGCGAGTCATACGCCTCCAAAAGACAGCGTATGGGGTCCATACTGTGCTACGCTAAAGAGCGTGCACAGCTCAGTGACGCAAGCTAAAAAGCTCGTGCACTGCTCACTGTCTTCTCCAAAACAACAAGAACTCCATGGTTGAATCCAATGCTTCAAAAATCCATAACTTGGTCAAAACAAGTCCTAATCCAACTTTTCAAAGGTCAAAATTGGGTAGAATAAAATTCTCTACAACATGGAACCATAAAAAGTCGAAAATAGCAAGGTTTAGTAGATCAAAACCCAAGATTTTTGAAAATAATTTAAACTTAGTTCTACAAGAATCTAGCCATAAAAAAAGAAAATGTCAAGTACTAAAGTAAGATAAAATGTTGCAAAGAAGAGAATGGAACAATAAAATTCGGGTTCCTCCATGAAGCAAGATGCACTTGCCTAAGGGGTGTTGGTGTTGTGTAGAGGAAGGAAGAAGAAGATGGAGAAATAAATGAGAGAATAATGAGGAGAGAGAAGGTTGGTGGAGATATTATAAGGGTGGGTTGTGTTGTGTTGAGGGTGGAGCATAGGCTAAGGTGGTCCAATGCATATTAAACCAAACCAAACCAAATCAAACCAATTCTCCTCCACAAAATAAACCAAGCCAGGTAAAACCCAATTACGAGAACCAAAATTTACAAGTCAAGCCAATTATAAGTACATGCCAAAATCCGAGAAAATAAATACAGGTCTGAAATACATGCAAGCTTGACAAAATATATATTCAGAATATGGGTGTTATACATCTTGTTATCATTTTAGATTTGTTGTGACTTGTGCTGTTCTGATTAGGAGCCAGACACCTCTCCTCGGACAGTACATTTCATCCGGACACTCAGATACCAGGCGAGTACATTCTCTGATCATTTCATATCCTGCTTAGAATTATATTCCTGCTTTAGATTACCTTACTTGATGCTGTCACGACATTATCACGGATTAGTACTATATGGATCTCTTTATGCGATGTTATCTCCCTCGGAAGCATCGGGCACATTGTGTCATGTGCGTTTCACTTTCATCATGTACTCCTGTGCTTTCACCATACATGTACACTCCTGTGAATTATGTACTCTTATGTTCACGGAGCCCTCATGTATACTATCATGTGCATCCTTTCATGGGCTTCCATGTGATATCATGTATAATAACATAACCTGCTTAGATCCTTGTGTATTGATTAAGGAAAACGGAGGAGTGCTAGTAGTCATGTGAACATTTCTATAGTAGTGTTGATCATGTGAAACTCTTTAGTGCAGATCATGTACAAATCTGTTCTGTTCACATGTGCTATCTTGTACTCTACATCACTAGCCACTATTAGTTCTCTATATACAGTAGCTATTTACATACAGTTTTCTTCTTTTACATCATGTACTTCCTTTCAGTTTCCTGTATCATACTCTACTGTATGTTTATATTTTCTAACCTGCTATGAACTGTTGAGATGTATTGTGCTCGCTCCTGTCCTGACTGGACCTGTCGAAAATATTACAGAAGTCGAGGAGGAGGCCTGTGTGGATACTTTCTACGGGGCAGCCCTAGACGATACTTGTGAGCTGGACTCTCAGGAGGACCCAGCTCTAGCTGAGGACATTATCCCTATTGCCTAGACTAGCTTAGTTAGGCCTTATCTTATTTATGTTGTCTTGAGACTGGTTTAGCTAGACTTTATTTCTGTCTTTGAGATCTGAATTGTATATATTCTTTCATATTCAGTAGCTGAGATCATGTATTTTTGGATATTGCTGAGATGTTATCTTAGACTTTCTGATCATCTGTATTTCTTTGAGTTCTATATCATATCGTGCTTCTTCTTCCTTAGTTATGATTGAGTTTACATTCTGCTATGTCACCCCCATTATGGGAGTATAAATTGTCTAGAATTATATTGTTAGATGTTGTAACCCATGATAGCGTTCTACCGCCGATACTGCGGCGTAGGCTGGACGTACCCACTTCTCGTGCCCTTATTCTAGGGTGCGGGTCGTTACATATTTTTAGTGGTGGTCCATGCAGGTCGAGTTTATGTAGTGGTATTCGAACTAGAGTATCACTATAGCCTGCAGTAGGATTAGAATATATTTTTGAAGATACTCAATCACAGTTAGGATTCCTTGAGAGATTCCTGGGACGACCCTTGAGAATCTTATTTAAACTTCAATTTGAATTATTTCCCTTGTTTTGTTGCTCTCACTCCTTGATTATTGAATTTGATTTTATTGGATCGTTGTTGATTTTGATTTTCCTATCGAGATAAATTTTATGGCCTGAGTTACGATATTTTTCTGATAACATATGTTGACGGAAATACATGGATGGTAAAATATCTACTTGATTATGGAACCTGTAGTTTATCACAGCCATATTAGCTGGCATGGCAGAAACATAGAGACCTGACTTCGGATGTACGTATCTTGGTTATGAGATTTAGAATTTCTCGCAGCTATACTAGTCGGCATAGCGAGAATTCCAGACGACATGATTGTAGAGGTGTATACCCCAGTTATGGAATCTATCGTTTATCGCAGCCTTGCTTACTGGCATGGCGAGGACTCTGAGTAACATGATTTTTGACAGACGCATATGATTATCAAATTATATCTTGAGAAGGTTTTTAAATATCATCTCTATCGTACCATTCTGTTGTTATAAATTATACTCCATCATCAAATAACTTAGGAATAGGAGTAAGAGTAACTTTAGCTATTATTATAAACCATGTGTAACTTCTTGCTATAAATTTCTTACTAATACAATGAATCAATGATTTTGTTAGACCTTGACTTAGATTTGATATTATACCTCTGGTTTCAAAATGGTTCCTTCTTTTAAACAGATAAGCAGAACAGATTTTATCATTATTTTCTTCTTGCCAATATTTCTTGTATTACCTTAAAAAATATATATATATATATAGTGGACACAGATGCTTGCCTGACACATATGCATGCTACACTTGATTATCAACCTATCTAAATGCATATTAATATGTTTGATGTTAATTTCTCAAAATCCCAATAATTCTAATATTGGACAGTATCAGTGACTAATTCTCTATTTTTTTCAAGATTAAATTTGTAAATTAAATTTAAATTTCATGTTATTAGTTGTTGTTTACATTACTGCACATGTATGTTACATACAGGGTTTCAAGTCTTAAAGAAAATTGGTTGAGTTTGGTTGAGTTTTGTGTTAAAATTGTCAAACCTGAGACTGTGTACATATTAAACCTTTAACCCTGGATTCTAAGTGTTTAGTTCAATTTGCAGTTTTAAATTGCAATGTTTTGAGCAGTATACATTGTTGTGTGTAGGTATATAATGTTAGGTTTCATACTCTTACATGTTAGGTTGTGGTTGTGGTAAACATTGAGTTGGTTTTACTGTTCGAATTTCTCCAAAATTTTGAAAACTGAATACATGTTAACATTTTTACATTGCTTTCAAATGTGTAGTTCAATTTCAGATCTAATATGTAATCTTGAACTAAACTGAAAGATCGAACCCTTTATTTCAAGTTTTAACCCATGTACACTTGACACTCTACACTAATGTTCACAACTGCCATGAAAACCTAACCCTTCATCTCTATGTTAAAAAAAAATAAAATATATATATATATATATATATATATATATATATATATAGTTCTGTATACATGTTATAATGTGTGTAGATGCATAATTAAATCTCTACCTCTCTATACATATAGATATACATATATATATGGTTAGCCATGCATGTTATGAGTAAATAGCTTGTGCCTTGTAGACTGCTTAACCAATATGCCATGAATAGTATAACTTGATAGCTACAGTTGAGACCCAAATCCTCCTATACACTTTTATGTATAATTCACACAAACCGCATAACCCTTACATAATGCTAGCTTTTTCCTCTCTAACACACTCTCTATATATATATCGTGATTGGATTTCAATGCTATTGACTTTTATTTCTTAAACTTTTGATCTTGATTTTTAAATAGTACCCCTTTATATTTATTTTTATTTTTATTTTTGATAATTACCAGTTTTCAGATAGGATGGTAGACTGCCGTACAGCCTTGATGATTGTTTTTTTTTTTATCCTTTCCAGTATGGCACCCATGAACTGAGCCCGTCGCCTGAGAGCAGCTGCAGCTACTGAGAGTGTGCTTCCATCTTCTATTATTCAGGAGGTAGTGATCCCTCTATCTGATCAGGGGGTGGTGGCACCTCCTGCCATTGAGGAGATGGTGGTAGCCTCGCCAGAGAGTCTTCCTTCATCTCCTGTCGTTCAGGAGAGAGCTACGGATTTACCTGAGACCGAGAGCCTTTTCCTACCCCTTGAGATGGTACTCCATACTGTACCACCCAGAGGTTTGTTACTTGACGCAGCCGAGGTATTTGGATATTTCCAAGAAAGGCTGTTGGAGTCATAGAGAGTTCATGATGAGGCCATAAGGGAGCAATACCAGAGGTTGCTACGTATGCAGGACTCTGTGCTTCCAGGAGGAGAGCCTAGCTCCAAGAGGGCGAGGAGCAGTACCTAGTCCTACCCAGAGTTTGAGGAGTACCCATATATCCAGCCTATATCATCATACCTAGCCCAGTCTCCTGTCCAGCAGAGGCCAGCTGAGCCAGAGCCTATCTGTACCTACTGTAAGAAGTCTGGGCATAAGTAGAACTTCTGTAGAAAGAGACTAGGATTGTGCCTATCTGTGGGTCAGCTGCACACTAGGTACAGCACTGTCCTGATATACCTGCCCCAACCAGGGCCCTGCTTCCAGGTGGGAGTTCTGGTTCTCAGACCTAGAAAGAGGTGAGTTTTGACCTAACCTTAGTATCCCCTTTTGAGAATATTTGATACATCCCTTGCTTGTATGTTTTGATACCTTATAATTGCCTAGTACTGTAGCATAATTGGTGTAACTAGATGAGATCCCAGACTGATAATACATGCCATGACCCCATTGGTTGTACTTTCCAACTGTATGATTTAAATGGGTATCTGAGACTATGATTGCTGGGGGCTTAACCTAGAAGGAGTACGATCACCTTAAATTTCGAGGACGAAATTATTTTAAGGAGGATAGATTTGTCACTACCACTTTTCTAGTTTGAGGGTATTTTTGTCATTTTTGGGGTTATTTGAATTTATTATAATTTATTTGAATTTATGGAAATTTTTAGGATTTATTTTGCAATTGTTTGAATGAAGGTTGACTAGGTTGACTAGCTTTGACTTGGTAGGCTAACCTAGAAGCTAACCCTAGTTGTGTTGGACTTGTTTAGGTCATGTAACCCTAGTTAGACTAGAGTTAACCTATGGTTTAGTCATTTAAACCCAAGTTAGAATAGAAGGCATTTAGACACAAGTCATGACTTGTGATTTTGAACCATTGTTTTGACTAAGCCCATAGAAGCCCACAAGCCCAAAACCATGTAAACCCTAACCCTAATTGCTATGGCCATCCAACCCACCTAGGGAATCCCCCTATAAGTACTCTTCTTCATTAGGGCTAGCCTCTTTAGAAATTTTCCAAGTTTTAGAAAGAGGTGAGTCCCCATCTTCATAAATTCTTAGAAAATCCAAATTAACTCCTTTTTCCTTCAAACAAATTGCAATACATTTTGAATTAAGTTTTCTTGCTGTTGTTATATTTATTTCTCAGTTTTATAGCAATTTGGTGGAGTTTGGGGAGCAAGAAGACACTCCTTATTGAAGCTTTCTGAGGACTTGTGACACCATTAGGTAAATCATTAAAACTCCTCGTTAGATGCTATTTTTATTGCATTCTAACCTAGATCTAGGTGTTCCCTAGCTAACCCTAGATTTCTGTAGGATTTCGTGTCCTATTCGTGTCCCATTTGGACACGTATCAGTCCTAGGGTTTAAGTGTTTGATGAAATGCCCCAATGGGCATTTCGTATTGATTTTTGAATTGTGTTTAAATAGGAATTATTGTTTTGATGTCGCTTATACGTTTTTGGTGGACTGGGGTGTTCCCTGTGTCGTGTCGTGTTATTTTGGACAGTGCACACGCGGATGCACACGCGCGCGCAGGCAGTTTTCGTGTCCTGCTACTCGGGTGCATTTGCACAGCGGACACGCAACTAGGACACGTAAAATTGGACACACACTATAGGGCACTGACTGACACCATGTGTGTCAAGTTTAGGGCCTCTCGTGTCGTGTCGGACACGCACGAAGCCGTGCACTGGATTTACACTAAATCGACTACTGTCGATTCTTGACACTAATACGCGTGTCGTGACGCACATACGTATATCGTGGACACGTATCAGGGTGTCCTCGACCTAGCCCTAGTCCCCTTCGACACTGGGATACGATCACGAGATCTGTGTCGTGTCGTGTCGTGTGCACGAGCACTGGAACTACATGCACGAGGATTGGTCCAGTTTTGTATTGGTTTGGGTTCGGGGCTGTTTGGACACGTTTGTGTCCACTTGGGTGGACACAAACACATTGTTGGACATGTACACTATTAGTGTTTGAATTACCAACCTTTAAATTAGTATTTCAGGTTGTTTTGATTTACAATTTTCAGTTTACCCTAAATTTCCTGATACACATATTTCAGCATGTACCTAGTTTTTAAAAATGAACTTTCACAAATAAATTGACCTATTTAAATACTGTTAACTGGTAGTTTAAGTCCCTAATATGGTTTTTCTATATGTAATCTACTTAGGTTTCGATTTTGGTGTGATTTGGTTGAAAAGTGGAATCGAAATGGGGTTGTGACTGTTTGGGACTAAAACTGTCAAAACTGAAACTGTTTTTGTATGTCTTTCTTCATTCTGAAATCTGAGAGTCTAAATATTGTGCATTGGTTGGGGACTAGAGTCTTGGTCTAAAAATTGTTAAAGATGAATTGGTTTCCTTTCCCTTTCTTCCTGTGAGGCTAACACAGCCCATATCACACTACACACACACAGAGTTTTAATATACTCTGTTTTATCACACACACAAGCATTCTCACATCACTCTCTCACTCCTCACACCACAGTACACTCTAACACACACATTGTCTATCACACTACGCACACATGCCTTCTCTCTCTATAACATGTGTAAGTATATATTATATATGAATAAATATATGTATGTAATTTATGTATGTGTGTGTAATGTATATGTATGCATATCTAATTATGTATATAATGTATTATGTAGATATGTGGATACATATGTAAGTATCATATATATTATAATATGTATGTGTGCTATCATTTATGTATGTGTGGTATACCTATAGGTAGCCTAAATGTGTAAATATATGTATGTATTATGTAAACTCCATGTGTAGGCCTAGATGCAATAATAGGTTGTGTGATGTTAGTTTTGACTTGTGTTATATAGGTTGTAAGGACTTGGTATGCTAGCATAGGCTAGTTTAGCCTTGTTTAGACTAGTATGGACTAGTTAGGCCTAGAATAGACTATTTAGACTTGTTTGACCTAGTTTGACCATAGTTGACCTAGGTTTGACTTCTTGGTTGACCAAGGTTGACCAAGAGTTGACTTTGGCCCAAATTGACCTAGATTCATTTAGAATGCATTAAATTGCATCATGTTATCATTTTAGATTTGTTGTGACTTGTGCTGTTCTGATTAGGAGCCAGACACCTCTCCTCGGACAGTACATTTCATCCGGACACTCAGATACCAGGCGAGTACATTCTCTGATCATTTCATATCCTGCTTAGAAGTATATTCCTGCTTTAGATTACCTTACTTGATGCTGTCACGACATTATCACGGATTAGTACTATATGGATCTCTTTATGCGATGTTATCCCCCTCGGAAGCATCGGGCACATTGTGTCAAGTGTGTTTCACTTTCATCATGTACTCCTGTGCTTTCACCATACATATACACTCCTGTGAATTATGTACTCTCATGTTCACGGAGCCCTTATGTATACTATCATGTGCACCCTTTCATGGGCTCCCATGTGATATCATGTACAATAACATAACCTGCTTAGATCCTTGTGTATTGATTAGGGAAAACAGGGGAGTGCTAGTAGTCATGTGAACATTTATATAGTAGTGTTGATCATGTGAAACTCTTTAGTGTAGATCATGTACAAATCTGTTCTGTTCACATGTGCTATCCTGTACTCTACATCACTAGCCACTATTAGTTCTCTATATACAGTAGCTATTTACATACAGTTCTTTTCTTTTACATCATGTACTTCCTTTCAGTTTTCTGTATCTTACCCTACTGCATGTTTATATTTTCTAACCTACTATGAACTGTTGAGATGTATTGTGGTCGCTCCTGTCCTGACTGGACCTGTTGATAATATTACAGAGGACGAGAAGGAGGCCTCTGTGGATACTTTCTATGGGACAGCCCTAGACGATACTTGTGAGCTGGACTCTCAGGAGGACCCAGCTCTAGCTGAGGACATTACCCCTATTACCTAAACTAGCTTAGTTAGGCCTTATCTTATTTATGTTGTCTTGAGACTGGTTTAGCTAGACTTTATTTCTGTCTTTGAGATCTGAGTTGTATATATTCTTTCATATTCAGTAGCTGAGACCATGTATTTCTGGATATTGCTGAGATGTTATCTTAGACTTTCTGATCATCTGTATTTCTTTGAGTTCTATATCATATCGTGCTTCTTCTTCCTTAGTTGTGATCGAGTTTACATTCTGCTATGTCACCCCCATTCGGGGAGTATAAACTGTTTAGAATTATATTGTTAGATGTTGTGACCTTGGACAGCGTTCTATCGCCGACACTGCGGCGTAGGCTGGACGTACCCACTTCTCGTGCCCTTACTCTAGGGTGTGGGTCGTGGCACGTCTTCCGATGACATTTTGTGTTAAAAATATAATTTTGAAACTGATCATTCACTCATTCATTCTTCACAACATTCACTCATTTATTATGATGGTTCATCCGTTCATTCCATTCATCCGACGGTTCACCCGTTCATTTTATTTTGGTTCACACGTTCACTCCATCAAATTGACGATTCATCCGTTCATCCCGATTATTCATTTCATTCATTTTGACGACTCATCCGTTCATCCATATCAGCAACTTGTTAGGTATTGATTACCTCTGATTAAGTTGTCTACTGAAATAATGATATTAAAAAAAATTTATATTCTGCCATGTCCACATTACCTGTGAGCAGATATAAGTAATATAATTATTTTCTAAATCAAGAAATATATCACGTCCTGAACCTCTGAATATATTTTCTATCTCTATTATTTATATCCGTAACAGGATATACAACAAATAATAGAGCCACAAAATAATGTCTTTTCATTGATTCATTGATAAAAGGTGAAAGATATTACTAAAAGACATACTGCAAAAAAGAAAATACAGAAAGTTTTCTTTCATTCAGTCGGAGGGATCATAAGATCAGCTATCTGCTGCTTCAAAGTTTGAAGCCGTTCATCACGAGAATCCAGCACTCGTTTCCTAGCCTCTGCCATTCCAGATTCAGCATCGAATGTTGGCAAGGTGACTAATTGGCGAGCAATTTCATCCTGACAAAATTTGACGAATTCATTTTTCTCATGGGTCAGAATAACCAGTTGCTGAACTGTGGCCTGGTGCTGTGTGGTCTCTTCATTAATAGCGAGTTAAATGACTCTCAACTCCTCTTGAAGCCGAGCGAACTCTGTCTTCAAATTAGCAACCTTCTTCTCCTTTTCTCCAGCAGTGGACGCTACTATATTGAGCTGAGAATCATACTCTGAGGATTTTGTGGCGAAAGTGTCCAAGAAATTCTTAAAATCAGCCTTCGAAATCTCAGCTTCTTGAGCCATTCTCTTGAATTCGGCAGTCACGAGCGGCTCTACTTCCCCTCGATTAAGGTCTTTGTAAACCTTGATCGATTCTTCCAACTCATCCAACACATGTTCAAGATAAGCGGCCGGAGCCTCATCACCCTGATCTCAGATGCCTCCGATCAGATAGGAAGTTCGACCTCTGACAGTATTGAAACCAACATTCTCTTTTTCCATTATCCTTTTTACTAAAGGTCCTAATGAAGTAAAAAAGAAAGTGGTGAAAGAACAAATTATAAATTTGTTCATAGCCACTGCATTAGGTATGGCAACTACTCCTATAGAAGCTTCAGCAGCGGATGCCTGCGAGGGTGGAAGTTCAGCATCTCGAACATTGGTTGTAGCCTCTTTTGACATGGGAACCCTGGTGGAGCTGGTCGCCCCTCCCAGATGTTCTTCTGCAAAATTAAATGAACATCATCAGTTTGCCGTCACTAAGGACTATCAAAAAGATCAAAACGAAAGCAACTTACCAATGCTTGGTTTGGTGACAAGATTGTCATTTATTGAAACAGGCTGAAGCCTCGCGGAAGTAGTTTCAGACAACACTGCCTGACTACTCCCCGCTTCGGAGCCACCTGATAGATGACGGATGCTATTGGCTATCGCCTCTGTTTGGACCATGTTAGTGCCTGGCGGAAGAACTACAGGAGTTTGGATTTCTGCATGGATGAAGGTTAAAACATCAGTCATTTGATCTATAAATGAAGATTATGAAAATCAGTCAATACCTTTTTGACCTTTTGGGTCGGTGGCAGTAGCTTCTCCCGGTGCTACTTCATCAGAAGCATTCTTCTCCTATGATGCTTGGTCAACAGCATCCTCTTCCGAAACCATGTTGACGTTAATATCCTCTGCCGATGTTTCCTCATCACCTGCTGTCTCTTCTGGCGCTTCTTCATCATCAGTTGCATTGATCGGATCTGCGTCATGGAAGTCAAAGTCACATCCATCCATAGCTTCTATCAATGGTCGATCTTCTTCAGCACGACGTGAACTCGGTGTAACTAGAGGATTAGCTACCCCCATTGCAAGTATAGGAGGCGGTACTACTTCAAGAGACGATTCTGACACATTGATCGTAATCAGAGTTGCAGTCCCTTCTCTTGCTTCCGTAGCCTCATCTCTTGTCTCCGCAATCTCTCCTCTTTTTTTTGTGGCCTTATCCCTTATTTCTGTGCTTGCAGTTCCTTCTCGTGTATCTATCACCTGCCCAGGCTCAGGAGGAGGCGTAGGAGAAGACATCATAACCCCAGCGGCAGCATTAACTAGGGCCAATGTAAGGATGGGTCTTGAGGGAGTGTTTGCTTTCTTTCTGAAGGCTATTTTCTTCCTACGTAGAGGTTCTTCAGGACTCTCTATGTCTACAGCTTGTGTCTATCTTTGGATTAAGGTGGGGGTCGTCGCTTCCTCTCTATGAGCTGACTCAGCCTGTTGTCGAGACCGTGATCGGGTAGTGACCCTTTCTGAAGAGTCTATGGCGGTTTTCTTCTTGGAGACAGGAGAAGATGGTTCTTCTACCTTTCTTTTCTTCTCCTTGATCGGAGATTTTACAATCATTACAGAAACCCGTAAAGGTTCACTGACTTCTTCAGGGAAATTGGCCTCCCGCGAAGCTTCCAAAGGCGCATCAGCAGGTTCGTGTTCTTCATCATTTTTGGGAGGTAGCAGAATGGGTGCCCCTTTCCTAAAATGTGTCACCGTCGCAAAACTGTCCGTCAAATTGAAATTATCAGCAAAAGTATTTGCTGACGTATAGAAGATTGAGTAAGTGTATAGCATGCGCGGGCCTCGGTCGCTCTTTGTGGGCATAGAGAATGTTGTCTTGGTATCCCGGGCGTTGTAATAGGCCCAAGCCCGGGCCCCATCAATCAGGTAACTTTTTTTCTGTAAGCATGTTATGGCATTACCTACATGGAATTGGTCGTAGCTGAATTGACGTGCAAAGCGACTTGAAAGATAAGGTTCAAGATAACACTCGTCTTCGAACCGATACACCAGATGCGATGGCCGAATCATTCTCAGCCAGTCAAAGGTTGTATGGCCCAAGGGCGGCACTCTCACCGAGTCGATGAGGTTCGTCGGTATATATTCATAACCAGCTGGAGGGGGAACACAGTAAAAGTTCCATCCTTTGCCAAGATTCAAAACTTGCCGGCAGTCTTTCAAAGTAGTATAAACCCACTTGCATCCAGAATATCTTCTTAAGAAACTACCGCTTACCGTCCCTATGGCAGGGTTCACCAGAGAAGGATGGTGTAGAAGCAGCCATCCAAATAAATACGTATACGGTAATTCTAGTCGAAGGAAATGTCCCTTCTCGCCTATTCCTTGGATCATTGAGTCAACAAAGAGACGGAGTCCAGCGTTCATCTTGCACGTCATTGCTGATAACAAATCCATCCGATAGCCAAAAACTAAACGCACGGCAGCAAACAATATACCGCGATGGAAGCGGTCAACTGCACTAGCCCTGGAAACAATATATCGTCGAAGCCAAAGAGTAAGGAAACCTGCCAGCTGGGCTTCTTTCGCTATAGGCCTGTAACCCATCCTCATATAGCTCTCGATGATGTCTCCTTGCTTGAAAGAAGGGTACTAAAGATCATTTTCGATCTTGATGTCCATCGCATCGTGCTTCTCCATCAATCCTATCACCTCGCTATTGCTAAGCGGTTTGAAGAAGTTGGGGTTGCAGTTCTCGTGTTCCTTAGCTTTCTTCTCAATAATGTGGTTAAGAAAAGATACGACAACCACTTGGTTGAATAGCAAGTGCCGGCCGTGCTACTCTTGTAATACAGAGAACAAATTTTATAATGGCATAGTAGCTCTTCGAAGACATCTACCATGTCGGCATTTTTCTTTCGTAAATTGTCCTATTCATCATTCGTCGGGACGAACTCTTCGTATGGGATATTCCCCATCGACAGATTAGAGATGTATTTCATCTCATGCAAGGCTAAGACGATTTTCCCGTGCAGCGTCATGAAGGTCCCGGTTCTATAATTATATCTTTTCGCCAACACAAGGAACAAATGTGGATTAGGAGGAACCTATAGACAGTGGCGTACAATACATGATACAAATCAATGTCTCTGAGCTGACTTTCAAACTGGACCAATATCCAATTGGCCACGCAACTCCATCTTTTGTTCTCTGGGTTAACAAGACCTGTCAACCGCATATCATTGTCTGGATATCTTCCTTCCACTTTTGCAAACTCATTTGCGAATATTGGGGTCCTCACTGGCAACAACAGAGAAGAATCCTCCGGTGGGATGCAACCGGGTTTTAGTCTTCGGAGCAAAGAACTATGTCGTTCAGAAGAGCTGTAGAATACATCTTTATTTCTGGCCCTTTCTTGACAAAGATGTTGTCCACTTGTAGCTCCCTTTTCCAGAAAATTTTAAAATATTTTTTTAATTTTATTTATTTGATTTAAATGGGGATTTTATGATTTTTATAAATGATTATTTAGTTAATTATTACGGTAGATGACTCTAGCCATAGTTGAGTTTTGAAATACTAGACGACTAGGATTTGTGGCATGGGAGATGGAGCAGTGTGCCTTGACTAGTGTACTAGCCATGCCCGGGGAAACCTAGCCATAGGGATGTTGTAACTAGAAAAACCAGGCCAAGTTGTGACATGACCATTATAAATAGTTAATTATTCGTTATTAATATTATTTGACGTTTAAGTGACCCGGTCGTACCGAACTAGTCAAACTGGACCCGAACTGAATCCAAGCCCAGGTAGGCATGTAGTAGGACCAAGTACGACCTTTTAGACATGTTTGGTAAGTGTAAGTATTTTATATAAATTTTCAAAATTGACAATTATTTTCTAAATATTGTTATAGATAGATTATAGGTATTATTATTATTATTATTATTAAATAGGGCTTTACAGAATTTGTATGACCTTCTGGAGCCATATAAGAATGGTGCATGTTACATCCATCAGAAACGAGTTTTGGGCTATTTTAATTGTTATTAGGATTTTTATTTTAAATATTACTTGGTTTTTATTAAATGATAATGATTTATATTTATTAAATCATTTACTTTATAAATGATATGTATATATATATATATATATGTATATATAGATTATATATGGGAATGTGTGTATTTATAAGTATTATATATGAGTGTATTGGTATGTATATATAAAATAGTGTATATGTGTGTATAAAAGTATATGTGTGTATGCGTATATAAATATGTGTACGTGTATATAAATAAATATTAAGTAGGTGTACGGATATGTAAATATATATTATATCGGTAAATATGTGCATGTATATATATAAATATATATAAATATATATAAATTAATATATATAGGCATATATGTGCGTATATAGAAATATAAATATATATGTGTATATACGTGCCTATGTGTATATATATATATATATATATATATATATATATATATATATATATATATATATATATATATATATATATATATATATATATATATATGTATGTATGTAAGTACTAATTGCAAATAGAATAGAAAATAGGAATGAAAAAGAAAAAAAAGAAAAGAAAAACAAAAACAAAAAGGAAATAAAAAGAGTAGCAAAAATTTCCAACCCTCCCAGGCCTGCCCAGGGCCCGGTCCTGACCCCCAGCCCCATTGGGCCATTCAGCCCGACCCCCCCTTACGAATCCTAACAGAGCAGTCTGCTTATATATGAATAGCCGAGAGGGAACGCGAAACCATGGAAGACGAAACCCTAACCCGAACGCTCAACACACGCCGCCCTTCCTCCCACCTAGGCGTGCCCCGTGCGCGCGCGCCACCGAGGACAACGCCGGACGGCCGGAGCAGGCCGTCCATAGCCGGAATTCGTGCACAACAAGCACACGACAGCAGTAGCTACAGCAGCAGCATCACGGCAGGTACCAATTCACCATCTTATTTCTTCGCGTATTTTCTGTCATTTTCGATTTTGTAAGTTGGTATAGAAACCCTATATGACCCTTTAGAATTCCCCACAAATGAAATTCAATAGGGACAGGCCATCGCTCCAAAAAATTGATGCGAACATCGAAGAAAACTGTTTCAAAAACAATTCCCAAACAGTCCAAGTGCCTTAGTTGGGAGATCGATTCCGGTCGATTCATCGATAGTATCAAAAATCTAATTGGACACACTTGAAGACAACATGTACGGCTTTATAACCTAATTTGTAGTTTCGAATTTTATCAACTGTGTGCAAAGAAATCAGTTTTCAAAGTTCGAGAAAAACATGTTTAAAAATAGTTTTCAAAACTAGAAAACTCATCCACACGACGTGCGTCCCGCCAAACCGGGCGACGTGGTCGCAAACCGAAAGCATCGAAAGCTGTGTAATGGTTTCGTGGTCGTGTGGGCTTTGACGGAATTCAAATTGGTCGCGTGTGCGCGACGAATTTGATGCGTATCTGTCGAAATTTACCGTATCGGCCTCTGTGCAAATTTTCTAATTACTTTGTGTACACTCGTCAGATCGAGACAAAACTTGTGCCATCAGGACCGTATCATTTTTCTGGTCCTGTATGCCAAGTTTGGTCCGATTCTGAGACAGGTGATAAAATTGCCGGATCGCGGGCCCCGCGGTCCGACTCAACGGGTAATTTTGTGCACGGCCTGCCGAAATCCAACTTTGGACATACGGTTGGGTTCGTATCGAAAAACCAGATCCGTAGACATGTAGTTTGACGACTTTAGAGACCATTGACTCTGGCACACTTTTCGGTGCAAAGCGGGTCCAACGACGGACACCATTTTGCTCGGAATTACCGTTTTGCCCCTGTGTCCAGAATTGGACTTAAGGACAAGCAAGCTTAGCTAATTTGACTATTCTGAGACAGTTGGCAATATTTGTTTCAGCTTTCGGAGACAGTTGTGGTGACTTGGACTTTATGGATTATGAGTTAACTGTATTTTTGTTGGATATGCGTGCAACCTCCAGGCAAGTATACCAAGCCTTCCTCTACAGTTTTATTTACATGTATTGTATTTTTATTTCCCAGTTTTGATTATTTATGGACATGTGCTTTTCGTGTTATTTTCTGTGGAGTTGTTCTTGTTGCGTATAGCCGTGTCCATGTTTGGCCTTGTGTTTGGAGTTGTTCTCGTCAGTACCTTGCTTGAGTCGTGTCATAGAACGAGTACGTGTAATTGAACTGCTAAATCCTTGATATTGTTTCCATGGCACCAGAGAGTCCAAACTCGGGACGAGGGTGTTTTTCTTGATCTATTTACATCCGTGAGTCCACACTAGGGACTAGGATGTCGATTACTTGCACCAGAGATTCCACACACGGGACGAGGGTGCAGACTTGACTTGACTTAACTTGTACCAGAGAGTCCACGCTCGGGACGAGGGTGTTTACATCAGATAGTCCACACACGGGATGAGGATGTAGTATTTGCACCAGAGAGTCCACACTCGGGACGAGGGTGCCTTGCCGTGAACTAACCAGAGAGTCCACACTCGGAACGAGGGTTAGTACTAACCAGAGAGTCCACACTCGGGACGAGGGTTTGTGTTTAGTTCAAACCCGTGAGTCCACACTCGGGATGAGGGTTTGGTTTCTTCCATTGATCTCGTGATTATCGTTCATCCGGCAGTTCATTTATACGTAGTTGTTCTAGTGTTCGTATTCGTGTTCGTGTTCGTGTTCATAGTCATTTGTCTTATCCTTGTTCTTTCTTGTTTATTTCCTTACGTATGATAAAACTGTTAGATAGGCATGTATATTATGAATCTTGCTATGTCCTCTGAGGACCTGATGATCTCTTCAGGTTTAGCGGTTGTATGGAGTTAGCTAGTAGTTCTGGATGGCAGATGTGATGATACATTACGGGATTCAGGTATCGTTATTGAGTTTATTATCCACTCGTGCTTTTTATTCCTTATCATGAGATATCATGTTCCTTGTTTCAGTTGTAGACTCTTGTTATATTCCTTAGAGTCTTATCGGACATTTATGCTAGTGGGCTGCAGACCACGACCCATAGTGTTCATTCATATTTCATATTCTTATTGTGGATTGAGATATAGATTGCATTGCCATGATTTGGCAGTAAACCATAGCCTTGACATCGTTTACGTATTCGAGATGGGCTGGAGTCCACTCGATGCGTAGCTGGGCTTGGACACGCTTCGTATCCGAAAAGCGGGTACGGGTCGTGATACCACTCGGGCCTGTTGCAGTAGAGTTATGTCCCACTCCATCTTTCTGGAACAGCTCGTAAAAGCGTATCTGGACAGAGGAAGACATCTTGAGATCTCTATCAGATATATTATTTTCTTGCCCCTTCGGAAGATTCTCTCCTCCATACGAGGCCTCGGCTGTGAGTTCTTATCAAAAGCTTCACCGAACAAAAACAGGGGTTTCTTGTGGGTGACAGTATCAGCAGTCTGTAGAGGTTGCCCGTTCATCAGACATAATAGAGTCTCATTATCTTGTGCAATCAAGATAGCCTACCGAGAGGATGGCAAAGCGTACTGAGGAAAGGAGACATGCGAAAGATCTTCCTTGAACTCTGACTCAGACAGAGTTCCGGCAAGAACTTCATAGTCTAGGTCTTCTCTGAGGTTAACTGTATTGATGAAGAGACAAACATCAGTATGTGCAAAAGAAATTAAAGTTTTCGAATGAATTACATACATAATTCATCCGATTGCGCTGCGTGTACAATCTATCCGATTGTGCCAGCACAGCCTAGTTGCGCAAAACATCATATTGCGCCAGCGACGTCTTGGTGCACAAATTGACAGATTGCGCTAAAACACTGTCAGCGCTCTCCAACCGATTACGAAATTAGAGCCAAGACATATTTTTCATAAAAATAAAAACTGTTGTATATGCAGCCAAAATCCTAAACAGGGTGGCGCAAGTGGTTGAAAATACTATCAATCTCTAAAAAGAGAGAGGCATGAAGGTTCAAAATCATCAAAAACCCTAAAAAGTGTTTCGATCATTGTCCATCTTCACCTTGAAGAGCGGGATGGCCTGTCTCATGGCGAGACACTTGCAGTGCTGCCCGAGTTGTAGGTTTGGAAAGGCTTTTACCCTTCCCAGCGGCCGATCGTTTAGGCGCCATGGGTGTCGATGACGAGAGAAGAAAGAAGAAGTTGAAGTAGGAGAATCACAAATACTCATATGCTTGAAGGAGTTTTTCTCTCGAAGATTCAAAAGCAAGTAAAGCTTAAAAGAACGAAGGAGGAAACTATTTATAGTTTCTCACAGTAACCCAACAGACACCTCCTATTGCACAGAGAAAATTGGAACTAATTCCTTAAAACGCGCAGGTCTAAGTGCAACTTGATTTCAAATTTGAAATTCAAAGTATTTCGAAACTCTGAAGTATTTTCAAATTTCGAAAACTTTAAAGGGGGTCTTGTAAGTCCTAAAAATCAAGTTACACCCATCAAATAGTGCACAGAAGTCCAAATTGCGCACCCATCAAATGAACAATGCTAACATAAATACCGCCAAAAATCAACCGTGCTAGACTGAACCGCGCTACTGCCTGAGCGCGTCAATGCTGACATGGCAAAGCCATCATTATCTGACAAGAAAATCAAATCTACTGACAGCTTGACAGCCCAAAAAGCGAGAAGTCTGCTCGTTTTTCGTGCCGTACCGCACTCTAGGACAACTGTCCAAATCCTAGCGCAGTCCAGCTGTCCAAAGTCAGCATAGTCCAGCTGTCCAAAGCCAGCACGATCCATTGACCAGAGCTGAGCGCAGTCTAAAGCCAGCGCTATTCAATCCCAACACAGTTGTGGCACGATCCATCAAGCTTTTAGAAGATAACTGACACTTATTACGTGGCTTACATGCCATCAATTGCTCGCCATGTGACAACCGTCTGTACATGACCAAGCGTATTTTAATCAAACAATGCCACGCGTCTAAATATAGTACCCACGATCGAGCAACTACCCAAAGGCCAGCACAGTTTATAGTCTATGCAGTCTATCACTAGCGCAGTCCGTT
The DNA here is from genome assembly GCA_029216955.1 of Iris pallida. Taxonomy (NCBI): domain Eukaryota; kingdom Viridiplantae; phylum Streptophyta; class Magnoliopsida; order Asparagales; family Iridaceae; genus Iris; species Iris pallida. The sequence continues at coordinate 7,055,375 of JANAVB010041620.1, read as the reverse complement.
GTGCACAATCCAGAATAACTACAAAGTAGTTATTTCTAGAACTCTATAAATAGAGTTTCAAGTTCTTCATTAAAGGGGGGCAGGTCATTTTCGAGACCATTAGAGATCAGGAGTTCTTGTCCAAGTGCTGCTGCATTCTTCAGAGGCTATTGTCTTCAAAGTT